>VZTA01002246.1:20626-145314 GCA_013398855.1 Mohoua ochrocephala | reverse complement strand
TCAAGCCCTGGCATAGGAACTTGTGGGTTCCCTCCTTCCTCCCTCCCCGGCCGAGCGAGGCTGTGTTCAGACAGGGTGGGAATATTTGTTTCGATTAGCAGACGGAAGGGGTTTGCATTTTCTCAGGAAAAGTCCTGTTCTGCTGATGCTTTGATCAAGTGAGTTTTTTCAGAGGTGGGAATGAAACTTAAGGAAGAGAGGTGAGGAGAAAGGAGAGGACAGGGAGATCCCTTCCCCACCTCAGGGTCCCAGCAGCAAATGCAGGTGTGGAGAGGAGCCCCAGGTTCACATCCCTGCCCAGCTGAGTGTCTCTGCTCGCTGGACGAGGGCGTGAGGAAAGGAACTGGGTGGGATATGTTCTCACCAACAACTCGTGGCTCCAATGCAGGGTAAATACTGCTTGAAAATTTATTTTTTACATCACTTTTCCTCTTCTCAGCTCTTGACTAAGGACTGTGCCCAGTACCAATAGGAAAAAAAAGAACCTGGAGAGCTTGGGAATTCCCCTTTCTGCTCCTTCTTACAGTAAAAGGCAAGTTCCTGTTAGTAAGGGATGCAAATAGTGCCAGCAAGGATCTCTGAGTGTGGCTGAGGAAGGAGCTGCTCCTGCTCTGCTCTCTGGAATACAGCACTGCTGTGTTGAGCCTGCATCAGGCTGAATGCAAAGGCTGAACTGTGCTGATTGATGGCATCAGGGAGCTCCTGCTGGCACATCAGAGTCCTTTTCTAAGTGCACTGTGCTTCAACTTAAAGGCTGGGTTTTGTGTTTGGTTTCTCTTTTATTTCTTGGCTGTTGGCTCTTTTGAAATCAGATTACTACAACTTCCAGCATTAACTTGCTCATGGCCAGCTTAAACTCTTGTGCCAGTATCGTGTCCCATCTTCTCCCAGGAACAGCATTTCTGCCTTGGGAGTTGTTTTGCCTTTCAGATCAACCCAGGTTTTTGGGTTCACACCTGGAAATAGGCTCTGGGCTGCAGTGGCCATCCTTGTTCCTCTCTTAGTCCTGCTGCACGGTGTGTTTGAGGTGAGGTTTCGTCAGGGTTTCACGGTATCGTCCTTTGTTTACTGGGATTAACTTTCCTCATTTTACTGCTGTAGACCACAGGAGGTCTCTCAGTTATCCTGTCAGGCTCCAGCAGAAGGAATTCTTTTAGTGATAATTTGAGCATGAATTTCCGTGCTGAACCTGGATGAGGTTGTTGCCCTTCTTAAGTCCTCTCTTCTCTTGCTGCCAGTTTTGTGTGCACACGTTACCTGAAGTAATCTTAAAAACTCTGTTCTGCTCCAAGGTGGGTTTTATGAGATCTCGATGGTCTTCTCATCTCTCACATGCATTTAATGAAGCAGAGTAGTTCTGGATACTCCCCTCCTCTGATTATCCATACCTGGGAGAGTGCTGTGTTACATCCAAGGGTAGAAACTCTCACTGCTGGGTGCTCTACTCCTGGACTGCTTTTTTCTTTTCAGGAAATCATGTGAAGCTGTGACACTGACATCCCTTCCTGTGTCAGGTGGGGAATCCTTTTACTTTCCAGCTACTCACCTCTTCTTGCAGGATGCTCAGCTTCCACTTTTCTCACTCTTCCCAGCCGAACAGAAGGAAGAGCTGTAGCCAAAGGACAAGCCCACAGCAGGCAGCAGAACAAGCAGTGGATGAGGAGCTTGTTAGGAGGGTCAATATGAGTAAATTCTCTTAGAGAGTTTTAAATACCTCATGAACCCTAGAGCCAACAACTACAGAATATTTGGGCACAAGAGTAGCTTTGGGACTGTCTCTGCTGCAGCATCCTGGTGTGCTGTTCCCTCGGTTATGCCAATCCAGCTCTCTGCCTGGCCAGGCTGTGAACTGGACCAACAAGTAGCTTGTGAAAGAGGAAATGAGCCAAAACAACCCCAAACCCTCCCCAAAAACCCAACCAAAAGCAGCCCTGACCTCCTATTTTCTAAGGCTTTTGTTGCAGCTTATTCAGCTCCTGATGTGGAGCTGTCTGGGTAGGCAGAGGTTAAAGCAGTGATTTGCAGGGTGTGTTTTGAGGAGTGTTTCCATTTCATCCCTGCAGCAGGCAGAAGATGAGGGGCTGTTACAATAGCTGCAAGTTCCATCTTCCCAGGAAAGGTTCCTCAGGTGAAGGCTCGGTGGTGCTTGTACAACCACACGGCCAGAGGCAAAGTGTGTTGCAAGCGGTCCCTGCTGAGCTCACAGACCCTGCCAGGGTGTGGAGGTGCTGCCAGAGTGCACAGCCAGGAGGGAGTGACACAGGTGAACCGGGGTAGAGAATGTCAGAACAGGGGCAGGCTTTAAAATCAGCCCCCTGACCTCGTTTGCTGCAGCCTCTGCCCTGGGGAGGCAGGAGGAAAACAACCAATTTCTGACAGAGTTTTCATTTTCCGTAAAAGAGCACAAAGAAAGAGGTGACAGACAAACACCCAAATTATAGAATTGTTTAGGTTGGAGAAGGCCTCTAAGATCGAGTCCAGCCATTGCCCCAGCACTGGCAAGGCCACCACTGCCCCATGTCCCCAAGCGCCACATCCACACGGCTTTTAAATCCCTCTCCAGGGATGAAGACTCCACCCTTGCCCTGAGCAGCTTGTGCCAATGCCTGACCACCCTTCCAGTGAAGAAATTTTCCCTAATATCCAGTCTAAACCTCCCATGGCACAACGTGAGGCCACTTCCCCTTGTCCTGTCCCTTGTTCCCTGGGAGCAGAGCCTGATTCCCCCCTGGCTGCTCCCTCCTGTCAGGGAGTTGTACAGAGCCAGAAGGTCCCCTCTGAGCCGCCTTTTCTCCAGGCTGAGCCCCTTTCCCAGCTCCCTCAGCTGTTCCTGGTGCTCCAGACCCTTCCCCAACTCTGTTCTCTTCTGGAGAGTGTAAACTTGCCCGTGCACTGCCAGAGATCTGTGTTTGGTGTGCTTGACTTCAGTCTCCGTCGCTGTGTTATTGCAGGAGCTTGGACTGGATGGCCTTCAGGGATCCCTTCCAGCCCAAACCATTCCATGATCTTGTGTCTGAGAGCAGAATCCACTTGCAGCATGGTTGAATGTGCTGCTCATTTGATCTCCTGTCCTGGGTGTTGTCACTTTGCTTCCACAACACCTGGTTGGATTTGTACGTTTGTATTTCCCACAGCTTAACTTGGTAGTATTGTAGGGATGACAACACCTAAATTCTGTGTCTCCATTCAGGTTTGTGAGTAGCAGAGAAGCTGGTTCTGCCTTCCAGCTTCCCCTGTGTGTGTTTTCCCTCACTTGTTTTCAGCAGTGCGGAGTGAGAGTGTTCCTGCCTTACCCCCTATTCATCTCTGCTATCTGTGTTCTGCAGCTGCTCCGTGTTGTGTGTCAGAGCCATTGGCAGAGTTTACTCGTTAAATATCTGTATCTGGCTCTTTCTGTTAATTCCAGATTGCCATTTATTAATCCTGGCTTTACCAAAGGCCTCAACCTCTTTCATTGGCAGGATGTATTCAAATGTGCTGTTCTCACTTCTGTAGTACCAGTCATCACACTTGGATTGGAGTAGCAAGAATGCCTCTTAGTGATTTCAAATAAAATCCACCTGGGGACCAGATTAAAAGTCCTGACAGCTCAGTGCAGACACTTGAGCACCACTGTAGACTCACAGCTGAACAGAAAGCTCTCGATGTGTTGGTGAGGAGGGCAGAGCAGAAAAGTCACCAAAAAAGAAAACTTCCAGTTTTGTGCAGTGCTTCTGTGCCAGCATCCAAGAACATGCTCTCTTTTCCAGGGTCAGATCTATCAGCTTCTTACTTCTGGGTGTAAATTACATTTCAGAACACCCCCCTTGGTTAATGAAGGTTAACAGCAGGGCCCTGAGAGCCTTTAGCTTTTTGATAGCTGGTTCAGGCAACTACCTGCCACACAAAGGTTAAACCTCATCCCTCCTTCTACCAAAGGCTTCATGTCATGCTCAGAGGTGCTGTCTGAGGGTCTAATAACAAACACTACAAAGCACAAGTGCGTGCAAAGGCAGTAAATGAGTGAATAAATAGAAGTGCAAGGTGCAGGCAGCACTAACTTTGAAGCTGAAGGTTCCAGCCCCGAGCAACTGGTGAGTTACAGGAACAGTGTCAATGACTCTGCCTTTGAAAGGTGAATCATGAGTGAGTTGGTTGGGATTGTGTAATCCTGCAGGAAGCATCGGGCACAGGGTTGGAGGAGCTGCCTGCATCTGCAGGAGGAAGTTGGGTTGTTCTCATCAGCCATGAGCACTCAAAGCAAAACACCACCTTCACCAAACTCTGCTTGCTGCTGGCGGTGGGAGCTGCTGCCAGGGGAGTCTCCCAGCCTTCATTCACGTAAGCATGGCAGCTCCCAGGCACGTTGGCAGCTCCTTTCAGCGTGTTTTACAGGGAAAGGAAAATCAGAAATACTGGGAAGGGATAACTTTTGCTTTCTGAACCTCTGTGGTTCAAAAGGCTGCACGCTGTTTGCCTGGAAGCCAAGTGACTCTGCTGGGCAGCTTTTATTTCAAAGCAAATAACCAGTTAGGTCATTTCCTCACTCATTAGTTTATGTGCTTTTCCTACACTGGAGGGTGAAAAAATTCAACCTTAATATTCTTTTCTTCTAGTCTGTGTGGATTTGGTGTTTTCATAGAGGACAACAGTGGTGTAAGCTCATAAATTTTTTCCAGCCTGCTCGGTTTGCTGTGCTGAGGTGCTAAGCACTGCTGTGTCAAAACACACAGTGCCTTAAGCAAACAAGGCTGTTTGATCAGCAGCACTGCCCTTTGCTAGGAGCTGGGGAGGTGCTGTATTTTCCTGGAATCGAGGTGCTGCTGGCTCATCCACGAGGACGTGGATGCAGGACCGTAATCTATTAACAGCTGAAACCTCAGCATTGTTGTGCTCCAGCCATGGCTTGTTTCTTGTGAACCAGAAGGTGGGAGATACCCCAAAAACCCTCACTCTGAACAACCCTGTTTCTTCAACCTCTGCCCCCACATGAAGGGAGCCTTCCGTGCTGGAACACACACTAAATGCAGCGAAACTTCTGGGAACTGGGACTTTCCTGGGTCATCTCCCCCGCCTGTTAATGCTCAAGTTACACTAAGCTTGGTTGGGGTTCTGTCAGGAATTTATTAAACGTTGTCACCTCTCGGATCTGAACTGTTACAGGCTTCTGGTCCTCCACGTTGCTCTTCCAAAGTGTTTTGTCTTTGATTTTTCCTTTGTTTCAGTTTCAGAAAGAAGTGTGGATGAGCACCTTCTGTGACATGGGACATTGAAATGGTTATTGCAATCCTGATACATTTTAATGAGCATCTCCATAACACTGTTTTCCCTCATATTAATAAACCTCCTGGCAGAGGATGACAACTCCTAGAACTTAATCTTGGCTTCATCTGTCTGCAGTAGCTGATCTGCTCTGAATAGATTCCAGCCTCACTGCAACATGGAGGGTGTCTTACAGGAAAATCAACAAAATCAAAAATCTGTACAAATTACGGCCAGAATTAGTTGAACTGCAGTGATGCTTTTCCTTTATCTTTGCTTCTATGAAATGTCCCTTAAATCACATGCCTGGTTCAACCCCCTTCTGGTAATTGAGGGATTAAACTTTGCTTCTGAAGCAAATGATCCTGTCTGAAGTTGAGTGTCTGTTTCTGGTCTTTCGGTGATGAAACCTGAAATAGTAGCCAGAAACTTGTAAATTCTTTTGTGTCTAAGGTTTCTCCTGGTTCCTGCTAGGAAGGCGTGTTATGACAAGTGCTCATTTCTCAGCAACTTTTGAACTCTCTTGCCTGTTTAAAGAGTCCTGTGGCATCTCAGGCTGTGCCTCTTTCTAGAGCTCTTCGAGACTTCTTGAAGCAAAGGACATACCCAGAGCCTCCCCTTTCTTAGCAACCTGAAGTCATTAACTTTCTGCAGCAGTACAAGCCCTTTACATTAATGTTTTTATAGCCTGGTTCTCTGTATGCATAATAAATTCCTGGTGCCTTTTTAATACTCAAAGGCTGCAATTATTTTCTTGTTGCTTGTGGGGAATATTTTCCCTAACTACATTACCTGTAGTGTCATCACATGAATAAATAAAAAACAAAGTCATGTTTGACTCTACGTTTTACTGCTCACCCAGCAGCAGCTGAGAGGTTTTTTACAGCAGTTTCCTTCCAGATTTCATCCTGAGCCTGCAGTCTGCTGGTTTCCCTGCCACACATTCAGCTGTTAACTGGTGTCTCCTGCTGCCGCTTACATCTGTCCTCAGCTGGGGAGGGACTCCTTGAGAAAGGCACTCAGAAGTGTCTGCCAGCATTCCCCAGGTGCTTCTGCCTTAAAGGCCAGTCAGCTTTTGGTCCCTGGCTCACGGCACTGCTCTTCTGGAGCATCCTCCAAACCATGACCTGGTTTCTGCGAGGTCCCTGCCCTTGCTTTGGGTGTAACTCTGTGTTCCTGGAGGTTCCCGAGCTCAGCCAGTGCTCAACTGCTTTGTTCCAGCTGTGGGGTGACTTGTCCCATGGGATGCCATCCTGCCTTGGCCTGAGCCCATTCCTGCCCTGCCTGTGGCACGTGAGGGTCACCGTAGGGAGCAGAGGACAGTGGGGACAGCCCGGGCCTGTGAAATGGGTGTCAGCAGAGCCTTCCACCTCTGCCAGGATGGATGAGCTCAAGCAGCAGTGTCAGGGAGTTCCTGAGGCTGCCTTCATCCCGCTGGCACTGATCAACCTGCACTTAGATCGGAGCTGTGAGGCAACTGAGCACCACGGGGAAGTGCTTTAACTCCTGGTGAGAACAACCTGCATCGCTTCACTCCCGGGCGCAGGAAAAAGGGCAGCTCTGAAGTGCTGTGAAGCTGCTGCAGTGCTGCCATCCTTCATCCCCTTCGCCTCCTGAGCCCGTTCCGGGTGGGCTCTGCCTTCACTGGTTGCCAGAGGTGCTTTTGCTTTCCTGTGTCACATTAAAGCCATGCAAATAGTTTCTATAGCAACAGGTATCTTTGCTTAGCTCTGACGCAAAATCCTGAAAGGTCTTTCTCATTCTGTCTTCATCCAGTTCTGATTTTTCATTTTATCAACCCTTTTTGAAGATAAAGGGCCAAATTAATTCTGCTCTGTTTCAGGAGTTCACTTGCAGCACAGGTGACTGTTCCATTTCGAGAGCCCACTGAAGTTTTTACACCAGGAACTGAACTTTGAGCTGAAGGAGAAATCAGCTGGAATAGTCTAGAGAGCATCCTGACTGTACAAAACATGAAATCAAACCAGTGAAGAAGGCAGTGTGGCCTAGTAGGTGGAGTGAAAGAATGGCAAAAGGGGCAAAAATTTGTCCCCAGCTTTGCTTCTGGCCTGGTTATTCTGAGGCTGTTTCCCCTTCTGCCCTTTCAGCTCTGTTAAATTCTCCATAACAGGATGCAGGCCGAGCTTGTCAGGGCCCTGTTTGATGCTATTGCAAGTGGAAAAACTGGAGAAAAACAATTCAAAAAAACTCAAAAAAAACCTAAAAAAAACCCCAAACCCTGAAAAATTTAGATAAAATGGTGTTGCCTCCCTGCACGAGGTGTTTGAGTCTCTGCCAGAGAAGAGTCTCCTGTGTAATCACTGCAAACAACTGCTGCAGTGGGACACAGGTAGGAGCAGCTGTGAAAAGATGCTCTGCTCACTCTGCTTTTGTCAGCACGGGGCTTGGGTCCCAAAGGGGGAGGAATAGGGATGGGCAGGCTTCGAGCTGTGCTGATTTTCAGGAAGAGAGGCTTGTGAAGTGTGAGCAGGAGGGACTGGAGCAGAGCAGGGGTGAATGGCCACTCAACATCATGGCCATTTACTCAGGCGGTGGCCTTCAGCCTCACGCTTTGTTTCCCCTGTGTGTCCTTGTATCACCTGGCACTTGTGGAGGAGTTTTTGGAGGGCCTAACACCGAAAAGGTTTCTTCCTTTGTGGGCCTTTCTTCTCAAGGAGCGACTGCTGCTGACAGAACCAGCACATCTTGCTGCAGGCACGACTGCAGGTGGTGTCTGTGACCCGGCTGCAACTTGCTGCTAATATTAAATAAATACAAGGTGCAAAAATGGCAAGACCACCATAAATAAGAAGTGTGAAGCACCTCACAGCTTTGTGGCTGCATTATTTATGTGCAGATCTGTTTTCTTCCCTCGAAAACTGCTTTGGCTGTGAGGGGGCATTGCCCGCACTGCTGAGACTGGGCTGTGGTGTCAGAGAGGATGTGCAAGAAGGGTGGATGACCTTTGTATTCCTGTTTGATTGCTTTGGCCAAGAGAAGGATGCAGGATGCCTTTTGTTCTTGGAGTTGCCTGTGTGGCACTGCTGAGGTCACTTAAACTTCTCTCTGGCTGAGCTCTCTCCGTGATGCAACACAGCCGTGAGAGAAAGTTTGTAAAGATCTACTAATAGATATTTTATACGTTAATTAGCGTGTGTATGCACCTGTATGCACAGGGATATGAGGGTTCATGAGGGAAGTACCTTCTGCTGTAGCTCTGGCCCTGCTCTGTGTCACACATTGCCACGACTCTTAATGAGAATTTGGCCATTTCTGGCTGTTCTGAACAATCTGCTTTGCGAGTGCGCTGACGTAAATCCATATCTGACATCGAGCTCTGATATGCTCCTGGCAAGGCTGGTGTGAGCCGAGCTGGGGGTCTAATAACAGCAGCAGTCACTCTGGAGATGCTTCGTGGATCTGTTTGGATTTTGTTTTAATAACTCTGGCCACGGCAGCAGGTTTTGTGCAACCACTGTTTGCCTTTCTGCTGTGGAAATGGCACGGCTGCAGAGCGAGCTCAGAGCCCAGACAGCTGCTCTGTCTCCCCTTCCCTCTCCTGTGATCCTGGGCAGATCCTCTGTTTCAGATTCTCCCTTTTCCTGGCTGAATTCATAATTACACAGCTGCATGATGCTGCCCACGTAATCAGAACCCTCTCCAGCAGTGCTTGGTGCAAACCAGACCCTGAAATTTGAAGAACACAACCGTGTGCCTTTGCAGAGCTGCTCCCTGGCCTTTTTCATGCCCCTTACTCCTGCTCTCTGACCCGATCCAAAGCCTTCTGGGGTTCATCCTGGCTGCCTTGCGGGTTGCCAGCCCTTCTCGGGAAGGAGCGCGCGTCGCGGGCGGAACGTCTCGCGCGCAGTTTCCAGGGTTACCTGTGTAGTGCTGATAGCGAGCAGGAAATTAAAATGCTCCGTGATGATGATCCCTTATCGACAGCAGATGGTGGCCATTAGCTGGACGTGCGTGTCAGGGGAAGGCACCAAGGCAAGCAGAGCAGGCACAGCTGTTGGATTGGTGTCACCACCCCTGCGGGTGCTCCGTGGTGCATGGAGGGCAGTCCCTGAGTGCCCTGGTCTGGCTGGGGTGTGTGGGACTCTGCTTTCCTGGAAGTAACTCCAAGGAGTCCGTGTGGCTTCCAGCTGAACTTGTTTGCAGAGTTCCTCGTCCTTGTCATGAGCCCATCTGTGCAGCTGGTTCTCTCCTGCAAGTTTCTCCCTCATGTTCAACTTTTCTCTCGTGTTCTTCAAAATGCCTGGTTTCTTGACTTGGGACCATTCTACTTTTAAGCTCTCTGAGCATGGTCCTGGTGCCTGCAATCTTTGTGATTGATGGGCTGTAACCCGTGCCAGGATTGTCTGGGGACTTGTCAAGGGACTGCTGAAAGTGGAAAATCAACTGAGGATCCATTCTGCTGAGCTCTGAGATAAGCCAAGTGTCGTATTATATGTTCCTTTTCTTACTGAGCTGTTTCCTCTCCCTTCTATCCCTGTGGGGTTTCTTCACCTCAATTTTCTGCTAGCTCTGAGGTGCAGAATTAGGCTGCAGTGTGGATATGCCTGCCTGTTTCAGATCAGGACAGCAAATCTCTCCCCAGATGTGTCTCTGACTTCCGTGCGTACCTAAACAGCTGCTGCCTGGCATGCTACAGGGTGAAATGAGAATATTTTATTTGCATGCAAAGCCTTCTTGGAGCTGGTGGTACTTGGAGGACCCGCTGCGGTGGCTTAGCTTTGCTCTGACCTCGGACCAATGGAAGCCCACTTTGAGACGTGCTCTCTTTGTCAGCTCTAGGCTTAATTGCTCTTAAGATGTCAGTAATTCCGCAAAGACCAGACCTGTTCTAACCTGTGCTCAAGCTGGTAATTAAATAAAAGGCCCCAGGCTGACTTGTGGCGCAGCACGTACGGCGTCTGACACCGCGGCAAATGCGGGATCGTACGCAAACCAAAACGGGCTCGCGATGTTACTCCTTACTTCCCTCCCAGACCTTAACCCCAAAACCTGCAGCCCTGAGAGAGCTCTGCCCTGGCTGCAGGCTTTCTCAGGCTGTAAGAGCCTGCCGTGCTTTTTGCGCTCGTTTTTAACGCGGTTGTTTAATTTCAGATGTCCTGAACGACGCCATCTTTGACGAAGACCATGATGAGATGGTAATTGTGAAGGACATAGACATGTTCTCATTGTGTGAGCATCACCTCGTTCCATTTGTTGGAAAGGTAACTCTCCCTCGCAGAACAAATGCGGGAATGCTCAATAAAAGACCTTAAGTACGTGTAAAAGACTTTGTAGCTGTAGCTATAAAGCTTTTAAGGCTGTAAGTACTTGCTGCTTACAGCTACGGTTCTAGAAGTTTAATCTTCAGAATACAAATAAGGGAGACCTCCTTAATGTGAGGTTTTATTCGAATTTAAGCTCCTGAAATATAATGCTCAACCTTTCCTAGTCTAAGTAATCTAATGGTTTCTGACATTTCATATCAAAGCTCTTCTTCATGAAGCAGCAGCTAGCCTTGAGGGCAGACATCTCGATATTAAACCAGCTCGCTCTGCACACTGGCTCTGTCATGGATTTAGCTCCTGGCTCAGAGCTATCCGGTGCACATTCGTCTCTGAAACCCCCTGTGAGTGGAACTAACTCATTAGCAGCCCTGCCTTAATTACGTGAGCCGAGTCAGGGAGAAGGTGGCCAAAACTGGCTATGCTTAATTGGGGAGTCCCGTGCAAAGGGCTGGTGCTCCAGAGGGTGCTGGAATTGTAATGCCAGCAGCTTTCAGAATGTAAAATTTCTCCAGTTAACCACTGTAGAGGTGGTGAAGAGTTCTGAGGGGGAGCTTCACGTCTCAGCCTCTTCACTCCCTTATCAGCACAGAAGGATGGAGCTCAGCCTGATCCATCTGTTACCATAAAGTGCTCACAGGTCCAAGAGCAGCACGTGCTCGCGTTGTCTATAAAATTCAATCGGTGCCACATATGTTCCGACCAAATTGTCTCCCAAAAATAAAACACACGAACAGAAACCAGCTGTTTATTTAGTCGAGTCAATTCAGTTTTGTCTGCTTTCTTTTCTTGCTGTTAGTGTTTCATGCTGGAAAACGGGATAACCTCTCTTTCTGTGCAAGCTTTCTGTTGTGCCTGTTTTCCTTGGTTGTGTGTACTGTGTTTATTCTCCTTGTTACTCCTGTGGCAATGTTTGCATTTTTTTTTTTTACATCCAGCTGTTTAGCCTGTGTGGTTTGGAGAAATCTCCTCACCAACACCGACTCAGCCCTGCTAAATGACTTGGTATGGCTCTAAATATTCAGAGTCACCATTGCCCTGCTGGGTGCACCAAACAGGCTGCAAACAGTGACCTGTAGGTCTTGCATTTGCAGTTCTGTCTGAAAGGAAATCAAGAAGTCGGCGAAAATGT
The DNA here is from genome assembly GCA_013398855.1 of Mohoua ochrocephala. Classification (NCBI taxonomy): domain Eukaryota; kingdom Metazoa; phylum Chordata; class Aves; order Passeriformes; family Acanthizidae; genus Mohoua; species Mohoua ochrocephala. The sequence goes on along the minus strand of VZTA01002246.1, from coordinate 133,659 downwards.
GGGGAACAGGATTCAAAGCTTGTTTCTAAGTGGTGTCTCTCACTTTGTCTGAAATGTTCCGTGTCTTTTCAGGTGTCAGTGGGTTGATTACCCGACAGGAGGGGTAGGAATGAGCGAGTTAGCCAGGTAATCAGGTGCACTGTGGTACCTCTACTGCAGGTACAGCAGCACAGGATTCTGAGATGGGGCCTCCAGGCAAAGCCAGAATCCCCCACTGACACTCCCCTGCTGTATCTTGGCTGATTGTTCAAGTCTCTGGTACAGTGGCACAAGCACTGGTTTATGATCTGTTATAGATATAAACCCACTGGAATTCAGTAGCCTGCATGGCTTTCTAAAAACAAGGAGCTAAATGTCCTTCCCTTCATATCTGAGCACTTTTCTGCTAAACTTACTTCCAATTTAGCTCAAGTACACGTTCAGCAAATCCATATTTGAGCAGGATGGAAGCTGAGTTAATCATCAGTGACCTATGATGCTAAAACAAGAAAAAAAATCAAATCAGGAAGTGCAGCCTGATTCCTGGTGGCAGAGTACTTCTTGACATCAGGACTTTCACTAGGAGCAAAGCACAGCTCCTCTTCCTTCCGCTCCCTAAATCCATTTAAGGTCTTGAGAGAAAAGCATGTTTATTTTGGACGAATAGTGCTGTGCTGAGTAATAGAGTGCCTTTGTACCCAAAGGCAGCAGTGCTCTGTAGCATTCCTGAGACTTGGAACGTAAGCCTTGGCTCTCGAAGAGCTGTGACTTTTCTCCCCCTCAGAAACACTCACCTCTTCTTCACCAGGACCTCGTGAGGCACTCACAGCTCCACAATTCCCCAGGCTTGCATGGTGCCATGTTCCTCCCACACGCTCAGACTCCTGGACTGTCCCAGAGGTAGCTCTGGGGCAAATGTACATCTCATTGTCGGTGCATGAGTTTCATACGCCCTTGGGAGTGTGGTTTTGCTGCTGCTAATGGTTGTTTTCCCCTGTCTAGGTACACATTGGTTATCTCCCCAACAAACAAGTGCTTGGCCTCAGCAAGCTTGCTAGGTAAGTGTTCTAATGAAAGTGATGCTAATTTGTAAAAAGGATTCCAGGCTGTGCTAACTGTGCTAATCTTTTTAATCTCCTCTCCCTCTAAAGCTCAGCCCACTTTGTGTCCTGGATTTGGGTTTAGATCAATCCTCAGCATTGTTTTTTTTTTTGTGGAGAGGACAGATAAGTCTTGGAGCTGTGTGTTAATTCACACCAGTGGCTGCAGTGGAGCCCTGATGGTTTTGTAGGTTCCCCCCGAGCACTGGGGTCTGCAGGGAGCTCTGAGGCAAAGAATGAGAGAATCTGGTCATGTTCTAAGGCAGGCCACAAAAACCAGTGAGAATTTCCAGCTATTTACTACTTGGGTCTAGATTGGCTAATAAGAACAAAAATCTGAAACTTCCAAACTGTAAATGAACACATTTCATGGCTATAAATTGAATCTAAAGCTTTCATCTCGTAGCTGACTCTTCAGATAAATTTGGCATTTCTTTCTTTCACTGAAGACGTGCTGAGAACGCTGTGGGGTAGATTTTATAGATAAAGTTCAGCCTAAGAAATAAAGCAATTGTGATACAATTGAGAAATCCATGTGTTATGTAAAATAGCTTTTTTTCCCTCAGCAAGTGGCCTTGGGTCAGCAGCTGCACTGACTCTTGTTATTAAGTGACACTTTCTAGTGCTGGCAAGGAAGAGGATGGTAGGTCCCTTCAATGAGCAGATTATTTGAGATCGGAGTGGAAGGGTCCCTTTTTGAGAAACAAATCTAAAAATCTGGCTGCAGTTTAGAAAGACCACATAGGTCCTCAATGTTTGCATCCTGATAGGGCTGTTAATCCCGCTGCAGTTCCAGCAACACTAATGAGAATTAGCCCTGCAAATCTACCTGCCTGCTGGGCTTTCTTAGCAGGTAAGAAACATGTAAGATATGGCAGCAAAATGTTCCAAAGCGAGCCAGGTCTGTCCTGTGCTCTGCTTGCACAGCAGGGAGCTGGGTTTGGGAGTGGAAGGATCCTTGGAGGACGGATCTTTGCTGTGTAACCTCGTCTTGCAGGGGGGCATCTCCCTGTCCTCAGCAGTGCTTACAGGAGTGGACTTTGCTCTGATTAAAAGGCTGAAACAGGCTGTTCAACGTGTAAATTTTTTTTCTGCGTGTTTTCTGTGGCTGTACAGAGCTGCTGGAATTGCAGGCTGAGGTTCTGAGCTGACAGGACTGCAGCTGCTGGGCAAAAGACTTCGCCTCCTGTAGCTGCTCGTGCTTGGGGATGTATGTTGGCATCCCATGGCTTGTGTTGAGTGTTGGGTGGGTCTCTAAGTGCTGCAGGGCTGGGGGTGTCATTTCATTGTTGTTTTTTGGAGCTGGATTTCCGAAGAGGATCCATCCTTCCTGAGGAGACTGTCCTTAGCACGCGGCTTCATTTCTGCAGGGCTCCAGTGCGGGATTAAGGATCACTTTTGAAATGTGCATCCACTGGTTTGTGCTTGCTCTGGTCTCTGTTTATCTCTCGACTGCAGTTGTAAAAAGGAGCTCAAGATGGATTTCAGTGGTTTTTGGGTTTTTTTTAATTCAAATGGCGACACGGTGCTAGAAATGTACAATTTCCCTACTATTTATCCTCAGCATGGAAACCTGCATCAATCTGTGCGAGGCTTCCTGCACTGTGCTCAAAGGTTAAATCTCGCCTCTCTTTAAAGTCAGGGTAAAACTCCCATATACTGCAATAATGAAAAGATTAGGTTCTTGTATAACAAAATGTTCTCACTTTTGAGTGCTTGCCATGAAGAGGTTGGGGGAGGGGGCCATGTCGTGCCTCCCTTCCATGCCCTATATAATGCAACCAGTGTTCAAGCAAAGATTTGTGAGGCTGTTGTTGGTGCTCTAGGCCTAATCTTTCATAATAGGATTAGTCTAATGTGGTGAGTTTCTGTAGTTGGGGATGACCTGTATCCAGTAAACAAACATCTTTCTCTGGGTTTTAAGCTCGGGCTTGGGAAACGCTCCTTCAAATAACTGTTTTTGCATAAACACCTTGTTGGGGCTTCTTCTATGCAATATCTGAGCATCAGCATGTTTCCTATCCATACAGTTAATCTAAATACTGTGCTGCTTTGTTTTTCTGCTATAACACAACCATTTCATTGCTGGAGCGTTTAATTCTCTCTCCAAAACAGCAGGAGAGTCTCATTGTCGGGGATGATTCTTGTAAGTGATGCCTCAGGCTGCCAGCCAGTGTCTGGCTTTTGTCTGCTGTGACCAGACAGGTATCAAAGCTTGCAATAGCAGCTCCTTTTTGTGGCCACTTGAAGTGTAATTAAGCATTTGAGGTTGGCACGAACAACCCCTGGAGTTACAGAGCAATTATATGGATTTTCTTAAATGTGTGGATTCTGGAACTGTCAGTGAGTGTCACTTGCACTGCCCACCAATGGCTTAAATTTGAAGTCGTGTTGGAGGGGACCATTAAGGTGATCCCTGCACCGAAATGTGAAGAATGGGGTGAGATGTGGGTGGAGAGATCCTGTTTTAAATAAGACCAATTCTGTCCCATTGTTCTTAGCTAAATTTGTGGCTAAATGCAAGAATCTAAAACATTTCTTGCTCAATTTCAGCAGCCTCCTGGGAATCCATTATCTGAATTGTCCTTAAGGCAGCATTTGGTCTAGTCTGAAGCACAGGGAGATGTTCAGGAATTAGGGTTCAGGGCACCTTTGGACATGAATTCCCCCACAACCGTGCGATGCAGGTGGGTGGGAATACAAGGAATTCCAAACCAGCAGAAGGAGACCAGAGAAGTGACTGGCTTGCCCTAAAATAATCCCTGGGGCTGCAGGTGGGGGGAACCTGTCACTCGACACAGTGATGCTCCAAGGGAAGTCTGTGAGGAATGCCAGCCTGGGGCGTGGCCATGGATTTCTGGGAAGGATTTGGATGAGCACAGTGGTCTCTTTTGATAGCATCAAATTCATTGTGAAGATCAGTCAGTGGCCAGCTGGAAATAACGATGATATTGTCTTTTTCCTTTCTCCTTTAGGATCGTGGAAATATACAGTAGAAGATTACAAGGTAAACATGAAATTCGGGGTTTGTTGTGTGCACTCCTCTCCTGGTCAGTGCAGGGGGCTGGAAATTGGGAGTGGACTAAAGATGTGGAGTTTGAGTTGAGAAAAACAGGGGAGAAAAAACCACTTCTTGAAGAGGTCTGTTCTACTTGGCCTTGCATTCCCAATGAAGGGCAGCATCTACCTAGGAATGTAGGTGGAGGCTGGAACTGATTCTGAGGATAAATGTGCTACCAGCTAGAGCTGCCAGGAGTAACTAAACTAATTGGATGCTGCTGGGGATGAACTCTCCTACAGAGATTTGGAGAGAGGCCTTCAGGAATTCTTGTCTGAGGCAATGAAGCAACAGCTGCCTCCCTTCCCTCAGAAGGGGAGGAAGCTGCAGGGTCCAAAGCCTTGGGTTGGGCTGAGCCTGCTGCCTTTGTCCCGGGGTTAAATTTGGCCTGTTCTTGGCATGAGAAGTCCCAGTGGCCACCAGGCTGGTGAATAGAGGGTGCTGGAGCTGCAGGAAGTAAAGCTTTGCAGGACAAAGCTCATTTTTTATCTCCATTTCCTTTCCTTAAGAAGAGAAATTGGGCGTGTGGAATAAATGGTGCAGCAGTAACGCTGGGAACAAACACATTAAAAACTGAAACAGAACGGAGAGGCAAGGAAACCTAACTGCAAAATAGGAAGTGGAGGAGCTGTTAGAACTAATTGTGTTTGGAGAGATGGAATGCAAAATGGCTCCAAATATAAACAAGAAAATAAAAGGTCTGTTCCAGGATGCAAATCACACAGAATCACACAGAATCACACAGAATCACCAGGCTGGAAGAGACCTTCAAGATCACCGAGTCCAACCCATGCCCTAACACCACCTCCACTAAACCATGGCACTGAGTGCCACATCCAGTCTTTTTTAAAACACATCCAGGGGTGGTGACTCCACCACCTCCCCAGGCCAACGATTCCAGTACTTTATCACTCTTTCAGTAAAAAACTTCTTCTTAACATCCGACCTAAATGATGGGGGGGATGGGGCTTGGTGCAACCTGGTCTAGTGGATGGTGTCCCTTCCCATGGTGGGTGGGGATCGGAACAAGATTAGCTTTAATGTCCCTTCCACCCCAAATCATTCTGGGATTCTGGGAGTCTGAATTCCCTGTTGTTCCCTCAGTCCAGGAACGCCTTACCAAACAAATTGCAATCGCCATCACAGAAGCCTTACAGCCCGCCGGGGTCGGCGTCGTCGTGGAAGCTACGTAAGTGATCCCAGGAGTTCCAGGGGTGGGATCCCAGGTGTGTTCCATGGGTGTGATCCCGGCTCAGTGGGATCCCAGGTGTTCCACGGGTGGGATCCCAGGTGTGTTCCATGGGTGTGATCCCAGCTCAGTGGGATCCCAGGTGTTCCACAGGTGGGATCCCGGCTCAGTGTGATCCCAGCTGTTCCATGGGTATGATCCCAGCTCAGTGTGATCCAGCTGTTCCATGGGTGGGATCCCAGCTCAGTGTGATCCCGGCTCAGTGTGATCCCAGGTGTTCCATGGGTGGGATCCCAGCTCTGTGCTGCAGGGCTGGTGCACGTTGCCCCTTTGGCTGTGGTAGCTGTGTGCTATGCTTGGTTATCAGGCAGAGAGAGTAATAATTACTATTAATAATAACAAACAACAATAAACAATTCTATTACTAATAGTAAAAATATTATTAATAATAATAAAAAGATAAGAATCCTGGCCCATTCAACAAAGTGCCCTGGTGTGCTGGAGCCATTTAAAGTGGGCACTGCCTGATCCTCGGTGGAGAAGGGGCAGTGAGGAGCTGTCCCAGCTGCACCTGATCCATGCCCTGCCCTGCCCCTGTGCTCCTTCTGCCTCCGTGAGCAGTGCAGAGCTTGGCACTAGCAACAGACATGTCCCTGGGATCGGAATGCCCCTCGGGAAGGTGGGATTTTCCTGGGATCAGAGCAGAGAAGGCAGCACTCAGTGGCTGAGAATGTGACTCTTCCACAGCTGAGGTGCTGCAGGTGCCCTTTCTGGATGTGGAGGTTTTGTGACCTTCCCAGAACTGAGTGTGACCGTGCCAGAAACATCTCTGCCCGAGGGATTTGCTCCTTTCCCAGGAGTGCTCCTGAGGCACTGACTCCCCTCTCGTTTCTCCTAGGCATATGTGCATGGTAATGCGTGGGGTACAGAAAATGAACAGTAAAACAGTAACCAGCACAATGTTGGGGGTATTCCGGGAAGATCCAAAGACCCGAGAAGAATTCCTGACGCTCATCAGGAGCTGAAACCGTGCTGCCCTCTGGATGCACTCTGGATTGTTCTGTCCCGTGTCGCTGTCTGTCCTTGTTCCCAACATCCCAATCCTGAACCAAATCGTTGTGAATTGTTGTCATACTCTTTGTGCAGTGAGAGGCTTCTGGTGGCAGATGGAAAAGGTAGGGACGAGGGAGGCTCCTCCTGGATTCCCACTGATGCTGATGTCACAGAGCTGCGAGCTCAAAGCAGGGGTTTGGAGATGCTTTTCCATCCGTAGTGCAGAACGTCCCTCTGTCAGGAGAGAAGCGGGGCTTGGGAGTGAAATGGATATTTATGAAATAATTGTGTTTATTAGAATAAATGTGGAGCAGGACAGGAAACACCTGAAAGGATGTGGATCTTTGTGGGATTGGGCTTGTCCCGAATTATTTGACTATGTTTTATTACAAGTCCTGCAGTGGCTATTTCAGTACCTGGATGTGTGTGTTATACCTCTGAGTTGTTACCTCTGGTGTGTTTTATATTCTTGCTAGCATTAGCTTCCTTTTTTGTGGTTTTTTGTTTGTTTGTTTGTTTGAGAAATGTGTAAACTCCACTTTTTCTATCCTCTTAACAGGCAGGGAATTAACTTCTGAATTATTTGGGGCACAGCCCTGTCTCAGTACAAAGGGGTTTATGCACCTTTTTCTCTGTGCCTCGGAATGTCTGACCACTTGAACTGTCAGTTTCTTACTGTTTTTAAGGAAACTTTAACAGAGGAGAGGAAAAAACCCTGCAGAGTCTGTCTGCAGAGTACTGAGGTATCCAAAGAGGTTTTTAAATGGTATTTATATCTTGAGCCTTCCTTCTTGGATTTCCATGGGTTAGACTGGAAAGCTAAAATTAGTCTGATAATGTGAAAACGAAGATTTCCAAGCGTTCTGAGGTTTCCATTTCCGATGTCGGACCAAAGGTGAGCGTGAAATCCTGAGCACAGCACATGGTACCTCCCCTCCCTGCCGACAGGTTGGGTCATTTCAGGGCAGAGGAACCTGGAATGACAACAGCTCCTTGCGTAAGAGCAGCTGAGAGAAGCATTCCCAGGGCCACCAGAATGAACCAAACCACATTTTTCTCTGTGTATGTGGCAACCTCCGTAAGTGGCAGAATTGGTACAAAAAGTTTCAGTCCAGCTGGACTTGGCTGAACTTCTGCTTTGTTACCATTTTAATGGGTGTTTTGTAACTCTTAATTGGGAAAAGATGAGGCGCTAATGAAAACCACCCTCCTCACACCCGAGCTTGCAAAACAAATGTCAGCCGGGGGGGTTGGATGCCCACAGGTTCCCAGGGCTCTCTCTGCTTTGCTGGATATCGTTCCAAGATGTCCTGTACACGAGCCCCGAGGGCAGTTCCTGGTCTGGCCGGCTCCATCTCACCAACATTCCTCCCTCTTGCTCCAGCCCGTGTTGGAAACAAAACGAAAATCACGTCCGTTCAGATTGGGCCTAAAGAACTTCCTCAAGGAGAACAAGCTCGTGTGTTTCATTACACTAATTTCACTCTGACGACCTTCACAGCGTTATTGGGAAAATCTTTTATACCATCCTCTGTCCCGGATTGTGTAGGATTAGGTGCTGTAACAGTGTTTGTCACTGGTGTGAACAAGCTGTGCTGCACGTTGCTAAGCCAGACCTGCCCCACGGCGTTTGTTTTCCTGAAATCGCCACTTTTCAGTTCAGTGTGTTACAAATATCCAGCTGAAAAGCCTTAAATCTTTCTTGCCTGAAATTGGCAGTAAACCTCTCTTTGACTGGAAGGAGATTTTGAGGACCAAAGGGGCACACACCAGTACAATTCTTTCTCTTTCCTTGCTGTAGTTTGGGAAACGAAATCTCTGTAAAACACTGTCTTGCTCCCGAGGTACCAAAAAAGTTGTGTTTTAACCACTTATCTCTATTCGGGATAAAGTTCACGTTGCACCACCACTGTTTTTTATTTCCGTGTTGACCTGTAGTCCTTAAAACTTACCTCTCTCTACTCTGCTGTGGCCTTGGATTTTGTTCCCGTTTTTGTTGTTGTAAGTCTCGGTGCGTTTTTTGGAACATCAGCCTTGTTCAAATACACGAGCTTTAACTACACCCCGTGTGTAAAGGCGTGTGGGACGTGCAGCCCCTGTTGTGCTGCACACCAGTCCATTGTCTCTGCAACATTAAAGCACAGTGTTATCCTTGGGAGTGGGAGCATCCTTGGGGGGCTCGGAGGTGATGGCACTGCACGGGGAAAGGGCACGAGCTCCCTCTTCTCAGGTGGAGATGGTTTCTGTCCTTGTGGATGAGGGGTTGGGTTGCTCCTCTGGGCTGGGTGTTGCTGTTACCCACAGGTGAGTCCCATAGAAAGGAAAAAACTCCAGAATTTGGTGTCGCCTTCTTCTTGCTGCTCCCTGGAGCCAGAGGAATCAAGAGCAAACACACTGGAGCAGGGATGGTGGGTGGCAGTGGCCGCCCTGGCATTGAGCTTGGAGGGGTTCACAGTCCTCTTGTGCCCTTCTCGAGCTGTCCTGGAGGTCTGGCATTGGCCTGAGGAAATTCGTGGTTCCTGGCCAGATGCTCAAATTAACTCGAACAAATAAATCCCAGGAGCAGCTGGGACAAGAGACCTTGAAGGAGAAGTCAGGGTCGGGTCAGCCCATTGGGTGCAGGGTGGGCAGGCTGGCTTAAAGACATTCCTGCTTTCCTCCAGCCTCCCAGGAAGCAGCTATTGCTGGGCTGCAAGGGGAAAAAATACAGAATGCTTGGATCCCAGGCTCCTGAGGAGCAGCACAGCCCGAGTGCAGAGGGCAGGGGGGCTGCAGGGGCTGCCTGTGGCTGTGTCCATGTGGCAGTCAGGAGGGGAGGAGGGATGATGAATGAAGCCCCCTCCAGCCCTTGGTGTCTTTTTTATCCAAAGGGTCTGAACTGTTTGGAAATGACCCTCCTGAGAAGCCCCAGGAGCACTGGCAAGACCCATCCTGGTGGTGAGGCTGAGTTCTGTCTTTCTCACTGCTGTGTGTTCGAGCTGGTGCTTGTGGTGGGAAATGGTCTGTTTGGGAGAACAGGCACTTCTGCAAGATATTATCTATTCCTTGCCTTTTTTTTTATTTTTAATTTTTTTTTAAGGTGTTGGATTGGGAAGGAGCCTCACTGGCTTTGTGATCGTGGGAAAATCTGTTGTCATCTGGGTGAAAAAATATTCAAAGTGTTTATGGCTCAAAAAAACCTCCCTAAAAAACTGAAACAAAAGACTGAAACAGAAGGACCAAACCCTGTGAAATTAGGGGACATCCTCCCAGCCCTGACCTGCCCCATTTCCCAGGATTCCACCTGATTTACCAAGTGCTCCATTCCTTTCCTGATGCTCTCCAGTGGTACGTGTTGCTCACCAATTTTATTTTCTCAAGGGTCCCCCGTCTGAGCAGCTTCTTTGAGGTTTTTTTCTGTCGCTGTGGTTACTCTGGGTGTCTCTCATCACCTCCTGCCCCTGCGCTGTGGAGTGACCAGTCCATAACCCCCTGTGCCTTATCCAGCCACGTCCTGGGCTCTTTGGTGCTCACTCCCTGCGTTCAGGTTTATCATGGAATCATTAAGGTTGGAAAAGCCCTCCCTGACCACTGAACCCAACAATTACCCCAGCACTGCCAAGCCCACCAGGGTGCTTCGGTTCAGGCAACTTCCTCCAGCTGTAGACCCCAAATTAGGCTCTTTCTAGACAAAAATCTGCCTTCCAGTGACTGAGTGGCTGCAGGTGAGGGCTGGGATCATCCCAGAGGCTTCGTGCAGCCTTCACAACCTTCCACACCTTGGAGAGTTGCTTAATGAGCCCCAACAGCTCCTTACCTGCCCCTGGGTCCTGCCCTGTTCCCCTGCTGGAGAACTGTTGGGGTTGGGAAAGAGCCTGTAATCAGCTGTGCCCTTTGAGCCTTGGCTGAGCCCTTCTGTCCAGCTCCTGGAAACAACTTCTAGGAAAAGCTTTGCCTTCCAGTTGTTTTTAAAGTTACACTCATGATTTAGGAGTTGAGGGGACATAAAACATTAAAGCTCTTGTTAATAAGTCTTGGCCTGGGAGGGACAGAAAATAAATCACACTATCCAAAGAAATTTTGCTGAAATACACAAATAATACAATCACAAGGAATTTATCTGTAGTTTTTTAACAACTTTATGTTGTGTTTTTGGTGTTGGGGCATTGCAGGGGTGGTTTTGGCTGACGAGCTGTCCCATGTTTGCTCTCCTTCTCCACACCAGGATTGCAACAGCGAAACAAAGGTGGAAAACCCACTGTAAGAGGGATCAACTCCACTGCACAGGCCTGAAAATGATTTTAAAAGTGCCGAGGCAAAACACAGTGGTGCTGCTTTGGCCCGGGATGTGTGGGTGCCATGGAGGGAGTGGTTCCCGGGATGCCCTGACCAGGGGCTGTGGGAAGGTGTCCGTGCTTCTGCTCCCTCCTGCCCCGGCCGTGGGTGCCTCTGCACCCTCTCAGCATCCCGTGGTTCCACCAGGGAAGCCATGGCTCATCCTGCAGCTGGCATTTCTTTAGCTCCCATGTCCCTGGGACAAGGCACGGACCTGCTGGAGAGCTGCAGGAATGCCTGGAGGAGGTGACAGTTGCTGCTCCAGCCAGGACAGGCTGCAGTGCTTCAGTGTGTAGGACAAAGGGAAAATTTCAGGATACAGCCACTGGAACAGGCTCCCCAAGGGAGTGGTCACAAATCCTGCCAGGGTTGGAGAAGCCTTTGGACAACGCTCTCAGGGATGCACAGGGTGGGATTGTTGGGGTGGCTGGGCAGGGCCAGGAGCTGGGCTCTGATCCTCGTGGGTCCCTTCCAGCTCAGGACGTTGTGTGATCTCCGCTGGTTTCTGAAGCTGTGTAGGGTGCCAGCCCTTGGCTACGGGGACCCGAACTGGCACAGCACCCTGGGGTGCAGCCCTGGGCTCCGGGGGGCTGCACCCCAGGTTTGTGCTCACCTTCTGCAGCCTCTTTTCCACTGCTCTTCACTGGGGGAGAGCAACTGGGAGGGAAATGGGTGTTGGTGCTGGAGGAGAGAGAGAGAGGGGTGGGAAAGGTTTTGTAGGGAAGCAGCAGTGGGAGGGAGGGAGGAAGAGCTGGCAGGGGGTTTGCAAAGGCCCTGCTCCGGCTGGGTGATGCCCGAGGTCAGGGATGCCCAGAGGGGCCGGAGGCTCGGCTGGTCCCGGCTCCGCAGCGCCCGCCCGGGGACGCACAGTCTGTGGCTCCCTCTGCTGAGCCCGGCCCCGAGCTCTGCTCGCCGCAGGAGGAGCAGGGGCTGGAAATGCTTTCTCGGGAGGCCCAGGGATCACCCCGGTGCCAGGCTGGGGGCGTGGAGGTGGGAGAGGGGCACCTGGCCCTTCCACTGCATCCCGCTGCCGGGTGATGCTGCAAACCCCCACCTGTGCTGCCTCTTCACAGGGATGGGGATGGATCTGGTTTGTCCAAAAGCAGAGGCTACTGCCAGGATGAGGTATTTAAAAAATTATTACTTTTTAAAATTAGCTCAAAAATCTATTTTCTTTAGAAAAGTGGGGATTTTGGCTGAGCTGGACCACGTCTTCTCTGACCACGCTGTTAGTGGGGTGTTTTCATAGAGAAAAGAGGGAAAATCATAGAAACACAGAATGGTTTTGGTTGCAAGGGACCTTAAAGATCTTATTCCAATTGCCTACCATGGGCAGGGACACCTTCCACTATCCCAGGTTGCTCCAAGCCCCGTCCTACCTGGCCTGGAACACTTCCAGGGATGGGGCAGCCACAGCTTCTCTGGGCACCCTGTGCCAGGGCCCCACCACCTTCTGAGTAAAGAATTTCTTCCTTTCACTTAAATCTCCCCTCTTGTAGTTTAAAACTGTTCCCCTGCTGTTCTGCTCCTCCAGGCCTGTGCTGGGCTTTGGGTGAAGCCATGGGCAGCTCTGTGGATATCAGGTACCCAAGCTGATCCCATGCCAGGACCCTTTGTCCACAGGGACCACCCAGCCCTGCCACTTCCAGCGCCCCACGCGAGCGATGCCGCGGCCCCAAGGTGCCCGTTCCAGGCGCACATTCCCCAGCCCTTTGCTGATCCCAGCTAAAAGCAGCTCCCTGGCGGTGGCAGAGGCTGAGTGAAGCGGTCACGCTGCTGGTGTGGGCTGCCAGGAGCAGCTGGTTATTTGTATATCCTGGGAGCGTGTTCCTGGCCAGCAGCCAGGCCAGCGGCATCACCCGGCCTCGCCCGCGCAGCCGCAGCCAGCGGACGCGGGGAATTAATGATTCCTTGATCCCGAGGAGCTCTGCTGGAAAAGCCCTCTCCATCTTGCATAAAAACTTCCCTGCAGTGGGAAATCCCTGCCTGCTGCTGCTGCTGCTAGGTCATTCCCCGGGATATTCCCCTCGCTGTTAAATATGAGGAATTTGTACCCACACCAGGAGCCGGGGGTAGGGTAGAAGGGACCGGATCATCCCCTTGGAGGGGGCACTTGCCTGGCTCCAGGGCTGGGGCTGCTTTTCCATCACCTTTTGGAATAGGTAGACATGGAAAAGATCACGTTAACCAATCTGGGGTTAACCAGCTCCTGCCGGGATCACGACACCAGCTCCTGGCTTTGCTCCCAGCTGGACACGGGCTGCAGAGAAGGGGACCTGATTTCCCCGGGCTGGACGGGACTCAGGTGTGGTGTAGTCCGGGTGCACAGCTTGGTAAAGCCTCTAGAGTCTGGAATGGATTCATCCAACGGCTCCCAGCAGCATGGAATTTTTTTTTCCTCCTGCTTTTCCTTTTTTAAGCCTCTTTCCTTTTGCCAGCCAGTAGGACCCACAGACTCTCGCTAATGCGTGGCTTCCACGGACTTTCTCTGGAGCCTTTTCAGCCCCTCCAACTCCAGTTTTCCATCCCAGTTTTTTTTGCCTTTTCCATCTTCTTTCCACTCTCTGTTAGTGCAACAACCCCGCGCTGTGAGACCCAGACAGCAGCACGGGGACCTGGAAAGGCAAACTGTTTATGGAAGGAAATGGTTTTTTTTTTGGGATTTAGGTTTGTCTGAGCCGTGTGGGGAGGCCAGTTCCTGATGAGTGCAGGGAGCCGTGGCCAGTGGGCTGTGGATGTGGATGCTCTCTTGGACAGGGAAATTCAGGTGGGACTGAACATCATGGCAAATATTTCCCTCCTGGGGTAGCCCTGCCCGGGATGCTCAGGAGCATCCTTAATAGAAAGAGCTCGAGGACAATATTTTGGGGTCTTGGCCCCATGAGCATTTGGCGAGCTCACCAGGAACCTCATCCCAGGAGAAGCAGCAGCAGAAGCGTTCAAACGACCCGAAGAAACCCCGTGTTTGCAAGTTCTGCTCCTCGTGGGGGACCTGAGCCACCCCGATGCCTGTGGAGGGACAGCGAGCAGGGTCCGGGGACACCCAGGAGGTCTCTGGAGGGCATCCCTGGACCTGAATGCAGGAATGGCCAGGCTGATGAGGCAGAGCTTGGACTGGCTGAGAAGAGCCTGCAGAGCTGGGCTTGATCAGCCTGGAGATGGGGAGGCTCAGTCTGAGAAAATATGAAAAAACCAAGGGCAGAAGGTCCTGCCCGCGGCACTTCCCACAGCAGAGCATCCACGGGAAGTGGCAATGCCAGCCCTGAGCGTCCTTCCCTGCTCGCTCCAGCCCGAGGAGGGGCTCAAACGTGCAGCTTTTAAGCCCAGAAAGAACCCAACCTTAAAATCCCACCTCAAAAGTTTCCACACACGCGCTGAGGCTCTGGGCCAAGCTGGCTCCTCCGTGTGCCTCCGCAGCCTCCGAGCTGCTCCAGCCCCCATTCCTGCCGATTTCAAAGGAAAATCCCGTATCTAAACAGCTCCTGGGGCGTGGGCATCCCAAAGGGACAGCGAAGCAGCTGCGTGGGGAATGCCGGGGATTTTGGAAGCTCTGCCACGGGCTTTAAATAAAGATCCCCAACCCCCTGTGGAACCGCGCCGCTCCTCCCCTCTCGCCCACGGGACGAACATCTATTGAATTCCAATTTTTTTTGCCTTAAGGAGTCCGAAGCCGCCTGCCAAAAAGGGGATAAATAAGGAGGCGCCACACCCCAGTGTTACAAAACCTTGTATTAATCATCTCCCTTCACTTTCAATATAGCGCGGATATGAAATATAGCCATGGTTCCTAGTTACACAGGAGGAAATGAGTAATAAATACATCGGAGCAAGTGGAAATCACGAGGGTGTTTCACTGGGAACAACATTGGAAAACTGTACACTTGCAAAGACCGGCATCTCCAAACATTAGTATTTCTTTATATCGGGAAGCTTTTACATGTAACAAACATGCTATTGCCATATATGACCAAAAAAAAGAAATTAAAATTTAAAAAATAGGCATTGCTCGGCAACATTAACTAGGCAAAAATAGTTCTTTTGTGCACTAACTTTGTACAGAAAAACCAGGACAAAAGGCATGCATGGACAAGGAGAGGCTGCCCGGGAACGGCATGCAACAGAAGAGAGGTCAAAGCTCTTTAAAGTCAGCTTACAATAGGCATAAATACATCAGGGTTATATATATTAATAAGGGAGGAAGTATTCTGTTTAACATTATTAACATTCCTGTTTTTTTATGTATTTTTCTTTTTTTTTTTTCTTCCTATTCCTCCCAGAGGAATACACATTCACCTTTAAGTAAAGATAAAGGAATACAAAAAATAAAACTCACTTTGCAAACTCTGATGACTCGTATAAAATCAACTTTAGTGTTATCGTCGCTGTGTGCAAATTATAGACGTCTGCGGGACCCACTTTCCATCAGGCACATTCCGAAAGCCAAACCTGGGGCACGGCCGCGCCCCGAACATGGAGAAAGGTGACAACAGAAATCGCTTCCCTAAGTGCTGACCCAGCTCGGATTGATGCTCGGATTGATGCTCGCGGGCATCCATCACAGTTTGGGATTTTCCTGCTGGATGCTGGCCGGGCTCGACCCCCTCCCCACCCCCGAACCCCTCCGAAGGTTTTGCTGAGCTGAGCGAGCAGAAGAAGCAGAACCCGGCTGCTCCAGCCCAAGCAGAGTTCGGGGCTTTGTCCCTGGGGATGGGGACGGCACCGAAGGGACAGGGGCTGTCCCCGAGGGTGTCGCGGCCGCGGGAGCATCCGCCGGGCCCAAGGCCACTTTGGGTGCTGGGCTGGCCGGGCTCCCCGGCGGCCGGGGACGGCTCAGGGGAACAGCACCAGGAAAAGGTCCCCGGCGGCGCTGGGGGGGCCCGGGGCTGGAGCTGGGCGAGCAGCGGGAGGGGGGGACTTTTGCCCGCCCGAAGCCCAGGACCCCGCGGCGGCGACATCTCCGACGGGACAGGGAGGGGACAGTTGCAGTGGGGCGAGCGGGGGGGTACAAAAAAGAAAGGCACTGCCGCTTTATTACTGAATATTTGACTTCACAGCCTCACTCATGCAACTGTTGGGGTGGGGTTTTTTTTGTTTTCTTTTTTTTTTTCTTTCTATAAATAACTTTTATTTCTTTTAGGATTCGAGCTTTTTTTTTTTTTTCTTTTCCTTTTAAGCTTCTTTCCCTGGAGCTCTGCCGCCCGCACTCAGCACCGGCAGCCAGAGCCAGGCAGCACTTCCCGAACGCAACTGAAGCCACTTTTCTGTTGTTTTTACTCAAGAAACAAAACAAGAAACAGCAAACACAACTAAGTCGTTATTAACCTCTACACTGTCAATGGAAAATAAGCTTTTTTTTCTTTTTTTAACAACAAAAGGAAAAAACAATTGAATTATTTGGTGGTTGTTAATAACAGACATTATCATGGTTCCCAGCCATAGCAAGTTAATAGGTAAAATATCCAAAATAATCTCTCTGAACAATCAGAAAACCTCTGTGTCCATAGCGAAGGAATAAATAGAATTTCAGCTCTGTAAATACACTGGAGTCTCGCTGAGGGAGGCTCCTGCTACGGCGGTTCCGCTCACACCTCACAAGCTGGGGGTGCTCGGGGGTGACCCAGGTCCCCAGCGCCGACCCCGCTTCGCCTTCACCTCCTCACACCTCTTCCCAACCTCCCTGGCCTTCAGGTTTTCCCTTCTCCACCCTCCCCATCACCCCCCCTTCAACCTCCTGTCTGCCGGGAAGCAGGACACCAAGGAACAGCAAACATTAAACATTGCATTTGGCACTTGGGTTTTTGTATATATCTCTATATATATATGTATTTTTTTTTTAGAAAAACAACTTAAAAACGCTGCATGACAAAAGGATTCACACATCTCCCAGCCTTGCCCATGCTCCGGCACCCCCTCAGCCCCCAACCCTGCTCCCTCCAACCCTGGCACACAATGCTGCCCATGCCCTCACAGCCCATTTTAGGAATACTGCTGCAACCCATCTCCTCAATTAATTGATTTTACATTTGTTATTATTCCATCAGAGGACTCGGAGCAGCATTGGGACCAGCAGGAGCATCGCTGCGGGTCTGAGCAGCACAGGGGTCAGATTTACCAATTTCACACCAAATTTAGCTCCCGTTATAAAAAGCAGCAGTGGGTGAGGGGCAGCCCAGCCTCTGCCATCCCCATCTCCTGCCTGGCACACGGTTAATGCCAAGAAAACAGGGCTGTGCAGCTGCATTTTGGTGCCCTTTGTGGCTTGGGTTTTTTTGGGGGCTCCTTCATCCCTCGTTGGCCACTCCGGAAAAGCCCCTGATGGTGGATTTGGGCAGGCTGGGCCAGATGTGTGGAGCCAGGATGCAGCAGCTTCCCGGTACCTGTGCAGGCAAGGCAAGAGACACAGAACCTCTCCCGGCGTCCCCCCACTCCCAGACTCCCCCCGGGACCCTCCTCTGGGCGAGATGCCCCCAGTCCATCCCGCATCCCGATCCAACTGGGGGTGCAGGGACGGGCACCCGCCGACCCTCCGCTGCCCTGAGCACAGCGCTGCCTCCACACCGCGGCTCTCTTGGCTAAACTGAAAGGAAATTTTGGGGTTATTTTATTATTTCTGTTTCAATCTGGGCTCGCCGGGTCAGTCCGTGCGAAACTCGAGAGACGGGACCTCCGGCCCCGAGGCCCCGGGCAGGGCAGGCAAATCCTCCCCAAAGGGTTTTTGGTCACACACCCCCTGCGTGGTGTTCCGTGCTCCTTGGTATCCTCCTCCAGGAACAGGGTTTGCCCACGGTGCTCCGGTGAACCCTCTGTTGTCAGCACTCTCCTCCTCCTCCTCCTCCTCCTCCGCGTCCCCCCCAACCTCCCCGTGCTGCTTCATCATCGTCGCTGAGAATTTTTTTTTTTGCCATCTTTTTCCCCCCCCTAGCATGGATGTAATAAATGACAACACAAATCCAAGTCTAATGGTATGTTCACAAGGACAATCTACACATTCACAAAATTAAAACAGGAGAGAGAGAGAGAGAGAGAGGAGAGGAGAGGAGAGGAGAGGAGAGAGGAGAAAGGATGCAAGCTATCGCTGAGGCTCCCTCAAGCCCCGACCTCGCCGCTGGACCCGCAGCAGTTGTTGTCCCGGCCAGCGTCCCCGTGGCGACGCCTTCTAGATCGTGGAGGTTCTGTCGACACCATCTGCAAGTGGGAAGGGAGAATTAGGAGCAGCCCCGGTGAGCACTGGTACCCCCCAAGCTGGGGATTTGGGGGATGGACCCCCAGAGCACCCCCCAACCCACAGACCCTACGGTGAGGTGGTGTCGGGGCCACCCCCACCGCCTCCCATCTCCCCAAGGGGTGCAGAAGGGTTTTGGGGTGTCAGCGCTCTGCTGGTCCCTCTGTGCCACTGACTGTCCCCACCCCACAGCAGCTCCCCTGAGTTGCTGTCCCAACACCAGTCCAGGCCTTCTGCCACAACCCCACAACCGCTTTTCCAGGAGCAGAGTGGGGTTCTGCGCAGCCTGGACTCGTCACAAGATAAGGTGACAATCTGGGACTCTCCTACAGCAGGACAAGGTCACGTGCCCCTGACCAGGACTCAGGGGACAGGGACAGAGCTGGTCCCAGGGGCTGCCTGGCCCACAGTTCACCCAGCCCTGCAACACTTGCACTGCAGAGGATGCAAAATTTTCCTCCATCCGAGGATCATGGAAGGAGAAAAAGCCCCAGGAATCCTTTCTGTCTCCCCAGAGCCCATTCCCAGCATCCCGTGACAGCAGGGATGCCTCCAGCCACAGCCCGGTCCCAGGAGTGAAGGGTCCATGACCCACCCCAGTGCCTCACAACTGACCCTGATACCAGCAGCCCCCTGCCCCCACCCCCTGGGGGCAGAAATCAGCACCCAACAGCACTTCCAACCCTCTAGCCCCGATCCCACTCCCCATTCCCCATCCCAAACCCCATCCCCGGGATGGAGAGTGGTGGGAGGCAGCTCCCAGAGTGGCTCCGGAACAGAGAATTCCCTGTTCCCACTTGGGGCACCACAGCCACCTCCCTCCTCGACACTGAAAACAAACAGGTTTGTTACGCCTTTTTATTTTTTTTTTCTCCCCCGAAAGGTTTATTTTTTTAAGAGCTATTTATAGCACGACCGGTTTGGAGAGGCTCGGGGAATGCGACCTGGAAAAAAATAACTTGGAGGAACAGTACCCTGCAGAGGAACAAGACAGCTAAGCCTCGGCTGGGCACACGCCGGAGAAATGCTTCGGGTGACAGAAGTGTCCTTGTTTTCCCAGCCAGGGATGCTGCCAGGGCCCTGCCGCTTCCCACAGTCCTTGTTCTCGTGCTCCTCTCCCCGGGAAGGGCTGTTGCATCCGCAGGGAGCCTGGTGGCACTCATCCTCCCCGAGGGTTCCTGGTGGCACTCGTCCTCTCCGAGAGCTCCCGTCCTCAACCATCCGTCACAGTCCAGGATTTCCTCGGCGAGACCCGAGCTGGTCATTCGGGAATCCGGGCGATGCCGGCGGCCGCGCTCATCCCATCGCTGGGGCTCATCCCTCGTGCTTGGGGGTCCAGTGCGTCGGCAAGGGACACCGGGAGCTTCTGGTGCCGGTGCTTTGTGCTGCACCAGGCTCTCCATCGCGCTGCTGCTGCTGCTGCTGCTGCTGCTGCCTTTTCCATCTTCCCCACTTGTTTTTGCCCCGGTCCTCCTCCCTCCCCGTGCCCGTTAGCCGCTGGCACCCCCGGCTGTGTGGACTGCCGGCCCCAGGGCAGGGCACAGCGCCCGGCACAGCCCCTGGCACAGCGCCTGGCAGGGATTTAGCCCCCAGCCGTGGGGCACCCCCGGCCAAACGGGGGATCCGGTGGCGGAAGGGCACAACACTCCAAAGCCTGTGACCCATCCGAGCGCGCCGGCGGCAGGGGCTTTATCGAGAGCTAACGAGAGTAGCGAGCTAACACTAATTATCATTAGCAAGCTGACGAGTGGCTAATTAGCACAGACTCCACTAGTGCTGGTGCGATCCCTGCGTTCGGCTTTACCCCCTGCCCCGGCCGCCTCGCCGAGAGAAGCCGATATTCCCGTCCGAACGCTCCCGGGAGCACCCCCAGGAGCATCCCTGCATCCAGCCCCGCCGCCGTCCCGCTCTCACAGCCACAGCCTGTCCCAGCTTTTGGGGGGTGCGGGGCAGGGGCAGGTGCTGGGGGGCTCAGCGGAGGCGGCGTGGACGTGCTGGAAGAGCCCGAGGAGGAGGGAATGCTCACCGCTGAGTGCGTGCTCCGTCATGCTCAGGCACAGGGACTCCAGCCTGTTGTTGATGTCAGGTTCAGTCACCGGCACCTGGAACTCTGCGAGGAGAAAGGGAGTAGGAGATCCTGGTCAGGGACCTGGCAGGGACCCTGCCTGCTTGTTCTGTGTGGGGAAACCATCTGAAAAATGCCCCAGGAGGGTCTGACAGGACTCCCAGCACAATCATCTTGAGCAAGAGACACTCACAGAAGTAGTCATCACCCTCTGTTATCCATAAGGGATAAATCTGAGGGGGCTCAGGTGCTGATAGGAGATGTAGGGGGCAGCTGGAGCGAGAGTAGAAACCCCACCCAGGGAGAGGGCAGCCCCGGTCATCTCCTGGGGAAGGGTGCTGTCCGTGCAGGCAGGGTTAGTGCTCGGACATGGGATGGCAGCACAGACCAGCAGAGCCGCTGTCGGGCTGCTCTGGGACCAGCCTGGCTCCCAGTCAGTCGCCCGCGTTATGGCTGCCACATCCCGGGGGGGTGAGCACAAAAAAGGGGACACACACGTGAAGTTTGGAGTGTTCCAACACCCCCCTCCTAATCTAAACAGCAGCAAACTTTCCCCACCCCGCAGCAAAACCTGCAAATACAGCTTGTGCTACTGTGCTGGACGGCGTCTCCCGCTTTCCGCTGGCTCACAGGAACATGGGACGAGATCCAGGAGGGTTGAGGTCCCCCCACAGCCCGGCAAACAGTGGTTTGTGAGCCCAGCATCACATTATTGCTTATTTTCCTTGCAACTTAATCCACGTCTTTGGCTCCCCGATCCTCCTACGCCCTCATCCACCGCAGGCTGAGGCGCAAAGAGAAACCCATTTATTCTCCTCCAACGCCTGAGAAATGTGCCCTTGTCCCGGTGTTTAATCAATACCCAGGAACAGCTGCTGCTCCTGCTGCACGGAACATTTGCTGCCCAAATGCTGCAGTTAAACACCGCCGGCGTGTGAGGCCAGGGAGCTGCCAGCCCAAACCAGCAGGAGTGCAGGGACGGGGTGAGTTTACTGGGGGATGGATTCCCTGTTTGAGGCGTGAATTTGTTGTGTGTGTTGGTAGGAAAAGGCACGCTCAAAGGCTAAGGAAGGGACACACAAACAGGCTTCCTCAGGGCCAGGATGCTCCAGGTCCAGGGTCCAAGGTCAGCAGGATCCTCCCTGAACCAGAGGATGCTCCTATATCCAGGAGCACTCTGGCAGTGTTTGGGAAGGAAGCACTGACACAGCACCATTTCCCTTCACACGCACTGTGGAAAGAATTTCCCTTGAGTGCATGCAGGCAGTCCTTCCGCACCGGGGCTCCGTGCCCATCCAGGAGGAAAAAGTGATGGATGAGCTAGCACCTCCCCGCCCGACACGAGCCCCTCAGAAGCAAGCACCAGAAGTAAGGCACCAGCACCGTGATGCATAGGGTCAAGATGGCATAGATAGGGTCAGAAATCCCTCCAGAGAAGTCTCTGGTTAACCCAGGAATGCAGAGATACCCCAGTAGGAGCACACTGTGCCAGCACGGGCCGTGTGCCCGTGGGGAGGCTCAACAGGACAGCTCCTCTCACCTCCCCTTGGTCTCACCCAGCTGTGGGTAAATGGAAAAGCACCTCTGCTGCCTACCTGGCTGCTGAAACATCAGCATGGTCTGCGGGGACGTGTGGACCGGCAGCGAGCGCGTCCTCTGCACCGAGCTGTGGCTCCGGCTGGGCATGCTGTTACTGCCCCCGGGGTTGGCAAACCACAGGTTCTGTGGGGAGCAAACACAAAGTGTGGGATGCACAGCAAAGCCCTCTGTGCCATGGGTTTATAACCGCTTTGGGCTTGTAGAATCACAGGATTGTTTGGGTTGGGACCTTGCAGATCATCTAGTTGCAACTCCTTGCCATGGGCAGGGACACCTTCCACTAGCCCAGGTTGCTCCAAGCCCCGTCCAACCTGGCCTTGGGACACTTCCAGGGATCCAGGGGCAGCCACAGCTTCTCTGGGCACCCTGTGCCAGGAGCTCACCCCCCTCGCAGAGAAGAATTTCTTCCCAGTAGCTCATCTAAATCTCCCCTTTGTCAATTTAAAACCCTTCCCCCTTCTCCTACCACTATCTGCTCTTGTCAAAATCCCCTCTCCCTCCTTTATAAGCCGCTTTAAGGACTCAGCTTTTCCCCCTCTGCCGCTTGGTTTGTCCCCCTCCCACTGGTCCCACTTCCACATCCCACTGCAGAGGAGAGCGCAACCCAAACGTCTACAAACTGCTTGAAGAGTGGGGAAAAAGTGGAGATCTGGACAAATTAGAGAAGGAAAGGCAAAGGAAACCTGTGGGAAAGGGATGGAAGAGCTGGAGACGCCACGAATGCCGACCAACCTGTCTGCCTTGCTTGAGGATGGCGGGGCTGGCGGCAGGGCTGCGCTGGGGGGTGCCCAGCAGCCCAGTGGGGCCCAGCAGCCCCAGCCGGGCCGTGGGGAGGTTGCGGGAGGGGATCTGGAACTGGCGGGGGTTCCTCCGGCCCAGCCCTGCCCCGGCGGATCCGGCTGTCGGGAGGGAGTTCGACTGGCCAAAGCCTCGGCTGCGGGGAGATAGAGAGCCGAGGGTGAGGCACTGACCCCTGCGAGGGGACACTGCTGAGGGTGAGGGGTTCCCAACCCTCCCATCCCACCGAGGGTGGTCCCTCCACGCTGCAGAGACAGCGGGAAGGAGGCAGTCTGGATGTGCAGCATCCTCTCTTCTTCCCGCCTGCCGGTCACCCTCCCGCCCTTCTGCAGTTCTCAGATCCACATTTGTTTTCTTTAAAGTTTATTTTACTCCTGCAAAATGGGCCTGTTCTTAAATACAACCTAAAATAACTCAGGTAATGCCCAGGGAACCTGACTTCTTTGAGATCTCTCATGAATGGATTCTCCAGTGTCTAATTAAAGTTCAGCTTATGCTGTTGGGTTTTCTTTCTCCCCTTCCAGGAGGTTCATTTTTACAAATATGGTCCCCTCTGAGACTTCTCAAGTTCTGTAAAATTTGGTTAGAAGGACCTAATGAATCCAAGTTTTATTAGGGAGGGCTGAGCTAAAGGTGCTTTCCTGAAATCTTATTCTGGAAGCTCCTATACTCCCAGTTACCTCCAAAACACTTTCTTTTTTGGGAATAAAGAACTTGCAACAAACCAAGCTTTGCAGAATGAAACAAAGGGCTGATGCTGTTGTTAAAACTGATTTAAAAATATCTCTTCTTGGCACAACCCCTACTCTTTCTAGGATCACCCAAAATCCAGCACCACCTTGGAAGTGAGCAAACATGGTGTTCCCAACACAGCCCTGCCTGGCTCTCTACTGCACCTCCGAAAGCTTCCAGCCTTTTTTTTCTGCCACTTGACAGCTTTCTGAGGAAACTCCAGTGCTGATGCCATCATCAAAGGGCAGCAGGGAAAGAGCCCGGTGTTGGGGACACGCTGCACAGCTGGGAAGTGCTGGGTTTGGAGCCATGGAGACAGGGTGGGATCGGAGGGGAAGGCAGTGACCGCATGCACAAGGACACTGACTGCTGTGTTCCCTTCCCAGCCAGCGCCTGGGATTTCACTGCTGAAGCTTTTCCAACCCTCCTCCCTCCCTAAACGTGGCTCTGAACCCAGCAGAACCCATCCCTCCCTTTAGGAGACATTGTTCCCACTTGGAGTGCTCCTGCTCTGACCACTGCATCCACCCCTCCCCTCCCGAAATCCCGCATACCTCCTCTGCTGCCGATAGCCTGACAGCTCCAGGAGGGATTTCCGAGGGAAAGACCGAAAGAGTTTCTGCACCTGCTGTTTCCATGACAGCAGCCGCTTCTTCTGGATCTCTGTAAACGCCTGCCCAAAAAAAAGAGAGAGGGAGAAAAATAGGAAATGTGTGAATATTCTTATGGACAAAGCGAGCAGGGATGTGCGGGTAAAGAAAAGCAGCTGGAGCAGGTGATGGGGTGAGTCGAGCCCCATCAGCAAGTCCAGGGGGAAACACCGGTGTTTCTTGAGGATCTACTCAAGACAGGTGGAGAAAAGGCTCCGGCGGCATTCCCTGTGTCCCAGAGTGACAGCCCAGCTCTGCCCCAAGGCTGCCAACTCCTCTTGGCAGAGCAGGGGTTTGACGGTGGGTCCCGACGGGTGGTGACACTTGTCACCTGCGTGTGGCTCTAGAAACGCTGCCAGGGTGGGCAAAGCTGGGATTTGGAAAGCTGAGCTGCCCTGTGGCATCCTGCATCCTATTCCTCTTTTCGGGTCTGGGCAGAGCTTGGCTGTGATCCTGGCACCGACAGGCTCTGCGGGAGGTCACCCGGGGTGAGCCTGTCACCCACCCAGGCTCCCTGCAAAGGTCACCCTGGCAGGGACAGACCTGCTCCCAGAGCTCCAGACAGGAGGTGTGGGTGACAGGGACACCCACGTGCCACCACTGCTAACTTTAGACACCCAAGGTCTCCGTCGGAGAGGAGCAGAAGTCTCCAGAGGACAATCTGGAGGCTAATTAGTGCCTGACTTGATTGCTCCAAACCACTCTGGAGGAGATGCTCTCTCCTGATGCTGATTACGCCGGAGCCAACGCAGAGGGTGGTCCTGGGACATGGGCTGGCTCTGGCGGGAAAAGTGCAGGCACTTTGGGAAAAGTTCCACGTCCTCCTGGCTTTGCTCTCTGGCCCCAGGCCTCAGCTTCCACCACTTCTGCTCCCTGCCATATGGGCAGGTGATGGAAGCAGCTTGTCCTTCCAGGTACAGCCAGTGCGGGTGGGAGACACTGCAGGACACTGCAGGACACTGCAGGACACTGGCCATCCCTCCCTGCCACCGGGCAGGAGCGTGCCAGAGCCCTGTGGCACAGTCTGGGCCATCCCAAGCCATCACCCGGCCGAGGCAGATCCGCTGGGAGCAGAAACAGATGTAAAATCCCCGTTGCAAAATCCCAAGACCACGTGCTGCAAAGCAGGAGGAGGCAACGCCAAGGGATCGCCGGCTCTGTCTGATGGAAACCGCCTGCACGTTCATCCTGAGATTCTTCCTTTCATCCAGCTGCCGATGGGACTGTCACGAGCCAGATGAATTTCCCAGCTCCAGGCCTTGGCAATTAAACCAGCGTGGGGGGAAAGCAACATTTCCATGCACCACGTTGGAGCTACCGCCCGCTCCAAGCCTGTTCTGTCAGAATTACTATTAATACTCCCCAAAAATATTTGTGTTAGAAACCGAAAGGTTTACATAAACAGACACTTTGGAAACAGTTTCCAAGTGATGGGAACAACAGTTTTAGATGATCCGACACGACTCACCTCGTGGATTAGACATTTGTCTATGAGCTGTAAATAGGAACTTATATTCTCTTCATCGGGTCGGGAAACTAAAAGTTGTGTGCAGACTGGAAAAAAAAAAGAAAAGAAGAGAAGGGAAATGGGGATGGGGACATCAAGATGGGGCCCAGGAGGGGTCCCACAAACACCTTGGACATCCTGTTTCCCTTGTAACCACGAGTAAGTTTTTCATCAGTGAGAAAAAACGCCCTTCCCCAATTCCTGCTGTGCCTTTCTATATTTAGGGCCAGATTTTGTTCTCTGGTACGACGGTGTAAACCCAGAGTAACACCGTTGGAGTCCCCAAAATTAGACCTAAGCAACTCAGGGGCACAGGATAAATCCCTATTCATAGGCAAGAGAGCTCCTGCTCCCACGGCCAAAATCTGCCCCCACTGCAGAGTGGCAGATTCCCACCTTTCCTGATGAATTTTAACCTCTTTTGGAATGAGTTTCATTGAAGGAAGTGGGAATGAGCTCACAGAGGAGCGAGTTTCTCCTGTTGTAAAACCCCTGGGCAGGGATGCCTCGAGGTCCAGGAGGACACCACATCCTGGCAGGGCTTTTGCCACACTTTGGCATTTGTCACAGGAATAAAACGGGGCCACAGGCTCACGTGTGGCTGTTTCTGCAGGCAACTAGCTGGGGACAAGCTCTGCACCAGGTTTCTGTATAGAAAACATCTCAGCTATTCTTTTTTGCAAAAAAGGTTGGAAATAGGGACAAGGCTGATATTTCTCTGTAGCATCCCAATGAGGTTCTTTCTGTTTCCAGTCTCCTGTGGATAAGACTCCCCTTCCTCTTCCCCAGGGAGATCTCCCTCCATGCAGCCAGCCCTGACACCTCAGGTGCCACCAATAAGGGTTAGGGCACATCCAAGCTCACATAGATTTGCTCCAAGAGCCCTGAATATGGCACTGGAAGTCGGTCCCCACCTCAGATTGCTCCTGTCACCTCCCATTGTGTCATCCCTGATGCAAAGCTGTGCACCCTGCACTAGACATGGAACAGCACCGGAGTATTCTGGATGTCCTGCATCCAAGCTGGGGCATAAAAAGGGGCTTGGACCCACTGATTTGCAGTCAAGATGGCTCACGTCCAGCCCACGCACCACTGCTACCCTGCTCCAAGCAGAGTAAGTCCAAGGGATGCTGCTGAAACCACCTCTGGATCAGTGAGATGACCCCAGGGCTCTGAATGGGAAGGGAGAGGATGTCCTCCACTCCTGACCTCGGGAAAAGATGCTACCCTCTCCTGACCTGGGGCAGGGAGAGGACGCTATCCACCTCAGACCTGGGGAAAAGCTGCTATTCCCTCCTGACCTGGGGCAGGGAGAGGACGCTATCCACCTCGGACCTGGGGCTCGGAATGCGTGCTATCCACCTTGGACCCCGGGCAGGCAGCTTGGGCCACTGCTGCCCCTCCCCAAAATCACAACCCACCTGCCCTACCTTCTTACCTGTAACCCCAGCATGACAGGACCTCGAAAAACCATCACCCCTCAGACTGGGACCCGCAGGAGCTCAGGGAAAGGCGGCTGCCAGCGCTGCCACCGCACACCCCCTGCCCCAAAGCAGCCCTCCCTAGTGACAAGTCCCCAAGTCCCCAAGGCCAAGTGACAGCCGCTCACCTTTCCCCATCACTCGGGTGAACTGCCCGGGCAGGTCACCCTCGGGCAGAGGGGCCCCCCCCGACTCGCCCTCGCATCCCGGCAGATGGTGCTGCTGCATCCCGGCCGCCGCGGAGTCCTTGCAGTCGGAGCCTTGGCTGTCCGAGCCCATCAGGGAGGAGGGGTGGTGCGAGTCCACGTCCCGGCTGTGGTCCTCCGTGCTCGAGTTTTGGGAAGAGTAGGCTTTGATGGGGGTGAGGATCATTTGGTGTAGTTCCTGCAGCGGGACACGCAAGTTGCCACCTTCCAGGATGTCCTGTGGATTGGAGAGAGGAGGGTTTGTCTTTGCAGGGACAACGGGACATCGGCTGTAAACCAGACCCCTCCTGTGACCCCCTGGGAATTCTCAGCAAAGCCAATGGCTTCAAGATCCTGCTGCATTCCACAGTCAGCAGCCGTGTTTCATTCACCCAGTCTTTTCCTTATATCAGGGGAGTGCTGCAGGGACTGTCTGATTATCCATGGATGCGTTCAGACCTGAATCCCCAGAGATAAATGTGCCCCGTCAACCACCGGGACCCAAACCTAACAACAATCCAGCTTCAGTGTTTCCAGATTTCCCCCAGGAAGACGGCAACTCCATGAGAGGGACTGAGCCTGGGAGATTTCAATGCCCAGAGCAGCGAATATCTTGTTCATTCCC
This sequence comes from Mohoua ochrocephala, assembly GCA_013398855.1. Lineage (NCBI taxonomy): Eukaryota > Metazoa > Chordata > Aves > Passeriformes > Acanthizidae > Mohoua > Mohoua ochrocephala. The sequence continues at coordinate 106,102 of VZTA01002246.1, read as the reverse complement.
CACCAATCCCACAATCACATTTCAGCTCTATTTCACTGGAACTACACTAACATGGGCTTGTTTCCCATTTCCAGCACCACCCTCAAGCCTGGTTCCCCATTAACTGCTCTGCCCCAAAACTGCTTGCCATGGCATCCTCATGCTCTGAGATCATCTCAGAGCTCAGGACCGTGCTGGGATGCAGGAGCCTGTACTGTGGCAGCAGTGGGGACATCCCTGTCTGCTCTGGGATGGGCTGGGGGAGGGGATGCAGAGGGGACTGGGAGGGTTTCGAGGGGAGCAGGTGGTTTTTGGTCAGACACAGAAGGGGACACCACAAGGTGAACCGATATTCCCACAGCAAAACCATTCAGCTCGGAGATCCTGGGACAGATCCACCCAGGAGGGAGAGAATTTGGGTGCACCCCAGCCTTGCTCCTGGTGTGGATCAAGAGCTCCATTTCCATAGTCAGATCCTTGTCCCGCTGATGGGCAACAATTGCATTTTATTTTTAACGTGGCCTGGACCATGACAACTCACTGCAGGCTCCTGCACGGTCTGGCTCATGGGACACTGCTTGGAAAGAGGCAGCTTTTGGAGTGAATCCTGATGCACTGAAGGAAGGGACACTGAGTGGGCACATGGGATACGTGCAAGCCCTGAAATGGTTGTTGGATTCTAATTCCTGCTGCATTCCCAGCTCACTCTAGGACGTCTCAGCTCCACTTCTCTCAAAAGATCTGGTGTCAGTCTGCTGGGCACTATGCTTTTGGGAAAAAATCCTGCCCTGCTAACTCACAGAGAGGGGTGGAGCAGTTCTTTCCAAGAAAGCAGCAATCTTTAGCAGCAAGACACTGCCCAAAAACATCGAGTCCCACACATGCTCTCGTTTAGCAAAAATTGGATGGGAAGCCTGGAAAACCAGAGACGTCTCCTCCCAGGGAAAGCAGCTCACAGGCAGCTCCGAGCCCCAGCAAAGCTGGACAGGGTCACGGTGCCACAGCCCAAACCCACCCCGGGAGAGCTCCAAACCAGTCCCTGCCACTTCTCTCCTGTATTTTACAGCGTGCGTGGCTGGCTGTGCCAGCTGAGCTGGGCTCCAGCTCCCGCACAGCGCCACTCAATCAACCCCAGATTTCCAAATCCCGGTGGAGAAGCGGGGGAAGAGGCTGTGCAATCGCCTGGAAAACACAGAGCTGCAGCCAGCTCCATCCAGCTCTTGGATTTAATAGTTATTATTAATAACAGAGGTAAATATGGCTTTATTAGCTCCTGCCATACTCTGAGCACAAGCCCGTATTATAAATAAATAGTGAAGCAGTGAGCTAAGGAAAACACCAATAAATAGCAACACACCACAGAAGTATTTAAAAGCCCCTAGTGGGAGGCTCTGCAAGTTGCTGTTTGAAGATGGTGCAATTAAATATAATATAATACAGCGATAATAAATAGGGAGAGGTTGGGTGAGCTGCTCCCAGCAAGGCTGTGCTGCTGCTGCTGCTTCCCCAACAGCCCTTTCTGCAGGGTTTAAGCTTTTGTTGAAGTGATAAAGAAGTTTCTATTTATTCTCCTTGGAAATTCAAGATGTTGTTCAGGCACTGGCGCGGGTGTCTGGTGTTTTATCTGGGGACAGGGTGCCCATATGATGTTCCAGGAAAGCTCAAGTCTTTCTGAGCACCCTGGAGCTGGCCAGGGCTACAGGGTACAACCATCCCTGCTGTGTGAGGTGTGGGAGATGCATTAGGACCCGCTCTGCAAAATACAGCTTTGAGCAGTGTGGTCTAGTGGAAGGTGTCCCCCCGCCATGGCAGCGGGTTGGAACTGGATGGTCTTTAAGGTCTCTGCCAGCCCAAACCATTCTGGAATTCTGTGAAATAAAACCAGCATCTGGTAAAGGGCATCATTCACATGCAGCCAAGCCAATAACAGATTTCCCTGCAGAAGATCCCCACAACATAACCAAAGAGTAACCAAACGTAACCAAAGAGTGCTTCAGCCCAGAATTAACTCCTGGCTTCTTAAAAACACGAGAAATACAAAAATGGTTGTGATTACTTACCCCTTCTAGAGATTTGAGCAGGTTTTGTCTTTCTTTTAGCTTTTGGATACTGATGACTATTTTGTGTCTTGCGCCTTTGGTAACGTTCTGCAAACACAGCACAAAACTTGGCGTTAACACTTCCACGGGGCAGCTGGGTCAACCCAAACCCTTCCTCTCCTAAACAGAAAGGGCTGCTAGAAATTAATTAAACTTCTGAGTGCAGGGATTCCTGGGCGGCATAAAAAATCACTCAGAGACTTGCTGAAGATAGAGATTTCCAGCTAGTCTGTCCCTCCCTGTTGCACCTCAGAGATGGAAAGCAACGGTGTTGCCCATTCCTCTTCAACCCAAGGATAATGCAGAGATGATCCTGAAAGCAGCAGGGATGGGAACCAGACAACCTTTAAGGTCATTTCCAACCCCAACCAGCAATATTCTATGATTCTACAACATTTTCAAAGGCAATCAGCCATCAAAGCCCCACTGACTTCTTTAAAAGAATTGGCTACTGCAGGTTGCACCCCCGAAACTCCTGAACTTAATCCCAAATGGAAAAAAAACCCCCAAGCGCAGCTCCCAGTGATGGGACTCCAGTAAGAACATGGGGACAAGGATTTTTTCAGGTACAATGTGGGATTTTTTCACTCCCCAAGACCCAATCTCCCTTTCTCTGCTTCCCAACCATGGGAAGACAACACAAAGGGGCGTTGGAGGTCTGTCAACCCCCAAAGTGACGTGTGGGACGTACTTGTGCCTCGAGCTGGCATTCGGTGAGGGCCATCATCTCCTCGTACGTCATCTGGGAGAAGAGGGCGGCGTACTTGTGCAGCCGGAGGCTCTTCAGCCAGGCTGGGACATCTGGAACACAAAGGTAAGGAGAGGAGAGCTCCGCTGAATTCATGGAACGGCACAACCACGAGCAACAGCATCAACACCGACACGAGGGGCATCCCAAGGGACACCTCCCTGAACTCCACGGACCTTTGGGAGGACACAGCGCTGTGGATGTGGATGGGACAAGGAACCAGCCCCCAGATGAGGACACAGCCCCTAGATGAGGACACAGCACTGAGGATGTGGATGGGACGAGGAACCAGCCCCTGGATGAGGACACAGCGCTGTGGATGTGGATGGGACAAGGAACCAGCCCCTGGATGAGGACACAGCCCCTGGATGAGGACACAGCCCCCAGATGAGGACACAGCGCTGTGGATGTGGATGGGACAAGGAACCAGCCCCTGGATGAGGACACATCCTCAGAAGCTGGGTTTCTGTGGGAAAGCCACTGGGAATTAGCCCATGGGGAGCTGGCATTGTGTCACTGCACACCAAGCTCCTCACTGCTGCTTTCCCAGGAACATGGGAACCGCTGAAGCTCGTGGAGCGGTTGAGCTTGGGATGAGCATGGGGCTGTTTTGACACTGATTTATGGCATGAGGGATGGTGGCATGTGCTGAAAATGGAACTGGCTGCTTAAAGAGAAATAAGGATATGGGTTTGGGATGGAAAAATGGTGTGCCATCAGATGGCCCCACAACCTGCCTCACAGGGTAACTTGGGAGCTAAAAATGCACTGACTGAAATGACTTCTTCCTTCCCAGTCGTTACCTGCAGTGTAGCACCTCTGTGCCTGGCTGGATGGATACCCAAAAATAAATTTATCCTCCTGACATCAACGTGGTTTCACAGTGAGGAACCTGAGAGGAGAATCCTTCCTCTGTGACATTCAAAACCCCACCAGACCCCATGACGGGGTGTCCTCCATGGAGAAGGCAATGTGACAGCAAGCAGCTACGCAGGGTTTGGGAGTCTGTGGTGACAACCCACAAGGGATGGGGGCCCTGCAGGTGTCTGTGCTGCAGCACAGCACTGGGCCTGTGACGATGCTTTTCCTTTGTAAAGGCTTCAAATGCTTTGCCAAATCGAGACTTGCTTTATTTATCACCTACAACCCGGCAGTAGCTCTGCCACAGCCTACCCAGCTGACGTGCTCTGCTCCCAGCAATACCTTGTCCATAGTCCCTGTCCCCTTCCCCACCAGTGAGACACCCTGGAGCTCATTCCCACTGCTGGGACATCCATCCCATAGTGTGAGTCCACAAAGCCCCACACTGTTGAGTACCAGATGCAAGTCAAGGATTGTCCACGACCTCTTCCTGAACCAAGGCCTCGTCACGGGAAGGGACAGGGTAGGAGGGACCATTGGTTTGGTTCCCTAAGGCAATCCATACATCTGCCAGAAGTCTCCTGCTGCCCAGGCTGATCCCAAACCCACCTTGCATCCAAGCAGAGGATGCAAACAACCCCAACATGCTGTGTTTTGCTCACACTCTCCAAACACCAGACACACATTGGGATTCACGTGTCAACGAAATTCCTCGAGTGCTGCACAGGAGATCAACACCAAGCACGGGGAAAAGCATTTACTGAGCACAGATGGGCTAAAATTCACCGTTTTCCAAAAGTTCCGACATGCAACAGTCCCAAAGTCTGCTACCAGCACCCTCTTAAACTGGTTTCTGTTTAAAATAAATAAAAAACCTCTTAGCGAAAAGCCCCATTTCCAGCACAGGCTCCCATCTCAACATCGTTTTAACACAAAACCACACCATTCTAGGGACAGCACATTAAAAGTCTCCCTGATGCCATGTCCCTGCCAATGGCAAAGCCCACAGGGATACTTCCAGAAGAGAGATGCAACTTCATGTAGACATTGAACCCTGCAGGAAACCCATCTCCAACCTTTGCAGGGGCTTGGAGTGCAGAAGCAGCTCTTTGCCTCAGCCTCCCTGGATCAGGCCCTAACTTTGGGGGGCTGTGACAGTCCCAGAGCCCCCGTGCTGGCAGAGATGGCAATCCTAGAAGCAGGCTGGGAGAAGGAGCCACCCCAGCACACAGAGGGGATGTTGTGTGTGGTGGTGGGGCCTTCCCCCTTCCCACAGGGAAGAGGCAACCAGGAGGTGCAAGGACATCCAAGGTGACTTCACGGTCCTTGGAAACTCAAACTTCCCAAAGCTCTCCACGGATGGGTGAACCACCTGCCTGCAGAGCTACTCTTTAATCAGCAATTACCGGAGCTAATTGCGAAGTCATGGCACGGCTGTCAGGAAATTTGGAAGTAAAACAGCTCACCCTGCAATATTTACACACAGGATACCTTGGATATACTCCCAGCAGAAAGCCCCGGCTCTGTCCAGACCCTCCTCCAGGTGCTCCCCAAGCTGTGCCCAAGGAATCACAGAATCCTGGGATGGTTTGGGTTGGAAGGGACCTTAAAGATCATCTAATTCCAACCCCCCTGCCACGGGCAGGGACATTGGAAAGGACAGACAGACAGACAGACGGGCTCCATGGGGAACCAAGTGTCCGTATCTTCCCCTGGAAAAACCAAGAGCCAAGAAAAAGCCAAAGGGCATTTTCCCTTCAGCATGAAGATAGATGGAAAGAAAAGAAATGGGTGACACGAGACTATAAACAGAGAAGAAAGAAATAGGTGAGACTGGGGGAGATCAACTGCTGAACCAGATGGGGATCTGTCACGGGTTCCTCACATTCCAGATCCCGTGGGTCTGGATCCCCCTGGATGCCCCGGAGGGTGTTCAAGAAGGAACCAGCTGACCAGAAGCAGGGGTGACACCCAGCCACGAGAGCCTGCAGGCGCTCGGGGAGACGTGGCTGCAATTCAGAGAAGGGACTTGGCAAGCGGAGCAGCCAGCCTGGATGGAATACGAGGCAACCCAATAAAAATGCACCAAGTTGTGCGTTTCTGCAGGAACAAGAAACGGCACGATCCGAGTGCAGGGAACGGGCAGTTCCCTTTTTTTTTTTATTCACGAAAGCCGTGGGGATACAATGGGTCATACGCAGCCCACGGTGCTTTGTTATTTGAGGACGATGAGCTACACAGCCACAGGAATGCTGTCTGGAGGCAAACAAGCCTCTGCTCTGCTTCCAAGTCCAGTTTTGGGCAACACACCTTCAATAAAACACGGACTTTCTGGAAAAAAACCCTGGCGGAGAGAAGCAGGAACAACCCCGATTTAGAAAACATCATCTGGGAAGGCACTGGAATGGTTCAGCCTGAAGAAAACCCAGCAGAGGGGGGAGGACACGGCAGGCGTAGACACCAGAGGTGGTGAAGATCTGTTCTGCACGTCCCTGGACAGGGGGACAAAAGCCATTTGGCTGGGTCAGCAACGGGGGAATCACGTTTGGAAGTCTGGGAAGGGATGGCCCGAGGAAGGGTGGCCATATCCCATCTGCACACAGCAGCAAGGGGATGTGTTAAAATGTGGGGGTTATTTCATGGATTATTGCTGGTGGACAGCCTCTGGGGTTTGTGGATTTGGCCACACAGGTCGATTGCACGGCACCGGGAAGTTTCTATCCACGCAGATCCCGGAGCTGCAGCTGTGGATCACAGGGAGCCGAGCTCCCCATGGTCTCCTCCCCAGCTCCTTCTGCAGAAACCTGGGGAAATGTAGTGTTAAACAGCCCCCCTCCAAAACACTCGCTCACAAAAAAGTTTGCCCTGGCCAGCCAGACTGCAGGACCCGACCTGCCTCTGTTACATTCCTTGGAACCACGAGGGGTTTTTCATGCATTTATTTCATGCACATCAAAGCCATCCAGAGCCAAGCCAAACGCAGTCCCACATCACACAGATTTATCCATATCTCAATTTGTCTGCAATTAGACTAAAATCAGACCTTGTGACTGTTAAAAAATACAGTTATTTCCCTATTCTGACACACCACTGGTCTGCACACAATCGAGCTGCTTTGCATTAATGCAAATTGGAGTTGTTTAAATCAGTCTGAGAGCTGCAGGGTCATTTTCAGTCTGTTCCCAGGAACACACAGTCTGTGTGTCTGCCCAGTTTTTATCTATTTATTCCTCCTCAGCCTGAAGTTTGCTCTCCATCTTTGACTGCAGAAAGTGGGGTTCATTTCTGCCTTGTTTACCACCAGAACCACATATATTTATTGCCAAAATCTCTGTGAAATGCAGGTATAACGGGAAAACCAACCGAAACACACAGGTTAAATTCACTGCAAACGAGTATCCCAAGCCAAAACTTCCCCAAATACTTGGTGGGTACCAAACGCTGCAATGGTAAATCACACGTGGCTTGCTAAGCTTGCTCTAAGATATTTTTCACCGTCATAAAAAAAGGAAAGAGAAAAAAAGAGCACCACTCGCAGCCAAAAGCCACAGGCTATGGAAAAAATCCAGCTTTTTGAAAAGCTGGCAGCTCACAGGGTTTTGGGGCAAAACCAGCCCACTGGCACCCAAGTGTAAGACGTCAGATCAGGACTGGCTGCTACTTAAAAGAAAACCCAACGCATTCCCCTAAACCTAAATTCCTAAGCCGGGAAGAAAACGGGGCTGGGAGGCCCCGTTGGGTTAGGAGGATCCTCGCCCAAAACCGCCAACCGAGAGCCCCGCGCTGCCGGGAGAACGGCTCTTCCCCTCCTGCCTCTGGGTGCTGGGGGGTCGGGGTCTGGTTTGTCACTCACCTTTCATCCCACTCCCTTCCTCCTGGAATGTGTTACGAGCGGAAGGCTGATCTTCTAAATGTTCACTCCCACCACTTCCCGAAGAGGCTACACTGCTTTGTGGAGACAGGGGGGCATGATCGGAAGGGATGCACTGGGGTCCTCTAGCTCGTAAGTCCTCATGAGACATCCATCCATGTCCTAGAGGTTGGTTTGGCACATTCATGGGTGGGGTAAGGGACACAGAGCGTTTCAAAGGGCTGTGGTGTGTCTGGCCTGAGAGAACTGAAAAAAAAATAAAATCAAAGAGGTTATTCCCCCCTCGCGGCCCGGGATGCAGCAGAGTCCCCCGATAAAAAAAAAAAAAAAAATCAAATGAAATTATAAAATGTGTGGTGGTGGTTGGCCATGGTGCCTCGCTGATGGCTTTGCAGCGCCCCTGAGCCCTACCCTGAGCTCTCTGCTTTGCCTCCTGGGAAGCAAAAAGGATGGGAGTACCTGCAAGGAGATGGGGGTCACACGAGCTACTCAAGGGCTGCTCAAGGGAAGGTGCTGCGTGGATTCCATCTCTAGGGGAAAAACATCAATCGAGCAGTTCTGGAGCATAAAAATCCCCAGGATGGGGATGTCCTCACAGAGATCCACGGGAAGCATCTCTGTCTCTGCCTTTGGGGTAGGAGCTGGCTTGTGCCCTGAAGCAGGAGCACTTACACATCTCCCAAAATCATTGCAAGGGTACTTCTCATCCATAGAAATGTCTCAGCCTTGTGGAGTCCTATTGAAATCACAGGATCATGGGATGGTTTGTGTTGGAAGGGACCTTACAGATCTCATTCCAACCCCCTGCCGTGGGCAGGGACACCTTCCACTAGCCCAGGGTGCTCCAAGCCCCGTCCAACCTGGCCTTAAACACTTCCAAGGACTCTCTCTGTGTTAAGTACTGAAAAAAATATTTAAAGATTGTTCTGTTTGCCTAACAAAATTCAAATTCTATCACTCAAAGTCACTAAACTGCTGGTTTAACCATAAACACAGTGTATGTAATTTAACGTACAGATTTAGGATGCAAACCAGGGAAAATTTCCCTGCTCCAGGAAAATCTGAGGGCAGAGGGGTTGGAATGACCTTTCAGCCTATAAGAAACAGAAGCAAAAACTTTTCAATTTTTCTTTCCAAAACCAGTTTTTAAACTGCACAAAACCTGGGGGAAATTCATTGTTCTCATGGGTTTTCCACCTAAAGCAACAAAGCCCTAAAGCTCCTTAATCCCCTTTTTTTTTGCATTTACAGCAGTTCACCAAAACCACTCAGACTCCTCTACGTGTTATTGTTTAATATAAACAAGTCTTGGTGGAAAACCCCCAGCCAGGTGCACTGTGCTGCAAAAGTTAAGCCAGGCTTAATTCCCAGCTCAAGCCTGGGGGAAAACCCACCATCAAAGCCATCTCTGCTGACCAGGAGCGGGATGAAAATGAGGCGGTAGCGGGGTTATAAAAGGAGGGGAGAGAGAAACACCAGAGCACATTTGCATTTATTAACCACCTGCAAAAAGCAGCTGGTACCACAGGCAGCTGATGGATGAGGCCAAAAACCTGTGGATTTCTGTAATGTTTAAATAATTCCCATTTCTGCAAAGGTTTTCTTGTGCCAACACGTAACACTGACACCACGCTCTGCAGGGAAGCACTGGGGTGGCTTATGGGGAAGAATTTGTTCCCTTCCCATTTAAAAACGATACAAACATCTTCCAGAAGTCTCTGGGCAGAAAAGGATGTCAATGAGATCCCGAGATTGCTTCCAGAGCAGTGTTATGCCTCCTAAAGTTGTGATGTGATGCATCCGGATGGGGAAATGGATGGATTTCAGGTGGTCTTGGCCAAGTTTTTTCAGTTCTTGGCTTTGCAATTGTACCCCAAAACCAGCACTGGAACAGGGCTCCGTAGATGCCACATCACCCTCCCAGGAGAAAAATATATTTAGGATTTTAAACCCCCAAAATATAGGGGGAATTATAGGGGAAAAAAATGGATAAATTGGTTAAAATGCATCACCAGGGCTGAGCATCACCTCCGCACCACCCAGAGCCCTTCTGTGGCTGCTGCCCCCAGCCACAGTCACACCACCACAGGGAGAGAATCCACCCTGAATTTGCTGTAGGAAAAACTCTGGTTTAGGAAGTGTTTGTGCCCCTCAGAGGAAGGAGAGATGCAGGAGAAGGGGCAAGGAGGACTGGAGCTGATTGTCCCCTTTCAGGAGGCAAAGGGCTGCTCTGCTAATCCAGCTCTTAGGGGGTGTGTGCAGATACTGGTACCCAGCAGTGCTTACACCACCCTCTCCTCACCAAAATCCCCCACACGAGAGGGTATTTTTGGCATAAATCCAGCCCAGATTCCTTCACGAGCAGTAATACCCTTGCAAACTGCTGCTCTTCCATCTTAATTTTACGTCCCCTAATTAGAAGCCGGCGTCGGCCGAAGGAGAAATAATGAACTCCAAAGGATGGCCAGGGACAATTAGAAACCACCCAGCGCAGCAGATAAAAATCAGTTCCACTTCTTTCCCCGAGATAACGCAAGGCTGGATCCAAGAGGACACGTTTTACTGAGGCAAATTTTTACTGAACTGTGAGAGTCAGTTCACACAACTCCCCGCGATGCCGCAGGGATAATCCCTCTGCAAAGGATGCTGCAAGCCACCAGCTCTTTGAAACCACCCCAGCCACTGTGGGGACCAGACTGAGGTGATTTAAGGGCTCTTAGCACTGGCCTAACGTTAGGATCTGCTTTCTGGCTGTAACAGACATTGATGACAATGTGGTTTCTTGCAAACCCTTTTACCTGTTTCCATCAGCCCTAAAAACGGTGTGAGTCCTGGGATGGCACCTGACAGGTGTGCACATCCCTCTCCCTCTCTTACTCTGCAATCCCCCAGGGGATTAATAAATGTCCACATTTGTTACAAGTATTAATAATATTTATTAATGCTGCTGCTTGTGGTCACGTCCTCAGTTTCTTGAAATAAGCTAATTATTTTCAAAGCATCAGTTTACTGTAGGTCCTGACCTGAATTTGACCATCCTGTGTGCTTTTTGGATGGTCCAAGGTGAATCCAGAGCTGCTCCTGCTAAAATAAATGGTCCACGTGGGCTTTAACTTCAGCAGAAGAAAACCAAGTGTGAGTTTATCACCTTACACTCAAGCCTCCTTTTCTTTTACTACAAAAATATTAAGCTTTAATTTAAAAAGGAAATCTAAAGTGTTATTCTGGGGCAAGATAAGCTCCCAGGAGGTGGGTGGGCACGGCTGCCTTTCTGAGTGCTGTGAGCTGGGCAAACAAAGAGGGGAAACCACGGCTCCAAAAGGCATCCCACGCTGGCACACGGATTCCCTATGGCTTGAAGCGTGCCCCGGGTCTGGTTTAGAAGGTTTTCCTGCCCTTTAGGCACTGCCTGGTCCAGCTCCTTCCAAACAGGTGTCCAGTGGGACAGGGGTTGGAGCAGATCATGGTTTTCCCTGGGTTGGTGTTGCCTCTTTGCTCGGCCACCACGGCTCTGAGCTGCCAGGGTTGTGCTCAGCCCACACCAGACCAGGTTTCCTTGCAAGAAACCTCTCCGTGACCTCCAGACTGGGATCAAGCTCAGGGTAATACTCACAGATTAAAAAAAAAAAATAGAGGATGGAGAAGGAGCCATGGCAGCGATGCAGCACAAAGCCCCCCATCACAGGAGGTGGCTGCTGACCACGCTGGGAGCATCCCTGTGGGACCACCCCCTCCCCGGGCAAATCTGGCTTCATCCCAGACCAAACCCTGGCTGGGCTGGCAGGCACGACAACACACTTATAGAAACTCTGAGGCTGCAAGTGCTCTCACCCCATGAAGCCCTTGGGTTTGGGATTTTTTTTTCCCCTCCTCTCTTCCCCTTTGAAGTGGTGCTGCCTATTTTGGGAGGCAAGGGCTGATTTCAAGAGGGTTTTTGTTCGCTGAGGACCATGTGGAACAGCGTCAGACATTTGTGTTGTGGTTTCTCAGGGTTTTGGGCCAATTTTTTTCAGCCTGAGAAGGGAAAAGCCACCCATTCCTGTAATTAGAGCTGAGGAATTGGGCTTTGCAGGCAGACCTTCCTCCACACAGCGTGGGACGGCTGACGAGGCGCTCGCTCTCCCTCTGCCCCTCATGAAATCTGGCCTAAAGTGCTGCAAAAGTCCTTGACAGGACACAAATGTGGCAGTTTCCAGCGAGAGCCAGACCCACCACGGAGAGTGTTCAGAATGTCTCCAGTCCCTACCAGGTCCCTGACACCCAAAGGACCAGCACAGGGTCCATACATCAGGTTACAATTCCAAATAACGCCTTCCCCATGCCTGCAGAAAGGAAAAAGCACTGCAAGGTGCATACTGAACTCTTTGGGAGCTTTTTTTTGTTGTTTTAGTCTAAAAATGGCACTTCTTGGCTGCATGGTGCGTCCTCAGGCAGCATCTGATCACACACAGCTCCTTTCCTGGTCTGTTGGTACCTGGAACAGCAGCCTGACCCCAAAAAGCGGGGATGTTTTTAATCCACCCAACGTTTTGTGCAGCCTGGAAGCTCTCCCACGGAGAGGGAACACTGAGCAACCCCCTCACAAAGCAAACCCCAGGTTCAGCTCAGTCCTCCCCTCTGCCTCCCTCCTTGCTATCCCAGTCACGACACATCCTCTCCTCCAGGAAGGCTTCCCCGTGCTGGCAGAGCAATGCCCAGGGCTTTTCCAGCGTTTCTTTGCCGGGAACCCTTGGAAAGAGCTGCCGGTGGGTCACACTGCCCAGCTGGCGCCCAGCCTCCTTCCTGGGCACCTCATTCACCCGCTCCCCACGTGCCCCAGGCAGCTCCAGCACGGCCAGAGCAGAACCTGATGGAACATTTTTCGGCTCAACATCCCCTAACCCTTGGAGCCTTTTCTTTGTGCCTTTTTTTTCTTTAATCTCCCTGTGTTCTGTGGCTGTGACTTTAACTGCGTTTGTAGGAGCTGGATAATCCGTGTCCTGGCCTCGGAACCAGGGGCTGATAGAACCCATGAAGGGGTGAAATTGAGGGTCCTGATTGCAAGAAGCCACTGGGTACACAGAAAATAGTGATATTAGGAAATGAATGGTGTTAACCCCCTGCATTAGGAAAAAACGCCATACAAGCGGAGTGCTGCCTCGAGCAGAGAAATAGGAAGAAGCACAGGCTGCAGAAAAGACTGTCAAGCAAACTTTTTTTAAGAAATGACGTTTTTAAACACAGTTTCCTGTTCAAGAAACTGGACAGAGAAACAATAACCCGTTTGTCGCTGCTCTCTCCGAGCAGCTCACGCGAGGCCCCATCCAGGCTCAGCGGGGAAGGAATCCTCGCAGGGGGGTTTGAAATTCCCTGCATGGCACAAACACACGTGGACCCGCTGCGTGGCTCCAGCAGGAATTGCTGTGACTGTTATTTACTCATTTGTGTGGCAGCAGGAGTGGGGCTGCATCTAAAGATGTGTAAATTCAGACCTTGGTGGCTCCAGCAATCCGACGGGATGCGTTTCTGGAAGGAAGCCCAGCTTGTCTCACCAAGCGGCAGGAACTCAGGAGCTGCTTTCAAGCTCCTTCAAAGAATCCTGAGATGGTTTGGGTTGGGAAGGACCTTAAAGAACATCCAGTTCCACCCCCTGCCATGGGCAGGGACACCTTCCACTAGTCCAGGTTGCTCCAAGCCCCGTCCAACCTGGCCTGGAACACTTCCAGGGATCCCGGGGCAGCCACAGCTTCTCTGGGCACCCTGTGCCAGGGCCTCCCCACCCTCACAGCCAAGAAGTTCTTCTTAAAATTAATCTCAATCTCCTCTCTTTTAATTTAAAACCTTTCCCTCAGCCCATGTAAAAAGTCCCTTTCCCTCTTCTTTACGAGCCCCTTCCAAGTACTGAAAGGTCCTTGCTTCCCTCTAGAGCACCCAGCAAGGTGGGTGCAAGACAGAAGAGATGTGAATCCGACCAGGATTTAACTCACAGACAAAAGGATGCATGGAATGGTGCCTCAGGAAGGTGGGAATGGGCGGGGATGGAGGATTAGGGGTATGTTGCAAGGAGGTGCTGCCCTAAACCACGAGTCTCTTGGGGTAAACACAATGCTCCAATGTCCAGGCCAATAAATGCATTTTTTTCTCCTAACTCTATACACAAACCACAGAAAATCAGTGTTTGTCCCTGGGGAATCCCGGTCCATTAATATCAAATGCTGCTGTGCTGAACCAAGCCTCCCTAATTATCCCAGAAAATAGCTTTTGCTATGGGCTCCTGGGAGAAATTCCTCCCCTGCTCATGAATGAAGCCAGATAAACAGCATTGGGATGCAGAAACTCTCCTTCCCAAAGTCCTTTTCCACCCAAAAGGGATGTCCAAGAACATTTTCTTCGCTCAGGCAGCAGCCAGGGCTCTCCACTACCTCGATCCCTGGACTGAGGAGCATCTCCCTGCTGAGACTCCCGACAGCATCAGCTTCTACCACACGTTGCACTCCAGATGGAGAAACCCCTCCACCACTTACAACCATTTCAGGAGGCCAAGCTGGAGGATGTAAATCCTTTATACAGCAACACGCAACCTGTGGGAAACTGGGAGTGAGGAACGAAGGGCCTTAAACCAGTCAAGTGGAAGGGGTGAATGTGAAACCTCTGGAACTGCCCCAAGAAACTGGGATCCAATAATCCCTAGAGTCATTAAAAACCTGTGGAGGGAGAGCAGGGAGGCAGTGCGTCCTTAGCAGAGACAAAATACATGAGGACAGCGAGTGTCTTATGTGACGTGTCTGTCCCAGTCATCACCCAGACTGAAACAGACCTGTAGCCTTTCCCATCCTTGCTGACTTATTTTGGATTTTCTCCTCCCTTACCTCTTTTTAGCCACTTTCACTCATTCAAAAAAAGCCACCTAGTCTCCCTCTCTTGTAGGCACCATGGCAGAGATTTTGCAAGACAAATTCCTCCGTGTTTCAGCCTTCCTCTGGCCTCCACCTCTTGGGAACTCACACACCCCATCCCAACCAGCTTCCCCTTCCATCTGGGCTGGCCATGCCTTATTCCTTCTCCTCCTCCTCTTTGAAAAGCATAAAATCTTACCAGCTCCAGGAGAAAAGAGAAGCCTGCTGGGTCTCCGAGGCCACCAAGGGGCAAATGCAGTATCCAGTGCCCCTCATGAGAAGGTGCAAAAGATGGTGTCCATCAGGGACACCCCACGACAGGGGGAATGGCTTCCCACTGACAGAGGGCAGGGTCAAATTGGATATTGGGAAGAAATTGTTCCCTGTGAGGGTGGGGAGGCCCTGGCACAGGGTGCCCAGAGAAGCTGTGGCTGCCCCTGGATCCCTGGAAGTGTTCCAGGCCAGGTTGGACGGGGCTTGGAGCAGCCTGGGATAGTGGAAGGTGTCCCTGCCCATGGCAGGGAGTGGAACTGGATGTTCTTTAAGGTCCCTTCCAACACAAATCAGTCTGGAATTCTATAATTCTATGACTCCCAAACCCTGAGCCCTGCAATGCTCTCCAACAATCCCCAGCAGCAACGGGACAGCCACGGCTGGTATCATAAACCAAGTATTAATTCTTTCCCATTACTGCTCCAAATTAACTCAGCTCAGCTTTCCACCTCCTCTACATACTGACAGCAGATGCATCCTAAAAATCTGCCTTCATCATCCTCCAAAACATTCCTGATTGCTCAGATATTGCCTCGCATTCGAGTTATGACACAGATCCCTGCGCCAGCTAACACGAGACCACATTGCTCAGCAAACAGGGGGGACTATGGTTACAAGAAAACATCAAATGCAGAACAACCAGCCTCAAATAAAATTGCATAACGGATGGGAACGGCAAAACTTGAGGGGAAAATAAAACTAAATTTAAAAAAAAAAAGCAGCTCCAAGGCTGCCAAAACTGAGCCATTGATTACAGCGCATTTGATCCATTTGCATGCAGAGAGCTTTGCTTTGGAGCCGAGATGGAAACAGTCTTAATATAGCTGGAGAGAAAATATCCTCCTTGCACTCTCCTAACTGCACTTTGATAGGAAGCAGCCACAGAGCAGATGGTGCCTATATATAATCACCAGACCTATTATCCCAGCCTCTTTTAGTAATTTGAAGGATGTGATAACCACAAGGAGAGCAGCAAATATTCCCCCTCCCTCCCTCCCTTCCCCTGCTAATTAAAATATCAAAAAAAAAAAAAAAAGAAAAAAAAAAAGAAAAAAAAAAGAAGAAAAAAAAGGGGGAGGAAGCTATAATTATGGTAACGAATAAAAGAATTTCCAAATGAAGTAAATAACTATTTTGTGCACTGCTCCTTTAAACCAGAAGTCAAAAGTTAATTAAACAGCAGCGTGTTACTGAGTCAGGAGAACACAGCAAGTCCCAGTGCAGTGGGGAAGGAGACTGGAGTCGCTCCGGATGAATCCAAACCACAGCATTCCCACCCCTCCTCTGTGCCCTCCTGCCATTTCTCTGCAGATGCTGGGTGATGGTGGGGGGAAGGAGAGCTCATCTTTTTCCACTCCTTTACTTGCCAAAGGCCGGAGTTGCATGGATTCAAAGGATGAGCAACGGGAAGGGGATTCTCTCCAGGGGTTTCTTGCCCCATGAAGACGCTCAGGAAAACATCACCAATGTGATTTTAGTGATGCTTTGAGGGAAGTCTGGGGAATGGTGGTGTTGGGACGAGGTCACGGAGAAGGTTTGAGGAGGGAATTACTCATAAGGCCCTTAACAGATGTAAGGTAATAGTGGAGGTGCTGAGGAACGTCCCTGGCTCCCAGAGGTGATGCAAAGCGCAGACAGGAACCCACAGGTGCTCATGGGGTGATGGGAAAAGCAAAGCTTCCCTCAGGAGAGCACCAAGCTCCCATGCACTGAGCAACCACAGCTTGCTGTGGTCTGTGCCTGTACCCGACAGACACCAGGGCGGTTGGAGAAATACACCCGGGTCTAGGAGGGTCCATCCATCAACAAAACCTCCCAGAGAGAGGAGACTGCCGAGGGGTCTGAGAGAATTCCTGGGGCTGTCTGACTTTGCTCCACAACCCGGAGAGCATCAATCAGCTGCCCTGGTGGCCTTTGCGCCACTTCCAGGTCAGAAGCACCATTCACTGGTGACAGGAATCCCATTCACTGGTGACAGGAATCCCAAGGACTGCACGATACACACAAAACCATTGCTGCTGCTTCCTAACATCAATCCCCGAAACACCCAGACTGCTGTAGGGAAAGTGGAGGTGGCATCAGAGCCACAAGCTTCAATCTCCCCCCATTCCAACTTGCACATCAAGAATAATGTCCTAACCTCCCATCAAGGGACAAGCAACCCATCAACAGCAAAACCAGGGCAGGCATTCCCTGCCCTGAGCGCCTACAGTCGGTGATTGCACCAGGATTTCACAAGCTGGGAGGGTGGGAACATCCCCGGGTGCTGCTGGAATAGATTCCCAAATTAGGTGGCCTCATTCCAGCCAGGAAGCTACAGAGCCATCGCTCTGTGAGTAGAGCATGTGAATTTGGGAGCAGTGCTCTGGAAGATCACAGAAGATGCAGAGTTGGAAGGGACCCATCAGATTTGTTGACTCCAACTCCTGGCCTTGCACAGGACATCCCAAGAATCCGGTGCCTGGGAGTGCTCAAACACTCCTTGACCTCTGTCAGGCTTGGGGCTGTGACCACTTTCCTGGGAAGCCTATTCCAGTGCCCAGCCACCCTCTGGGGGAACAACCTTTTCCTGATATCCAACCTCAAGCTCCCTTGACTGAGCTTCATGCTGTTTCCATGTGTGACTACAGACCAAACCTTGCATAAAGAAGGCCTGCAGGAAGGAACGGTGTGATCCCAGAGGACACATGTGTGACATGCCCACTTTGGGGACAGCCACATGTCTCTGGCCTGGCACCCAGTGCTCCCTTCTCCTCCTCTCCACTCATGCAGACCAACCACCACCTGCTCCATGGCTTACCCAACACAGGGCTGTTTGCAAGGGCTAAGGCAGCCCAGAGCACACGGATTATTTAAGTGCCTGGAAGCATCACTTGGTGTCACGAGAGCTGTTTTAGCAGCACTCACACGTGCCTGTACTGACCAGGTGCCATCCACACACAGTTATGAGCCACCCTGGTATCACCTGGTGCACGTCACCGCTGAGCCCAGCCTCGAGGACTGCTCTCCTCTTTCCTTTTGGAGACCCTTCTGCCTTTTGGTGACATCTCTGCCTCCAAGCATCATGGCCGATGAGGGGTCCAGCAGAGGCACAACCACAAGATCCATCCCACTGCCCATGTGAAAATCCACTTGCCAGAGCACACCCATGGGAAACGCATTCCCTTCGCTGCCTACTCGCTCTGCTTGGCAAGCAGGGATCCCTCACTCGCTCCACACCCTGCTACAGCAGGATCGGCGCATCCCAAAAGCTGTGGGCTGCACATATGCCCCGTGTTGTCACTTGTTCCCGTGTGAGAGCAGAGTGGGCATGGCAGGGAGGGCCCTGCTCTGTCTCTGTGCTGCCTGCTGCCACAGGTAACATCAGCTCTGCCTTGCTAACCTCAGAGCCATCCGCATCCCCCCAGAGCTATCCACACGCTCCCCGAGCCACCCTTATCCTCTCAGAGCCATCCACAACCTGCCAGAGGCATTGGAATCCCCCCTGAGCCATCCATATCTCCCAGAGCCACCTGGATGCCCTGAGAGCCAACAGCTGCTGGTAAGAAACTTCTGCCCCATGGCTGCATCTCTACGAGCAAAGCCACCTGTGGTCTGCAAGTCCTGAATGAACAAAACAGGAGAATCACCCTCCCAGAGATCCTGAGCCGCGTGTTCTTCAGTGGTTGATGAACTACTCTAAGTCACCCTGTGAGATTAATCTGTCTTTTCTTCCCTTCCAGTGCAGGTTATGGTGTTTGGAAGATGACAG
Source organism: Mohoua ochrocephala (assembly GCA_013398855.1). NCBI lineage: Eukaryota > Metazoa > Chordata > Aves > Passeriformes > Acanthizidae > Mohoua > Mohoua ochrocephala. Next base: position 87,645 of record VZTA01002246.1, on the reverse strand, counting down.
GTAGGCTGAGGAGCTTGGGTGTCAGTCCAGAAACCCCGTGGAGGTGACTGAAGGTGAGACCTCAGCATCACACGGACCTTTGTTGGTCAACCAAAGACACAGTGAGAGAAGAGACCCTTTGGGAGCAAAGAAGTGAAGGGAATGTGCCAAAACGGGCTCAAAGGAGGATCCAAACGGGCTAAACTGAAGCTTCAAGGTTACAGCAGGAAGGGACTCGGGCTATAAAACACACTCAAGAGCAGATCCTCCCAGGCATTGCTGACACCTCAAAAAGACATCGCTCTTGTTCAAGCATCTCCAATGCTTGATGGCCTCCAGGATGAGGTGGGTGACCATTCATCTCACTGGCTGAGTGATGGTCTGCAGAGCTGTGGACTCCCACGGACAAAGTGCTTTGAATTTATAGAGGGGACAGAAAATCCGTATCTGCTGTTCAGCGCTGGAGTAGAAGATTACGGATGGACTTGATGATCTTAAAGGTCTTTCCCAACCCAAGTGATTCCACGATTCTATGTTGTTCTCATTCACAGTCCTGTTTGCTGCTGCATTTATGTACATGGATTTCAGAAAACAGCTCTGCTCACACCTGATCTTCTTGTACAACAATTCTGATTTCAAGCTACAGGATTAGTAAGATTTTGTAGCACTGGGAACCTGACAAAGTGGGAGACTTCTGGAAGTGTTCTCTGCCCGTTGTGTGGGACACTAGAGGGCATGAGCAAGACAACAAATGCCCTTGTCTGCCACCACTGAGAAGCTCAAGTGTACTAAAGGCCAACGAGCTTTTCTGAGTCTATCAGTAAAGAGAAGAAAAGCAGACGTGAGAGGTGTCCCCAGCTGGCAGGATGAGTGCCAGAGCGCCAAGTCTCAGCAAGGCCAACTGAGGAACAATCTTCTGAAGGCAATTCCGACAAGAACAGGACATTTGTTTGCTCCACTGCTGTAACCTCATTAAGACTTTTTCATTTTCTCACGGCATGTTTCGCTAAGCCTGCACGGGAGGAAATGTGTCACCCCGTGTACGGCAACCACAGGCTGAGGACACACAGTGTGCTCCCTCCAGGTGGTGTTGAAATCTTCTCTGTTGAAGAGAAGAACAACTTGCAAGCTGCCCATCAACCCAGCACAGACCAGGGTGGTCCTGTGGGTTAAAACATGCAGTTATCCCATTACCCAGCCCAGTTTGGGTACCGGGTATGGCAACAGGATTGTCTCCAGTGAGCTGCTGCACAGCACTGTAGGGGAGGAAGAGTCAGGAAACCCACACACTGTTCATGGCAGGTGCTTTCTTGGTGTTGTTTGTTCCACCCCAATTCCCCGATGACTCGGGGAGAGCTCCAGCACGTTCATCTGCCCTCTCATTGGGGATTCCATCAATGGAGCAAATGTTGGCCAAATCCTGCGAGCAATGTCACACACACACACGTTCTGACACACAGTCCAGCAGCTGCAGATCTGCCTGTAGGGCAGCATCACAGAAACACAGAATTGTTCGGGTTGGGAGGGACCTTAGAGATCATCTCATTCCATCCCCTGCCATGGGCAGGGACACCTTCCACCAGCCCAGGGTGCTCCAAGCCCCATCCAACCTGGCCTTGGACACTTCCAGGGATCCAGGGGCAGCTACAGCTTCTCTGGGCACCCTGTGCCAGGGCCTCCCCCCCCTCATAGTGAAGGATTTCTTCCCAATATCCCATCTATCCCTGCCCTCTGTCAGTTTGAACCTGGGCTGGGGTGCATGGAAGGAAGAACCCTGATTTACTTCTCTTCGGCTCTAGGCCAAGCTGGAGATCTTTCTTTTTCAGGACAAGAAATTTGTACAGGTGAGTATTTCTCCTCCCTTGCTCTGCTCACTCTCCTTCTCCTCCTCTTTGCAGACAAGCACCACCAGTTTTCTGGCAGAGACTCCCATGGGAAGGGTGTAGCAGGCCCGAGCACCCAGCATCTTTCCCATTTGTGCAGGAGCGGAAGGGTGGCTCCAGACTGGCAGAAGCTTTGCTGGTCCAAGGACCTCTCTGCTCCCTCACAGGGGAACCCAGGCAGTGCAGAGACACTGAAACACCAAAGAGTGCAACGTCCCCCCAGTATGAACACAGTGCCAATGCCTGGGATTCCTGCTCTGCAGGATATTCATTCCCTAGCAAGGTCTCTGACTGTATCTATCCATCACTGACCTGTGACTTTATGGTCCAAATGGCACCACTGTACCTGCATTCCTCCCCCTCAGCATATCTTACAACAGACCCTCCTTTGCCTCTGCACAGGTTCCCTTCCGAGAGGGTGGAAATCACAGGGCTAAGCTGTGCTTCCATTTGACAACAAATCCTGTCGTGCCATCAGACTGTACTTGGCTGGAGCCAGTTACAGGGGTAGGGAAGGAGCTGGAGCCCCCACGCAAGAAGCTGTTGGCTGCTTTGAAAACAAGCTGCTTTCCTCTGTCCTTCTGGAGTTTCCAGGCCGTGTCTCAGTCACACAGGCGTTGTGCAACCCCAGCATTTTGCAACTGCTGCCTGACCTGGCCAGGACTCTGGGCTTCACCCTGTCCCCCACGCCGGAGCAGCCCCAGCCTCCTCCCTGCCTGTGCTCCTGAGCCCGTGCCAAGGCTGCCTGTACTCCCAGCACGCTAAAGCTTGGTTTAAAGTTGCATCTCAGGCTTTGCAGGAATGGCTGAGAAAGCAGTGATGCAGTGGATGGGAGGGAGCACATGAACATCACAGAATGGTTTGGGTTGGAAGGATCCTTAAAGCACATCTGGCTCCACTCCCCTGCCATGGGCAGGGACACCTTCCATTAGACCAGACTGAAGACTCATCCAGCCTGGCCCTGAACACTTCCAAAGATGAGACAGCCACAGCTTCTCTGGGCCAACTTCCATTGTTTGGGGTGAGTCCATCTCCTCTGATCACTCCAGACACACATTCATCACTTAGGACACCGGCCCCACCCCTGGAGCACCAATAATGTGGTAAATCCAGAGTGACTCCTTCGGAGCACTCCAGACTTGCCTCCTGCAACATCTCCTCAAGCCTTGGCTAAACCTTGGCTAACCCCTGTCAGTGCTGTTACAGGAGAGCCGGAGATGAACCAATCCTGAACCAAATCTCAGAGCCGGGGTCTAGTCAAAGTCAAGGGCAGCACAAAGCAAAACATCTCATGAACTTCAGCCACCCATAATTAAACCCTGTGCCGTGATGGCATTAAACCTAATTGTGCCACACGACCCAAGAACTTAGCTCAGGTACGATCACCACATCACTGCTCTGGGAAAGACTTTGCCCCATTTTGGTGCCAGGAACAGGCAGTGCCTTTGCAGGGATGGGTCAGGGAAGGCTGTGCCCTGCAGGGTGTTGCTGGATTAAAGCCTCCGCGCAGACAAACACCTCTGAGTAAGAGGGAGAACTTAAAACTAATAACAACACTAAAACCTAAACAAACACTACGGGGCTGAGGGCTTTGCTTTGGAATAAAAGATTAATAAACGTATCGATTGAGTCAAGGGGCTGGGACAAAGGCTGGCAGCTGTGTTTATTTTTTAGCATCTATCTGTGGACTTACCAGGCTTGTGCCCAAGCCAAATATTGTGTTAAGGAAGTTTATGAACTAACACATGAAGTGTGGTTGGGTCACCTCCAGCTCAGCCCACGGTTGTCTGAGCATGGTGCCACCAAAATGTGTCTGCAGGAGTTACAACAGCTTAACACGTGGGACTGAACTATCACTAGCAGGGGATGGTGCAGCCAAGCAAGCGGCAGAGATTGTGGAGGGATTCAAGCAGAAGGCTGGGTGAAGAGTAGGGCTGTTGGCAGACCCACAGTTGTCCCTGCCCCAGGGCTGCTGCACACACCTGATTCTGGGAGGATTTAGGAAAAACCACAGCAGTGCAGCAGCTCAGGCACTGCTGTCTAGTTTGGCTGTTGCCTCAGTTTTGGCATCTTGTGCCAATACTTGGGGATCACGATGGGCAAGGGCTGGGTCAATGCTTCTTCTGAGAGCTAAGTCTGAGCATGGAAAGGCTCAAAGAAACACCGTGGGGTTTGTGGAAAGAGTCCTTCAAGACCTAACACATCTTGCAGAGCTCCAGCCACCATCGGTGATTAACCTGCTGCACCCACCACACCTCCCTGCTTCCAGGTCCTGACATGAGGAACCAGACCCCTTCTGAAGCCTCTCCTCCCACTGCCTCCGTGGTGTGCAAAGCCTCCGAACCACCAGGCCTGCAAAAAACACAAGGAAAACCCCCGCAAAATAATCTTTGGAGAGGTTTAACAGACCAACTGCAAGTAAACTCATGGGGTTTTTCCTCACCCTGCCTCCTTGTTAAACCTTTCCCGTGCAGCTCAGTCACCCTGGAACAGCTCCACAGGGCAGAGACTGGCTCTCAGAGAAGCTGAACATCACACAATCCCACAGCAGCAGGAGCTGGGGGCTTCACAGACAGGGCACTGGACAGGAATGATGGTTTAGAGGCTGTGGAGAAGCTGAGACCCATCTGCTAAATCCCCACGTGCCTGCGAGGATGGACACGGGAGAGGCAGGGACCAGGGTGCCACAGCAATAAACCCAGAGCTGTGTTTTGTCTCACTGTTGATTTGAAACACCACTTAAAAAAAAAAAAAAAAAAGCAATTCTTACAGGAGAGGGAAAAGCCCAGAAGCCTTAAGTGACCATTTTAAAGCTTTCAGCTATTTAATTGTGGCTTTCCACACGCTGATAGAGAAACCAGGGATGCTGCCACAAGAAGCCTCTCCTCCCCAAAGCGCTCTCTGCATCCCTGATTTCTAGAAGATGCTGATAAAGCATCTTGGAGAGACCTTCTGAATATCCCAAAGTGAAGGAGGCCACCCAGCCCTGCAGGTGAGATGGTGACAGTCACCCAAAGGCAGGACAGCCCTCCACAGAGCAAGCGGGTGGGCAGGGGAGCTTCTGAATCCTACTGAGAAGATGCCTTGTTCCTGCTCTCCCAAGGAAAGCTCACAGGCATCAATAACTGCTTTAAACACCAGTTATGGCTGCACTACAGCATCACACAAAACCCGTGACAGATCTCCAGTCACGGCGCTCTGCAGCATCTCCGTGTGTCCAAGCCCTGGGTTGGGCTCTGCACCATCCATCAAAGCCTGGCAGCGTCTCCACGGGGAAAGAACCACCCAACTCTCCTGGAAAACACTGAGGACTGTCCATCTAAACTCCTCAAGCACCACCAGCTTCACACCTCTGCACTGCAAATACAAGGGAACATTTTCAGATCCCCTGAAGCTGGTGGATTCCAGTCCTGCTTCCAAAACTTATGCCTGCGCTTGGGGTCCCAATCCCATTTCCTCCCAGGAAGTCCTCAGCACACTTTTGGACTTGACTCAAGTCCTCCAGCTCACTTTTGGACATGAAGCTTCAGCTTTCCACTTGCTTCAGGCACTCTTGAAACATGAACTGCAAATCTACACAGAGCTACATGAAATACAAGGGGTTCCCTTTGATAATGCATATTTTTTGCTCTCCCTTTTTCTTACTCTTTGCTGGTTTTCCCTCCTCTCCAGGTGCCGGGTCTTTAAAACCCCACAGGACTAGAGGAAAAAAACCCAACCAGGCAAGCAGGAAATAAAAAAAGCAGGTGAGGAAAGGAAAAAGGGGGGGGAAAAAAAAAAGTTTTCTATGGCCCAGATGAGTTTAGCCCCTCTGCCAACCACGGCAAAGCAGTAACTCCTAGTGGGATGAGGGGACTGTCCCCAGAGCCTCCCGTGGGTACTTACTGGTGCTTGTGCTAGTGCCGATGGTGTTGATGGTGGTGGGGACGGAGGAGGAGGAGTAGAGGGGCAGGTGGCCGTTCTCGCAGGCCAGGTTTTTGTCCTGCCAGCTGGAGGCGCTGACGCTGATGCCGGAGTCCCGAGAGTTCTGCCACCCGTTGAGTTTGTCGTCGGAGTTCTGTCTTTGGTGATAGTAGTGAGCCTGCCCGTAGTCCACCGAGTCCGAGCGGCCCCGGCCCTGGCCGCCGAAGCCCCCCGACGTGCGGTCCTCCAGGTGGTTGAGCCACATGGCCAGGGCGCTCCTGTCCTCCAGGGAGGTGGCGGGGTGTATCAAGGCGTAGGACAGCAGCTGCCTGCTCTCCTCGATGTGCTGGTTGTGCTCGATCGAGTGCGCCAGGATTTTGGGCAAGAGTTTCATGTACTCGACTTTCGCCTCGATGTTGCCGGGCTTCAGTAAAGGCAGGTGGGTTAACAAGAGGGAGATCACTTTATCCTTGGATTCCTGTTGCCACTGGTTAATGATTCCTGTTGAAGGAATAGGAGGGGGGGAAAAAAAAAAGAAGATAATTGAGAAATTGAAAAACAGAGCTAATAAAGAAATACCCAGGCCCTGGCAGGGTAAATACAACATGCCCAAGGCGTGTCTGCACGCGTGGTGTCACAGCCTGAGCACCTCCCTCACAAGGGGGTCACCACCCTCCAAAACCATGGTCACACCCAAGTGTGCCAGACTGGATGCCAAAAGTTACCAGATGCGCCTGAAAATCACTAAAAAAGCCAAACTACACCCAACTCTACTCCACTGCTGTTGTTCTTATTTGAATCAAAATCAGGATTTGGCCCAAATTTCCCATATTGTTGGCAGATTACAGAAAATACTACACAAAAGCACTCGGTGGATAAAGCTAACCTTTCAAAAGAACTTGGTTGGAAAATTGAAAAGGTCAAGATTCAAAGGAGATAACGCAGGCGGGAGCCACAGAGGGAAGAAGCTTTCCAGCAGGAACACAATCATCCACCCAGGGTGTTGGTGCATCCACCAGCCCCAAAGATAAGGAGGGAAGGGCTCAGCTGAAGCAGCCCCAGAGCTCCTGCACCTCTGTTAGATCACAGCAAACAGGAGAGCTTTTAGAAGACCAGGGGAAAAAAAAGCAAACCAAGGGGGTCAGATTTAAATATGTAGAAGGAAAAGCCAGGGAATTACAAACTGGTCATTTCATTCGAACTCCTGGAAAACTGATGGAACAAATAATGAAGCAACCTATTTGTAAGCACTTAGAAGATAACAAGATGATAAGTGACTGCCGACACCCATTTGTCAAGAGCAATTTAATTTCCTTCTGCGACAGAGCAACTGGCCTGTGAATAGCTGGAGGAACAGGCAGTGCTGTATATCTTGATATTCATTAGGTGCTGCTGCACATGGCTCCCTCAGCAGCACAGCAGAGAGAAACTGCTCTAATGTGGGCACACAACTCATCCAAAAACCATAAGGAGGGAGCTGCTGGTGCTGATTCACTGTCAGACTGGGAGGATGTGCTGGGCAAGGAGACCTGTCCTGGCCCTGACACGTCATTGGTGGTAAGGGTGATGTGATAAACGTGATCAGCATGCAGGTGTCACACTAAGAGAAAGGAAAACACTCCAGGAAACTGGATTAGAAGTCGAATAATGTTGAGGACTCGAAGGGGTGGCATAGAGCTGTGTCAGGGAAGGTTTAGGCTGGAGATCAGGAAAAGGTTCTTCCCCCAGAGGGTGGTGGGGCACTGAACAGGATCCCCAGGCAATGGTCATAGCACCAGCCTGCCAGAGCTCCAGGAGTGTTTGTTTGGGCAACGCTCTCAGGCACAAGGTGGGATTGTTGGGGTGTCCTGTGCAGGGCCAGGAGATGGACTCGATGATCCCTTGGGTCCCTTCTAAATCAGGATATTCTATGGTTCAATGAGACTCGAAGAGATGATGTGAAAGAACATCTGCATTAATAGGTGCAAACATTAAACAGGTGCATGGAGGTGCCAACAAATGGCTCTGCAGCACGAGGCAGGCATCCTGTGCAGGGGGGAAGCACCACCACGTCAGTCAGATACCGTGCTGCACAGAAAAGCTGCACCAGCCAGCCCAACACCTGGCTGAGAGGTGAACACTGGCATGGACAAGCTGCTCTCCACATCTGCTGCTGCCCAGGGAAATGGTGAAGTCACCATCTCCGAAGGGGTTTAAAAGCCGTGAGGATGTGGCACTTGGGGACACGGGTCAGTGGTGGCCTTGGCAGTGCTGGGGGAATGGTTGAACTCGATGATCTTGGAGGGCTTTTCCAACCTAAACAATTCTATGATTCTGTGACTTGAACTGCAGCAAAGATGAATGAAGTTGGACATGATGAAACTGTCCCAGGACGGCCTAGGCCACTGTGAGATCTCCATCACCAGAGGTTTTTCTGAAGAAAAACTTCAAACTTCAAACTTCAAACAAGGACAGCTCAGGATCTACCCAGACCAGGCAAATGACACTTCCCAGCCCCAGGGCAGGCTCTCCTCCAGCGCTGACCAAAGCCTTCAAACTTTCAGCCCCTGTCTTAGCCTGTGCTACAGGAATCACAACTGAGCCATGTGGTGGAGAAGCACTTCCTCCCGCCTGCTTTAAACACACTGCCCAAAATTTCATCAAGTAAAATACTGGGAAAAACCAAAACCCAAAGCTTCACGTTCTCCCTCCCTGTCTGCTGTCTCCAATCCATTCTGTACAGGGAGCTGCTCTAAATCATTGATTCTCCCTCTATCCTCCACGTGCTTTTGAGCTAGGGTAGCTGAACCCACACCACTGAAATGCAGATCCAGATCTCCACCTGCAGGATCATTCATCAGGTTTGCTCTCGGGAAGGCACAAGAACAAATCAATATCCAACTCAGGATATTCTGTAACCCAGGAACCAGACTCTACAATCCTCGAGGGTCCCCTCCACCTCAGGATATTCCATGATTCAATGATTCTGTATGACCCAGCAGCTAACCCAACCCTCCCACCACCCCTGACCCAATTAGGACCAAACCCTGGACATCAGTTTCCTGACACAACTGCGGTGGCGAGCAGCACCCACCCCTCCAGCTTCACCTTCCCAGTTCCAAGGCATGCAACTGTTTTAACAGGAAGCCACTAGATGGCTTGCTGGAAACGCTGGCAACTCTCCCTGGAACTTTCTGCATTGGTATTTACTTCTCCACAGACCTCCCCCTCCTCCAGAGCCGCTTCCTGAGCCAGCCGAGCCCTCCTGGTGCCGAAAGGAGCAAGGGACACGACGTGGCACAGCTTTGGTGGAGAAGGAGCTGCTGTATTGCAGCAGAGGTGACTTTTGGTACTCTGGGTGTGCTCCCGTGCCCATGGGAATGCTGAGAGGTTGTTTTGGTGCTAAAAAATGGGATTTGGGAAAGCAACGCTCGACCTAAGTGATGCTGTAAAGGATACATGAGTGTAACAGGACTCAAGGCCCACCAGAGAATATCCATGTTTTCCACATGCAGATGTCCCTGCTCCAGGCAAGGCTTCCTGTCGGGATGAATCTGATTTATCTGTCCCCTCTCTCTTAGTCAGCTGCCTGGTGAGTTGAAAACAGGTCTTATTTTCTGCCATCCTCCTGCAGAGATGGAGATCACACCCCGATACTTTATCATCGCTCTCGTGGCGGTTCAGCAGCGCTTCCAGGCTGGCACAGCCAAACCCCAGCCTGGCACCAGCTGGGATTTTGTAGCAGCTCAGATAAACTGAGAAATCAAAGATCATTAAAAAAAGGCCTGCAATGCACTGCTCAAAGAAGTTGGTGCCGCTTAAACACAGGAGCAAAATACAGGCAGAGAAAGCAGAGCCTGGTGTAAAGTGGGTGCAGGAGAGGAGGAGGATGATGATGAGGGAGGCAGGTGGCCGTGGATGGACTCCTCCTCCTCACAAGGGGGAGAGCTGAGCATGAAGGACCCCACTGGAGAAACACAGGATGGTGCCAGAGCTGCTTCCTGGGAACTTTGCCTTGGACCTCCAAGAGATTTGGGAGTTTAAACCACAACCCCAAAAGATGGAGCACTGACCCAAAAGCCTGTGGCTGATGAAGGGCTGGGTGCCCTTCCCTGCCCTGGCCCAGGCAGGAGCTGCTCTCCTTCTCAGCCAGCAGCAGGATGTGCACAATTAAACAAAAATGGAAAATAATTAGATCCGAAAAGAGGTTTGGCTCTCTCTGAGATGGGGCGGAAGGTCAGGCTTAATCCTATCTGCCAGAAAACAGAGGGATCTGGAGAGGGCAGCGCAGGAGAGGGAAAGCTGGAGCTGCCTGTGGGCAGGGGAGAGGGGCTGGAAACACCCCAAAGCCCCTCTCCACCCTCTCCCTGAATACAGAGGCCCCCACTTCAGCCCCCCCACCTGCTCCCACACACTCCCGGCCATCTGGGATATCTCACCCTTTATTGCCAGAACAAGCACTCTGGGTGAGCTGAGATTAGGATGCGTTTTGGGATCCCACATCCCAGGCTCCTGACGTGATACCTGCGGTGGGTCACAGGCACTAATCACACGACCCCCTCATTAGTTCCCCTGGATGCTGCTTCAGGGATGCCTGGTGCTTCCCATCACAAGGATTTCGCTGCTCTGTGGAATGTCACAACTATTAGCAAATCTGAGCATAGAGAGAGCCCCAAAGTTAGAATCCCCTCCCCCTCGCTGCCTTGAAACTCCCCAAAAATCCCTGTCCTGCCCACTGCAGCCATTGCACTGCCATCTCCTTTTGGAGATGAGCTAAGATAACAACTGACCAGCCCTGTGCGGGGAAGGGATGGGAGCTGCTGGTACCCCCAAAGCAGAAAATCCCAGTTCTCATTAAGGGACATATTCTTGGATGAGAAGCTGAATGAAGGTGGGATGTGAAACTACCTGCTACTGAAGGATTACTTAACTGACAGGATTTTGCTGCTAGACAGCCCAGCTGATGCATGTGCAGCATGCCTGTGGATAAATCCAGCTCCAAATATAGCCGGGTCCTGCTTCCAAGGCTGAAACCTGTGCTTGTGCTATGAATAGGACCAACACCAACCCCAAAAACTGGGGCTTTCTGGCTGGAAAAAAGAGGTGAAGTTTGTCAATTTATTAATCTATGAAGGGATTTCTCTGTCACAAATCTGCTTAATCGCTGCTGGATCCCTATAAACTGCTAATTGCCTCCACGTCCAACGGTGATGGATCCACCTCTAACACTGCACTGCATGAGGGACCTTCCTGCCTTGACTCTGAACCTGCCTCCTGAGGGATGAAGGGGTTATCTCAACCACCAGCAAGGCACACGGTTATGACGTCCTGGGAACAGTCACAGTTTTTCAAACGTAAAGCCAGGCCAGATGGACAAAGGCAGGGGCTGTGCAGACTGCAAAAAACAACATGAGGAGCACACTGGTGCCTGCATCCACAAACCCTGAAGGACCAAACTGCAGGGGTTTTAATTCCAGTTTTGATTTTTGCAAACAGACTTCTGGACCAGAGAATTCCAGTTTAGAAACACCACCCCTGCTGAGAGGGATGGCCAAGAGCAGCTGTCAGCACAGAAAGAGAACGTGTGGGTCTCACCAGGTGACATGTCTTCAAGGAACAACGGTAATGCCAAGTAACTCTCAAGCACTTGAAAGAACCCAAAAAACAACCAAACCCATCCAAGAGAAAACATTTCACTTTGAAAGCAGAAACTGGGTTCTCCTCTCCTCTCCTCTCTCTCCTGTTGTGATATATACGACTTACCACATTTCACAGTGAAGCACGACACAAGTGAAGTGTCCAGAAGAGGCCACAAAGATGCTCCAAGGGCTGGAGCCAGGCTGGGAGAGCTGGGAGTGTTCACCTGGAGAAGAGAAGGCTCCAGGGAGACCTCAGAGCCCCTTCAAGTGCCTAAAGGGGCTCCAGGAGAGCTGGAGAGGGACTTTGGACAAGGAATGGAGTGACAAGACACAGGGAATGGCTTCCCACTGCCAGAGGGCAGGGATGGATGGGGTAGTGGGAAGGAATTCTTCCCTGTGAGGGTGGTGAGGCCCCTGCACAGGTCACCCAGAGAAGCTGTGGCTGCCCCTGGATCCCTGGAAGTGTCCAAGGCCAGATTAGATGGGGCTTGGAGCAACCTGGGATAGTGGAAGGTGTCCCTGCTTGAGGCAGGGCGTTGGAACAAGGTGGTCTTCAAGGTCCCTTCCAACCCAAACCATTCCAGGTTTCCATGAATTTGCTGATTGTGATTTTGATGAAGCGAGTGAGATGAGTGATGTGTGACCCATGAAATAGACAACAGCTTATCCTGAGCAACAAGGACAACAATTTAAAGACTTCTAGAAGTGTTTTAAAAACTGCCCAAGTGACAAAGAGGACATTCACACAGGAGGCTTGGTATCATTGTCCCTCAATGCTAAGTCAGAGCACTTAAGGGCTCCAGTTATCAGCAAATTGCTCTTAAATTACAGTTTTATTATGCCTTTGTTTTCAGTTTTCCATAAAAAGTTCTCAAAAGCCCATTCAGATAATTTGCCCAAGCAAGAAATGATGAAGAGAGGGAATCATAGGATCATTAAGGTTGGAAAAGACCTCTGAGATCATTGAGTCCAACCATTAACCAGATGCTCAAATCTGAAGGGCATCCTCCAAGCACCTTCCCAGCAGGGCTGAAATGAACTGCACTCTCAGATGTATTTGGGGAGAAAAAACAGGAATTGGTACTAAAAGTTCAGACCGGGATCCTTGATCTTGTAGAGTGACATAACTGCAGCATTAGGGATCGGAGGGAGGAACTGAGCGTTCCTGGATGGCAATCGAGCGTTCCTAGGGATGGACAACACCGAGGTTTTCATGTCTTGGATGGCCAACAGCAAAAGGGAAATCCAATCCATGCTTTGGCAGCTGGCAACTGCTTCCAGTGAGCCTGGAATCAGTGGCCACGCATCAAGAGATGGCTATTTCTGGGTTTGCAGGAAGGTTTTTCAAGAGGCTTCCTCAGCAGCTCCCAGAAGAGGTTCCCATTGTTCGCCGTTTCCTGGATTATGAATGCGACACTGAATCTGGGTGATGGGCAGAGCTGTGTGGAGGGCACCCACTTTTTTTTTGTCAGAGGCAGAAAAATCAGCACCTGAACTCGTCCTGCTGTGCAAAGAGCCAGCAGCACATCCCTACCCACCAGCTTCTCCACACATCCACGGGAGATGCTGCACTTCCATCAAAATCCCCCAAATCTGCAGTAATCGAGGTCATCTCCAGTCAGCCCTGGGATCTCACACCTATTCCAGCTGCCTTCACCAGGGCAAAAGAGGTCGAGAAACCTGACCCTGCATATGAACACAGCCCAACAACCTCTGCTTGACCACAACATCATCTCCCAGTGAGCGACTACCATCAGACAAACCTGAATTCTACGTCTGCTTGTTCCAGTTTCTCCCAAGCACTTCAGTTTGCCTTCAACTCCAGTTAATTTATCTGGTTTTATGCTTGAATTCATCTGACTTCAGATTCTGAACTAGATGACCTTTAAGGTCCCTTCCAACCCGAACCACTCAGTGATTCTATGAGTGGGGTGGAGAAACCACACCCCACCTCACACAGGACAGTTTGCTGCAAAGATAAAGCAGAAGAGCAAAAAAATCAAAGAGATTTCACCCACAAGTCTGAATTTGTACCGAGTGTATCGACCAAGGGCAGATTGCTGCCAGTCCCAGCCTTCCCACACCTGGGTTTACTGGTCTGTGAGATGGTCCAGCTCCCCACCACCCATCACAAAAATCCACTCTCCAACGGTACTGCAGACACAAACCTCTGCCCTGGCTCCTGCTGCAGCAGCTCGATTGAAGGTGAAGCACAAAGTGTTTCCAGCTGAAGGGATTTAAATTATTATTTGCAGTAATTAGCACCTGCACGTCGGCCCGGTCACAATACTCTGTTTGGGCGAATTTACATCATTCCCTTCGTAAATCAGCCTCACTCAAAAGGCCAGCGTTCAGGAAAACAAAGTGAGAACCCCGTTGGAAACACTCTGTACCCCATCCAGGCCACATCAATACCCTCGCTGTTAAACCTGGCAGCCTTCTCCCTCCACCACAGGCCAAATAATCAGAATTTCAGCATGTGCCTCCTCGTTATTGCAACCGACGCTAATTAAAAGGAAAAACATCTCAACGATAAAGGTTATTGCAGACCTGCCAACTGCGCCAGGCAGAGAGGCGGGCTGACATTGAAACGCCGGTGAACCTGAATCCTGCTCCTCACGTCCCCGAGATCGATGCAAAATCACAGCCAACACAGGGGAGAAGACCCCGGCGATGTTTCCAAGCACCTCCACGCCCAGGGGGCTGCGGCGTGGCGTGCGAATCCCACCGACCTCCCCCTGCCACAGGTCTGAGTTTGTGCCTGGGCTAGCGCTGACCTCAGCGGGGCAGGGGGACCTAATCCCACACGTCTGAAGGCAGAGGGAGCCGTGCCAAGCAGCACCGTGCCTGCTGGATCCACGGCTGGCTGGCACCTCCTGGGGCTCCACGGCACTGCAGCGGCTGGGGGAGGCCAGCTCCGCATCCTCACAGGTCACCAAAACCGCTCACCCCAGCGGATAATGCGGGATTTGACAGAGAAAAAGTCAATAAACCCCCGTGGCTGGCTTTCTGCTGTCACTCCCTTCCCATTCAGGTCTAACAGACCGACTTGGGGAGGAATTGGGAAGCAGTGGTGAAGCTCTCACTCTGCAACAAGCCTTTGCTAGGAGCCCTGGGAACAGCCAGCAAACAAGCCCTGGACATCAGGAGGGCTTGGGGACTGCTGTGTGTGGGATTAAGAGCTCTGCACTTCCCCTCCTGGAGCACCCAATGCCACACCTTTGAACCTCTAGGTCCAACGTGCTCAGTGCTACCCCAGCATCTTTGGTCTACAATGAGACATAAAAAGGCAACCACAGAATTCCCCTTTCCCTGACTGGTCACTTTCCTGCGCAGATTCAAGGGTGGGCAACCTCTCTGAAGGACAGACAGACCTTTTGTCCACTAGCACCCACGAGGAGAGGACAGACAGACATCACACAAGGCACTGGCACCATCTCCCTTCTCCAGCGCCCACATCCCACCTCACACCCCGGCTCGGTCACGGTGCCAGGGAGCACCGGCGTGCGACGGAAAATCTGCCAGTGATGCACAGCAACCTCTGGGTTCACGTGGTGCTGGCTCCCCTCCGTGTTTCCAGCAGCTACATCACACTCTAAGAGGCTAAAAATACATTAGGAAAGTACTTAATGTTTCTTTTCCACCCGAGCGGCTACTGCGGAGAAGCTACAAGTGGGAGGGGAGGTGAACAGACCAGAGTGGATGCAGGGAAGAGAGGCAAAAAATTGGAGCAATAAGCACAGCACATCCCACAAAAGGTGGTGGCCGAGGAAATCCCTGCTGCAGGCAACACTGGTTCCGTGGAAAAACAAAGGCAAGAGCCACGTAACGATGAAAAGCAAAGCGTTTCTGACTACAGAGCAGGATTTAAGGCCAGGTTGGATAGGGCTTGGAGCAACCTGGGCTAGTGGAAGGTGTTCCTGTCCATAGCAAGGGGTTGGAATGGGCTGATCATTAAGGTGCCTTCCAACCCAAACCAATCTGTGATTCTGTGGTTCAGCACCGTCAAGAGCACACAAGAATTCAGGAAGGAGCATCTCCTCCGTTCCTAATTACCGAGATGAAGAAGCTCCATGTAAATTAATTACACAACGTTAAATGCAGCAGTGAATATTTAACCACCAAAACCAATTCTGTTCCAAAGACACAACCTTCCTGCAACGGCTCCCAGCATTCCCTGTGTGCAACAGGAGAGCCCTTCACCACCCAGGGCCGAGGCAGGAGGGACAGGTGACAAGAGGCACAAGGGCTGCTGCACTTCACTTTGGAAGAACAGCCAGTTTCATAGAATTCCGGAATGGTTTGGGTTGGAAGGGACCTTCAAGACCACCCAGTTCCAACCCCCCTGCCATGGGCAGGGACACCTTTCACTAGACCAGGTTGCTCCAAGACTCATCCTGGTCTTAAATACTTCAGGGATGGGGCAGCCACAGCTTCTCTGAGCAACTCTTTCAACAATTTCTTGCAATTCTTCTTGGGATGCCAGGCAAGGAGCAGGTGACTGTATGACATGTAAGTGCTGGGGAAATAAAAAGCAAACAACCCCCTGCTCCCCTCTCCAAAACCCCTGTGAGCGGAAAGACATGAGCCCTACTTGACTTGTTGCCCTTTTAAAGGCAGCTCTCCTTGGGCAGCGAGTTCAGCTGTTTATCACCGGCAGCTCCCCTCTCCATTATGCTCTCCAAAGCAGCAGCAGCCCCATCAAGTGTTAACAGGAGTTGGGAATTTCGGCACTGAAGCCAGGTTCAAGGACAACCCTCGATCAGATCTTCCCATCCTGTCACCCCAAACAGGCTGATGAAACCCCACCAGCAGACAGAGCAGCAGGGCAGGGAGCTCAGCACCCTCCACCCAACTTGTAAATTCAAAATGGGAGCAGAATGCCCATTATTTGGGTCAGATGCACAACACACTGGAGGTATCTCTCACCAAAACATCCCTTAACTCCCACTGTCATCCACAAGGACAGGAGAGACCAGCTCCACTGTGAGTAAAAATGAGTAAGATTTTCATTTTTTTGCCACTATTTTCCCCCTCTACCTCCTGAGCTTGCCAGAGCTCCAGTCATTAGGAAGCTGTTTGTACAAACCCAGAAGTGATGTATTTTTAGCACTGGAGAATTGCATGGCATGATCATTAAGGAGCTTCTGCAGACAGCAACAAGAGCAGGGATTTTTCCTTCTCTAAATTGGCTCCAGCCACTACAGTTTTCAGCCCAAAGCAGACTTTCAGGAAATTCAGGAGGAGCGGGAGCCTTTTTCCATGACATATTTAATACTGAGCTGAAGTACACTCGATTTTCACACTGAGCATCCGACGGGAGGTTTTATGGATTTGTTTTCCAGGCTGCACCGTTGCACACTTTTGCTACGGAGCATAATACCCTGTATTATCACAACACTCCCTAGCAACAGGACTTTAATTTAGTGCAGAGATTTCCAATGCTGAGAGCATTTCACTGACTCAGAGCAAAGATGACACGCTGGGAAACCTTATCAAAAGCCCCACGGGTGCCAAGGGAATCTACACCACATGAATGATGGTATTCGAGCTTCTCAGCACAACGTGGCCAGCACTGGCACAGAGAACACCTTGGGAAAGAGGAATTTGCTTCACTGATTTCACAAGCCACAGTGCAGCCAGCGTGGAGTGATGTCTACATCGATGGTGGCAGTGCCAACGGGTGGGAAACGAGAGTGAAAATCCAACAAGTGCTCGGCGCTCGGACAGAGAAGTGTGGGAAATGGTTCAGTGTCAGAAATGAGAGCTCAGAGCCAAGGGGGGCACCAACAAGGATGAGGTGCCACCTCTTGCTTCTCACCCCAAGGTCAGGACGAGGTCAGATGCTTGGCAGACAGAACAACCAACCTCCTATGAGAGTTGTCCTGAAGAGTGAAGCCAACCTGACACTGGACAAGCACACTCCGTGCCAGTTTCCCTTCACTCACTGGAGCAGCCAAGCTCCTGGGCGTCCCAGACATCCTGCTCCCAAACCTCAGATGAGGAGGGTGGACTTTGGGAAGTGCAGGAAAATGGTGCCAGGGTCCCACCTGACCACAGAGAGTGGGCAAAGGTGCAAAAGCCCCATCAGCGCTGTGGACACTGACAGGTGGGACGTTGCTCCACCTCAGCCCACCGGGACAGGAGGGCAGGAGAAAGCAGGAGCACCACCCACAGGTGGGTGGAGAAGGCTCTCATGGCAGAAATGACACCGAAATGATGTCCCTCGTGGACAGCAGAGGCGAATCCATCAGCCCTTGTGCACGCAACGAGGAGACGGGAATATCAGAGCAGCCGCGCCAGGTCTGATGGACAAAGATATCCCAACGAGATCCTGGGTCAAGTGGCTTTTGTTGGCTGCTGTGCAAAGCCAGCTGAGCTCAGCCGGCCCACAGAGCCCGGCCCATGGCAACGGGATGGGTCAGCAAGGATTAAAAGCATAATTAAACAGGGGCTGCAGATTGCTTCCAGAAGTCCCATCGCTCCCTGGAGCCCGTGAGCTCAGCTGCTGGGAAAATGCTGCTGGTTTTGCTGCTTCTGGGACCTGGGGTACAGGTGGGAAATGAGTTCACTGCCTGCTTTCACTTACGCCAGGGTTATATTGCTCACGTGCCTCCACACGCCCTCAAATCCAGATTTTCAGTGGAATTTCCTAGGATGCAGGAAGCCAAAGAAATGAAACATGCAATTTCTCTATCTCTTCTTTGAGCCTAATCCATAAAAATGCCCAAATCTTCCTGACTTTCAGTGAGGAGACTACAGGCACAACCACAGGCACGGAGGAAATACTCCTCTGACTTCTTAATTTCAATTGCAAAAAGCCTTTTACCAAAAGCTTAATTGAAATGCAGATAAGTTCTTTCAAAGGCTAAAATAAATATATAAAAAATTATCTGAATGTCATAACGGTGTTGCCTAAAATGGATAAAGGATTTAGAAGGGGGAAAAATAATACTAAAAATAAGTTATGAAGGGTATGCAAGGTATTGATATACAGCACATGGTTTAAACTGTTAATCATTGAACAGATTCCAGTATAAAAATAAAGAGACTGAAGCTGCACATAATGGAGGAGTTGCTCTATTTATAAACTTCTCTGTGCAAAGGGCAGCGAGGGCCGGGATGAGCCGGCAGCAGAGGCAGAGGGACGCTGCTGCAGAGCCTATATTTGAGGGAAAATAAACAAGGTTTTTTTTGTGGGCTTTTTTTTGTTTTGTTTTTTAAAAGCGTTGTCAACAAAATCAAACCGAGTTGCCCAGGAGCCTGTGTGCCCCAGCCATGTGAGCAGCATTTCCAGCCCTGGCATGTGACAGCTCTCCCAATTTAGCCAGTAACTGACTCCCTCTGACCTGTAATAACACCGCTCCTAAATTAGAGCCCTCAATTTGACTTGGCTCCGGTCCTTCCCTCCCAGCAACATAAAGCATCCTTTTTCCCCCCCTCTCCCCGAACATTCCTAATCCCGTCCTTTTGCACTGCCAACTCAAACTCCCGTTTAGTCTTTTCCTATTTTTTCTGGGGGGGAGGTTGCGGAGGGGGACGAGGGGGTGCAGACAGCAAAGGGCAGGGAAAAAAAGACCGGTGGAAAAACACCAAGAGACAAAAACAACAACAAAATCAGACAAAAATTCCAAGTTGGTGACATTCAGCTGGAAAAGCTCAATGACTCACATGCAAATAAAATCTGCCTAAATTCACTGCTGCATGACGCAGGCCACTGGCTTCAGCATGAAAAAGGCCGGGATGAAATCATCCACAATTAAATGGGAGCTTGGAAGGCTGCAAAAGCAGCCGCATCAGCGCGGTTCCCTCGGCTTAATAGGAAACACAAAGGAAGGAAGTTCAGCGGAGTGAGAACATCCCCCTTTTCCCCTCCTTCCCACCGACACCTCGCACCATCAGTCATCCCCCAACCCTCGGCGCGGCTCCTCCGGCATCGCACGTCGGCGCTCGGCTCCGGCAAGCTGCTCCCTAGCAGCCGGCTGCCAGCTCTTAATGGGCTTTCCTGGAATACCAGCTCAAAAGTAAAATAAAAATAAATGTGGCTACGTAGCAAGGCAAACCCCCCACCAGCCAGAGGCTTCTTCCAGAGATTTCTGTCCCGGTCTTTGCAGAACGGTCGGAGATATTGGAGAGTTAACGTTGAGAAACCCTGGACCAAATCCAGTCCCTCCTCAAATCCCCCCCCCTCCTCCGTATATGCGGGGAGGGATTTAAATCTCAGCTCTCAGGTTGGCTCTTGCATTGCAACAGTGTTTTAAACCTTAGGAGTTTTCAAATACTGTCTGAAGTCACGTTACAGGAACGCCCTTGGAGCCACTCGCAGGTAATGGGGTGCCAGGGGTTCCCCTTATGCCAGCATGAGCACCAGGCTCTGCATCCTACCCCTTCAACACAACTCTTCTGTGGGGCTGTGCCATGAACCAGGTCACTGCTCTCCTTCAGGCCAAAAATAACAATGTGAGGGGGAAGAATAAACAAAAAAAAGGTAATTTTAACCTGGATTGGGACTCACAGCACGGTTCTCAAAAGGCTTTTGGTGCTCCACCTAAGGAGGGAAAACAAACCTGAAAACAAGAGTTGGCACCTCTGCACCCTCCAAAGTGCTGCTCTGGGGATCACCTGGTGAGCATCATCCCTCTGATCTGCTCTGGTGAGATCCCACCTGGAGTCTGGCATCCAGCTCTGGGACCCCCAACATAGGAAGGACATGAAGCTGCTGAAATGAGTCCAGAGGAGGCTGCAATGATGCTCCAAGGGCTGGAGCCCTTCTGCTCTGGAGCCAGGCTGGGAGAGCTGGGGGTGCTCACCTGGAGAAGAGAAGGCTCCAGGGAGAGCTCAGAGCCCCTTCCAGAGCCTAAAGGGGCTCCAGGAGCGCTGGAGAGGGACTGGGGACAAGGGATGGAGTGACAGGACACAGGGAATGGCTTCCCACTGCCAGAGGGCAGGGTTAGGTGGGATAGTGGGAAGAAGAAGTTCTTGGCTGTGAGGGTGCTGAGGCCCTGGCACAGGGTGCCCAGAGAAGCTGTGGCTGCCCCATCCCTGGAAGTGTTCCAGGCCAGGTTGGACAGGGCTTGGAACAACCTGGGACAGTGAAAGGTATCCCTGCCCACGGCAGGGCTGGAACTGGATGGTCTTTAATGTCCCTTCCAACCCAAACCGGTCTGGGATTCTATGATCCACCCAGGATGCAGGACAGTACCCCGAGCTTCTGGAGTGGCCACAACCAGTGGCTCATTGCACCTCACTTCAGCTAGGAACTGAATCCTATCTCACAAAGAAGAAATTAGGTGACCAGCTTCACATTTATTAGGAAATTGGGTGCTTGAACCTTTCTGGACTTCCTCCCCTTCAGGCTGGATGTGCCTGTCCCTGGGATTATCCCCAGTGCTGCACTTTTGGAAGATTCCAGCCCGAGTTGAAGGCTTCTCAGCACTCGTTCACTCTGGCCTGCAGTGGCTGCAGGAGCAGGGTGTGAACAGGTCCATAAAAGGGAACTGGGAGACTTGAGCCTCCTGCCAGTGAGCCTACATTTGCTCCGGAGGAATCTGCACCTCCCTGGGGGAAAAAAAAACCCCTGTAAAAATAATATATTGAGGTCTGCAAGTGGGGAAAGGCTGCAACTGCCTGCAGGAGGACATCCGACTGCGCCCGGGCCATCTGGTCACCCACCCTCAGTGACACTGCCCTCCCTTCGTCACCAGATGCTAATTCCTTTCATCCTGCCTGGCCCTCCGCTGGTGTAATTTTAGGTCTGTGAATAGGACCATCTGCCTTTGAGATGCTCGTTTATTTTTGGCCGAGCCCTCCCTTTCACCACTCCCTCCTTAAAGGAAGTCCAAACCAGGCACTGTTGGGAACAGTGTTCCTTGTCTGGTCCTCTAATCACCGGGCATTAACGAGCCGTCTAGAGGATGTTCTGCGCCGCTGTCACTCGTCAAATTGGGGCTGTCATTATCTTCAAAGCACTTTGCAAACACTTTTTTCCTTCCTGCCCCGTGTTGCCACCACAAAGTAGTAATTATTCACTTCTCTCTGAATATGGTGGGCTTGGTCCAGCGTCCTGGAGCTCGGCCAAGACGCGCTCAGCAAAATTCAACGTGGCCGAAGTAAAGCCAAAACAAAGTGGTTCCTATCTTTGGATGCTGAGGACTGCTACCGTTGCTTCCTTTCCCACAGAAGACGTGGAAATGGTAAAAATAAAAATAAATGCTGGAACCACACCGGCCAATAGTGTAATTTCCACATATTAAGCGATGCCTGGAGAAAAAGAGAGTTTTGAGGAAAGTTTTGCTTTTATACACATCTAAGTGCTATGAATGAGAGTCACTGTCACAATCATGGAAAACAGTAATTAGCAAAATACTGCATAAAAATGCTGCAAAAAATGCTCCTGGCTGGGGTGACCATATGGGTGCTCCCAGCCAAAGCTGCACGTGGATAAGCCCTGAGATCACAGCAAGGCCATGGGCAATCCCACCGAGCCAAGGGCTCAGCTCGCCTTTTGGGACAGATTTTAGATCCATCTCTTGGGATAAATGTGTGTCCTCCTCCACGCCCCAGCCAAAGTTATCCTGAACTGCTCGGGAGGATGCAGGCAGGGTGAGCTAACAGGCTGAATCCGTGCATCTACCAGCCACAAAATCACTGATTTTCTTTCTTTTTAAGATTTTCGCAAGCATCTGAGACAGGCAGGAAGAACGGTTCCAGGTAACCCCTTAATTGGCTTCTTTGCTCAAATCCAGGCTGTGCAAAGCTTGTGCAACTTTACCAAAATTGTTAAATTGTCAAATTGTTTTGTTAAAGATGAGGAAGGTTCAGTCTGAAGTCTGAGCCAGTTCTCAGCTCTGTTATGAACCTCCAGGAGCTGCAGGGCGTGGAGCCCACTGCTGGAAATCGGACACCAGAGAACATCCGTACAGGGGAGCCCCCCTTGCTGCATGCACCCCACAGGCTGAAGAGCAAGAGCCTGTTATGCTGCCAAGCCCCTCACAGGGAAAACATACCCAGGAAATCTTCAAAGAAGAAGATTTCTGTGCAATGCTTGAGGTGTTAAAATCAAGCCCTGGCTTTGGCCAGCCACAACTCTCTGCCCTGCGGGAGCCTGGGGAAACACCTGGTTGCTCATTGCTTCAAATTCTCTGCAGTAAATGAAAGGAAAAGTAACTTAATGGATCTGTTCAGATCTCAGATTTGACAAGATTTCCTGCCTGGGTAAAAACTGACCCATTTTGCTTTGGCTTTAAGGTAGGATGAACAGAAAGCTACACTAGCTGGGCTGTGAAGTGAGGACAAGCAGCTTCACCCCCACGCTGGGGTGAATTCCCAGGAGGAATTAGGGGATGCAGACATCCCTCCCCTCCCCTTTCTGCTACTCACATCACCCAGAGCAAAGCACTTGACCAAAGCCAGTGATGAGTCACTGCGAGGAGGAGACTTTCTAATTTCACCCGCTTTGATCCTGCCCTGAAGTGCCAACGTCAAAGAGGAGGGAGGGGAGAGCTGGGGCTGAGTCAGGGAGGACGGGAAAATCTGTGCATCTACAACAGAGACATTCAAAGCAAAGTGAAACTCCTCTTTTTTTAGGAAACCCCCACAAAAAAAGTGACACAAAGAGCTGACTCTCCCCAGTTTGTACCAGAGCAGCAACGCTCAAAAGACTCCCTGTGTCTTTCCCAGCTGTACAAGCACTCGTAAGGCAGAAACACCGAGTTAAAACACACCTTTCCCTGGGTAATTCACCTTTCCCTGTGGAATTCACCGTGTTGCAGCGCTGCCCGCAGCAGTTGGCTTGTCTTTCCTTTATAACCAGCCTCACATTTTGTTTCTCACATACCCACGAAGCCCTGCAGGACCTCAAAACAAAGAGCGACGTTGTTCCTTCAGAATAAAACCGCTGTTCGCCCAGTTTTTATTGATATTTCACAAAAACATCCCAGGAGCTGCAAGGATTCGGTTGGGGGGGGTGCAGGGGGGGGTGAAAACGATGTGTCCCAGTCCCAGCTTTTTCACTGGGAAGGTTTCCATGATCCCTCTCCACCGAGAACACATGACATGGGTCAACGTGGACACTGAACTTAAAGGACAAAGAACACCGGTCCTGGAAATGACACGTTCCCACTGCCTGGCTGGGTGGTTTGGCCATGCCTGGTTCCTCTCCCGTAATTGGTGATGCCCATCAAAGGCACCAAAATTATGCTGAGGAGCCCAGCTCCTGCCCCAGCTCTGAGCAATGATGAGTTTGACACTTCTTAGTGCCTGAAACACAAAAAGCTTTCCCCACTAATGCAAGTTTTCACTCAAACCAAAATCCTCCTCCTCCCCTCGTCTGGCTAAAATGTCCATTTTCAGCCATCAAAAAAGCCACAAGGAGAATTTGAGATTGCATTTTCTTGACCAAATTCCATAATATTTGGGAAGAAACGACCAACAAAATGAAAACCTTGTATTTTTGTGGAGGGAGCAGGAGGAACAGACCTCCCTGCAGAAGAAAATTCCCTCCCCTGCATCTTGTTTTCCTCCAAAGAGAAGCAACACATTGCAGTTACTCACACGGAAGGATTCGACCTCCACTACTCAGAAGAGATGAACAGGAGGAGTGACAGGATTTCTGGAAGCTGACGACCCCTCTCTTACCCTCCAGGCTACTGATTCCAGCTAATTGGAGTCTCAAGTGGCTCCGAGCCAGTCGACAGCAACACAGCAATAAATGTGCAGAAATCAGTAAATTCGGAGAGATACACAACCCTGGCTGGGGTGCAACAGCCTGATCCATTCAGGGATGACCAAAATTTAAAGAATATTGTTAAAGGTGTTGTCCAAATGCCTTTTCAACACTGACAGGTTTGGGGCATCAGTCACCTCTCTGGGAAGCCTGTCCCAGATTTTGACTACTGAGTTGGGAAAGAAACCACAGATTCCCAGACTGGTTTGGGTTGGAAGGGACATTAAAGACCATCTAGGTCCAAGCCCCTGCCTTGGGCAGGGACACCTCCCACTGTCCCAGGTTGCTCCAAGCCCCGTCCAACCTGGCCTTGGACACCTCCAGGGATCCAGGGGCAGCCACAGCTTCTCTGGGCACCCTGTGCCAGGGCCTCACCACCCTCATTATGAAGAAATTGTTCCTAATATCTAATCCAAACCTCTTTTACTTTAAAGCCATTACTCCTTGTCCTTCCAACTGAAATAAGCTGTCCTGTTCTATTCTGTTCCATTCCATTCCATTCCATCCTCATGCAATTCCACGCAGCTGGGCTCTGCTGCAGGTAAACCCTGCAGAAAGACCTGACTGCTGAATACCTCCAGCAGTTTGGACCCTGTCTGGAGAGGTGCAAACTGCACCCACCCAGCACAGAAGAGCCTGGGAAAGGCTTTACAGTGTCATGATACAGCAACAGCATCATCCCACTCAGCACTACATCTGCAACCTCCACGGCAGGGGGAGGTTTACATCCCAGCTCCCCGCAGCAAAAGTGAAGCTCGCAGCTCAAGAGGATTCCAGCAACCGCTCAGGCATTCCAGGTTTCCAACTCTCTTTGTGTGGCGTGAAGGGAGAACTCGGGATTTTGGGTTTTACACAACTCTGAGTTATCCTCTGCCTCCTCCACTCTCCCACCGTGTTTCCTCCTGGCATTAGGAAGGGAAATGTCTTAAAGCAGAGAGGAATCAGAGGCCGCAGCTCTCTGGCAATCTGTTAGACAGGCACTCACACGGGTAACGCTTGCAAAGCCTCTGCTCCTCCTCTGGGCCACTTTACAAGCAGCGACACAGCAAGGGACTTGTTAAAGGCAGAAAATTGGGCACCAGGAACAAATTCCCTGCCCTGCCACTTTCCACGGCCCCTTTGCCACTGTGGAATAGGCGCATACGGACACGGGACAACAAACTGCAACTCTCAACGTGAAGCAGTGTGACAAGGAAAGCTGCAAAGCAAACACTGAGGGTTTTATATGGAAACGCAGCAGGAGGGAGTGTTATTCCCGGAGACACTTCTCCATCAGATGCTGACAATTGGTTCAGAGCATGAAAGCGCCCCAGCTTCAGCAGGACCAGCTCACAGCAGCACAGGGAGGAGCTGGGGAAGGTGGTGAGAAGCCATGGCTTCCCTCTCACACCACGTACCCCTGGGAAAAACTGGGAAACAGTTTTTGGGGGAGAGATCTGAGATGCAGTAAATTCCTGGCTTCATAAAGCGACCAATGTGAGGCCGTGCTCAGCTTTCAGACCTTATAACGGCCACCACTGTTTGCAGAAGGAAGTTATTTCGGGGTGAAACCCGATCGGCTCCCGGGGCAGCAGCACAAAGGCCGGGAGAAGCGTCTCGCTGCTCTCCCTGGGATGCAGCTGCCAGGGAGCTGCCTGAACCACAGTGCTGGCACTACCTGCTGTCCCTCTCCTGCACCTCCGTGTCACACTGTGCCTGCCCGTGTCGCTGGCACCAACCTGGATGGGAGCAGCATGCTGAACGTAAAACAGAGTGGAGTGGAGTAGAGTAGAATAGAATAGAGCAGAATTTATTTTCTCCCAGGATCCCAGAGGACTTTCACTCCCTGCATGACTTCCAAGTGTCTTTTCTCCTCCACCACCACAAGAGCTCAGCACAAGCAGTGAGGATTCCTCCTGGCAGGGCTGACAGAGGATGGACAGATCCCGCTGCAAAAGCCACGGAGCTGCAAGGCTGGATATTGCCAGCACTCCCTTTATCCTCAGCCTGGCCTTTCCTCTCTTTCAAGTAATTTTGACAGGAGTTTAAAGCTTCCTGCACCTTTAGGGGGTGTGGCAGGACACCTTGTCAGTGGAAGAGGAGTGGCAAAGTCAGAGCTCTTCCAGCCCTGCTGTCCTCCTTGACATCGAGGTTGGCATCTCCCACTGCTCCCTATCCCAATGATTTTCCACTACACCAAATGAGTCAGAATTGGGTTAGAAAACCATCCCCCCACCCCCAAGCAGCCCAACTACCACCAGTGCAAGGAATGAGGCAGTGGAGAATCATCTCCCTGTGACTCAGATCTGCCTCCAGGTGGGTGACATCCGGGAGGTCCCATGGATTGCTGGCCACGGTGTCACCCACCACTGGTGCTTCACTGCTGATGGGATTGGGAAGCAGCCTCCCCGCCCAGGTTAACACGAGTGCTCATCAGCCCCATGCAGCAACTCATCCCTTCCAGCCATGGACCAAAAACCACCTGCCCAAAGAGAGGAAAGCAAAAGGAGCAAAGGGACTTGGGTGGTTTGGGATTTGAGAGAGGAAAACAACATTCAAATGCTGCACGAAAACAAAACAACCTCTGAAAACACCTGTACTTTTATTTTGTTTGAGGCACTTTCTGGGTAAATCCATTGAATCAGAAGTACCCAAAGCCCCAGCAGCTGCTTTGCTCCTGTGCAAAGTTTGTATTCAAGGAGGTTTTCCTTCCCCCCCAGCTCTTAAAATAAAAAGTCAGCTTCCCCAGCCTGGCCAAACAACTTCGCCACACTGCAGTGCAAACCCACTCCCAGCTCTCCCAGTGCCGGGGATTACTGGGTTACAGATCTGTGGCCTTACCATACAAACCCAGTTTCCTGGATACTTGCACCACAGCCTCTAAATTCTGTTGTGGTCTGGACTTCACGGGCTGCTGGTTTTAATATTTTCGGATGCTGGAAGCAAGGCAAGTTCCCTGAAAGTCCCAGCCATTTTCTTCACCTTTTTTTTTGTTTGATTTTCATTTTCTGTGTTGCTGTGGAAGAGACACGAGCCATGATGTGGCAGGACACAAAGGTGGCTCTGGACACAGCTAGGTCCTTCCATCCCTGACTCTCAGCACACAATTTCTAACACGAGGGGCCTGCCTGAGACCACAGTTGCTTCCAACCTCTTTTCATGTAAAGACCAAGTGAAGCCACTTTTCATTACGTAGATATGTCTATTACCAATACAATTTATGGCTTGGCATTATTCAGGGAGATTAATGAAGCGTCCTTGCTTCTAAAGATAAAACATCTCTCCAAATACATGCACTGCTTGCTCAGCATTCCTGCATTATTCATTGGTAACACCAGAGCACTTTTGCAGTGCCTTTCCCACAGCAGTGCCCTCCAAAGTGGGCTGCTCCAGGTGCGATGGGGAGACCCAGACCCACCCTCCTTCTCCTGAGCAGGGCAGTTTAACTCCTCTGGTGTTATCCAGGTGAATGGGACCGTGACTTCTCTACGCTGTTTCTCCCCAGATGTCTCCGAGCCTTTCACATTGGGGTTTATCTTCCAGCCTCCTGCTAAAGGATCATTTAGGTTTGAAAAGATCCTTCAAGATTCAGTCCAGCCATTAACCCAGCACTGACAAGGCCACCGTTAAACCCTGTCCTCAAGTACCATATCCACCCATCTTTTAAATCCCTCCAGGGGTGATGACTTCACCACTTCCCTGGGCAGCCTATTCCAATGTCTGACCTTTGCTCCAGTCTGATGCTGGGGACTCTCTGGGTATCTTGCCAGGCAAATTTTCCCAAAGTTCTAGGAGAAGCTGAGGCTGCTGACATGAGCAGTAGCATCTGATCAGCCAACGTGTGATGCTGAGTAAGGACGTGTTTGTCATTTCTTACTGGCCTGTTTCACAAGCTTTGTGGCTACTGTCATGCCCTGGGCACCTTCATGGGGTGAGGCCTTAAAGGGAAAGCAAAAATCCCAAGCTCTGGGGAGGTGATTGCAGCCGGCTACAGGGATCAAAGCTGTGGGCAACAACTCCCATGAAACTTCAACACCGACAGGCACCAAGACCTCACCCAAGAACCATCAACAGGAAAGTCAACCTTGCTACACATTTGAATCAGAGCCTCAATTCTGTACACCCTAAAAACCATTTATTTTATGATGGTGCTGTGCCCTTTGAGCTGATGTGGGGAGACAGGACCCAACTGATTGACAACTTTTTTAGGAATGCCCAAGCCAAACCCACCAGCTCAGTTCCCTTCTCAGTGCAGAACACACAGACCCCACCCTGATCACAGAGCTTTGGAGATCTGGAGCTGGGTAACGCTGCCTGGCATTGCCCAAAGCCAGACTCTGGTTCAACACTGGCCACGCACATCACAGCAAGAGAAACCCACCACCAACCCCACTCCATCTCAGAGAATCACATCACCTGCACCTTCAGAGCTCAAGAGAACCCTCAGTGCTGGCAGAGGACAGGCAGGGGAGAAGGCAGCAAATACCCCTGTGGCTGTATGAAAACACAGATCCTCAGCAACCAGCATTCAAGAACTTGCTTTTGATCTCAGGTTTTGCCTGTAGCATCTCCTTGATGAAACTTGTATTCCATCAACAAATCCTAGCCCAGGG
This sequence comes from Mohoua ochrocephala, assembly GCA_013398855.1. Taxonomy (NCBI): domain Eukaryota; kingdom Metazoa; phylum Chordata; class Aves; order Passeriformes; family Acanthizidae; genus Mohoua; species Mohoua ochrocephala. Next base: position 58,946 of record VZTA01002246.1, on the reverse strand, counting down.
GATAAAACGGATAATCAAACATCTCAGCTTGTTGTTGAATTTCCCAAAATAAACAGCATGTTCACAGTATCAACCCAAACTTTGCTAATCCTCCCCAGCTATCACCATCTCAGCCATCTCAACACCGGTGACCTCCAGCCAAGTGTGCCACAGCTCTTCATCATCCTCGCTGCAAAACTGCAGCAAAACAAAACCTTTGCTTCGGCCCAGACCTCCCCGTCGCCAACTGTGTGGTAATAGACACACAGGACAGGAAGGCAACTATATCACACCACGGGAGTGAAATTCAGAGCTCCCACAGAATTATTTCCAGTTCAGGCAGAAAAGCGCGGCCCCCTCACTCTCCCACCCACAGCCCCAGGTGTCCTGCAGAAACCACGGCTCCCAGGGACTTTCCCTTCTCTTGCAATGGCAGCTGGGCTTCCAGAAAATAAGGAGGGCTCAGGGCAAAGTGATGGAAGGAGCATAAGTTTTATACATCAGGGGAAATTTGTTTGCAATAAGGGCCCCAAACACCGGACCAAGGAGGCAGGACAATCTTTTCCACAGGAAGAGTGTAAGAGCAGAGAAGACAAATGTGTCCAAACAGGCCCAACACCACCAGTGGAGAAAGACACCACGGGAGCCTCGATGCTCTTTCCAGGGATCTATATAGGAGCTGTTTTCAGTAACTCTATTAAACAAAATTAAGACAAAAACACTCATTCAGAAAATCCAAAGTTACCCAGTTCAAGGGACACCTGCATCGCTTGTTCTTCTCGAGGGTCCTGCACACATCAACTGATGCTGCCCCTACAAAGCAAGGGAGGGCTGTATCACAGGATCACAGAAGGGTTGGGATTGAAGGGACCTTAAAGACCATCCTGTTCCAACCCCTGCCATGGGCAGGGACACCTTCCACTAGCCCAGGGTGCTCCAAGCCCCATCCAACCTGGCCCTGAACACCTCCAGGGATCCAGGGGCAGCCACAGCTTCTCTGGGTACCCTGTGCCAGGGCTTCCCCACCCTCACAGCCAGGAATTCCTTCCCAATATCCCATCCAACCTTGCCCTCTGGCAGTGGGAAGCCATTCCCCCTTGTCCTGTCATCCCAGGTCTTTATCCAAAGTCCCTCTCCAGCTCTCCTGGAGCCTCTTTAGGCACTTGAAGGGGCTCCAAGGTCTCCCTGGAACCTTTTCTTCTTCAAGCTAAACAATCCCTATACATCTTCCCATGGATCTTCTGCAAAGGTGAAGACAAGCTCCACTCCACACAGAGGTGCAGAGATCCTCCTCAGCTGAACTGGACTGTGGCTCCAGCTCTGGCTCCAGCTCCCTAGTGTTCAACAAAAACAGGATAATTCACACCTGCTGGGACACTTTCTCACCTCTGGCAGCTGAAGCCAGTTGGAAGTTTACAGTCAACAAGTTTCTCCCCCTCCTTTGCAGTTCAGCGAAATTGTTTTAAAGATCCTTTGTCTAGAACAACACAGACAGCAATGTTTACTTAAAAACAAACAAGTAGGACAAAAAGTGCTTTTCCTGAGCTTCCCGAGGCATGAGGGCTTGACTGGAAGGTGCAGGGCTGGCGGGGAGGGGAGTCTTGCTCAACAGCTACAGTAGGTGACAGGACCGAGCATCTGAAAGGCTGGAAAAATAGCTTTAGAAAGCATTAGCTTCCACACTTTCATGTAATCAGATACAATGCTAGCCAACAAAATCCTGGGTTTAATAGCCAATCCAAGTTTTCCTTGGCTGGCGGACAAAATTTGCTTTCTGTTTTTTAACTCCAGCATAAGTCACTCTTGAGAAACAGATTTTGCCTGCATCGCCTTTTAAACAAGTCAATGTGAACGTGATTTAGAGGAGTCAGAACTCAAAGGTTGGGGTGCTCTCTTTCCATTTCTTACTCCTGAGCAAATGTCCTACTCCTGTCTGTCTGTCTGGCATGTGGGAAGCCTGTCTAGGGCAGCAATGTGTGACCCCCCCTCCCCCAGTGATTTGTGAACGATTTTCCACCACTCTTGAGCAGATTTATTCTGGTTTATAGCCACTGCATTGTCATGCTCATTGTACCTCACTGCCCTGGCCCTAAAGACCCCTAAGTGTGCACAGGTAAGAGAGCAGCTGCAGGTGAGACTCTTCATGGAGAAAAGAGGGTGTCCATGTGAGTGACCTCATGTATTCATGAGGAGAGGAATCAGGGTGTATATACATATATATACACATATAATATTTTAGAATGTTACCCATTTTGATAACTGGCCTATTCAAATTTGGGTACTGAGATTCTTTCCGAACTGGGAAAGTCGCACAGTTTCGATTCCTCTCAATAGCTGAAGGACCTGTTTTCTAGTTTTCTAAATCCACACATGCACAGGGAATAGGGGACAACTTGTAACCTAAAGGTGAGTATTTTTACAATGTGTTGGTTGCCTAAGGCAGAAGTTGGATTTGATGATCTTAAAGGCCTTTTCCAACCTGAACTCTGATTCTGTAGGTATGTTATTTGGATAAATACACTGGTTTTGCAAGAAAAGATTGTTCTGAAGATCTAGAAGACAGAGCATATGTATTACGCTGTGTGCTTCCACTACGTTACTGCAGGATGCATTATTACAAATGGGACTTTTCTGTCTTCACAGGCCAATTAAAAACCCAACAGGTTGCTAAGAGCCCTTCGAGGTTTTATTTTTAAATTTTTTTTAAACCAGCCATCCATGACCAGGGACAGGAACCTGTCGGTGAAGCCCACATCCGTGTGACCAGGCGGGCAGGAGGCACAGCAGCACATCAGATGCAGCAAACACATGACCACGGCTCTAAAAATACACTCTGGTATCACAGCAGGCCAGGGATAGCCCAGGGAGGGGGGATGGATGGAGCCGTTCTGACAGGATTTTCTTTGTTTTATCTTTTCACACCTCCCAAAGGCTGCAGCTGTGAAAGATTAACCCTGTGGGATGAGTCTGCGTGCTCGGCTCCAACCATCACCCACACGGGGCAATCCCTAGGGAATGGCAAGCCCTAGGGAAGGACAGGGGTGCCAGCAGCACCAGGTGAACCTGCTGCTTCCAGGACCAGCACTGGGACAGGCCCCTTGGGCATCGCTGCCACGTGGTCGTGGCACTTGGGGACAAGGTTTAGTGGTGGCCTCGGCAGTGCTGAGGGAACAGTTGGACTCGATGATCTTGGAGGGTTTTTCCAACCTAAACAATTCTGTGATTTGATGATTCCTGTGACACCTTTTGCTCTGAGTGAGTGCCTTCCCTGGCTGAAGGGATCAAAATCCCTATTGAAAGCCCAGTTATTGATCTGCTTGTTGCAGCACGGGGAGGGAAAAGAGTGCGACCTGTCTGGAACACACACGGCTGAGTTCAGAGCGCCGAGAAAGGTCCCTCCAGGTGCTGCATAAAGGGAACTTCACAGGGAGGAAGTAAAGAGAGATCACAGCCACTGCCAGGTAACCTAAGGGCCTGCCACGAGGCTGGAACATCCCGTCTTCTCCCTGAAGAGGGATCGGTATTTTCAGAATGTGCATTCTGAGACAAGGCCGGAGCACAGGGAAGAAACACGGCAGGTCTGGGGAGAGACACGGAGATGAAAAATAAACCCACCAAAAACCCCCACTATGAGACTGTTCACAGATTGATCAGTGCGAGGGTCAGGAGGGGCTGGACTGTGGTCATTTACTCCGACTGACTGGATTAGGAGAGGAAAGAGAACTTTACATTTGGGGAACCCTGCACGCTGGCCTGCAGCATCTCCACCAGGGCCCCTGCGGGAAGCTGACATTCCTGAAATGAACCCCATGCAGAGTCCACCCAAGTCCCTCATAAGCTGCTGCAAAGGGTAATCACACCACAAGCCAAAAACCCAAACCCCATCTCCAGCCTGAACGTCTCCAGCATCCATTTCCAACCCTGTGAGTTTCTAAAACCGGCTACCGCCCTCCGCTGAGAGCGCCCACATCGGTATTTATACATGGATGGATCAATTCCTTGTGTCCTCCTGGAGAAACTAAATGACTGAGTTTCCTTAATCATTCCCCCAAACACAGGCTGCCACAAGTACTTCTCCCAGAGCACTACCTGCTGACAGGGACTAACACAGATTTATCCCCCAGGCAGCACATCTTTTATTTACTGTGTTATCCCTGTCCGAAGAGACCCCGACTTCCCGCATCTTTGGTAAGAGCCACATCTTACATCTTCCTCCGAGGAACTGCTGCTTAATGTGCAAGCCAGACCAATCAACTTTCCATTCAAGTTCATCAGCATTTCAATGAGGGTGAGTCGCTGCTGTGCACAGCAGGGCCGGGACTCACAGGTCTAAGGATAAGGGGAGGAATTGCGATAAACAACACCCATCGTATTGATCACAAACCCAGCAGGTCTGTCACTCTCCAGATTAGTGTCTCCAGCAGCCGGTCCTCTCCTAACCTGCAGCCACATTTTTCCTAAGCCTGGGTTTGCTGCGAGGGAATTTATTAAAAGATGTGGAGGGAAGAGCACTCCCATTCTTCCCTGCTGGGGGCATGATGATTAACAGAATCATTTAGGTTGGAAAAGCCCTCTAAGATCGAGTGGAACCATTCCCCCAGCATTGCCAAGCCCACCACTAACCCATGTCCCCAAGTGCCACATCCACACGGCTTTTAAATCCCTCCAGGCGTGGGGACTCCACCACTGCCCCGGGGCAGCCCATTCAAATGCTTGCCAAAAAAAGAGGCTTGCAGAGAAACTCACAAGGAGAGGTGAAAACCTCGCTCCCACCTCCGCACCCACGTGGAAAACTCAGTTTATCTCCTCTCCTTTGATGGAGGGTTTTGCATAGCCCCTCACGGCCTCCATGAGCACCCCCACATCTCCTCCCCATCCCAGGCTCCCTGGTTTTTCCTGCACAGTGGGTGAGGGAGCTGCACCCTTCTGCTCCTGGCTCCTAGCGAGCCAAGGGCGCAGTTGTGACCCAGGGTGCCAGCGAGGGATGGATGCAGGACAGCAACAGAACGGCTCAGGGCACATCCTGCCGGCACAGGAAATTAGGGAATTAGGGAGAACTCCAAAGCAGCAGCTACAACCGGGCTGCACAGGGACCTCCTTTGAATCTGTGCTTCCAGGTGAAGAACTGAACGCCGCCATCCACAGGCGAGCGAGGAGACGGGAATGAAACAGGGCTGGGCTCCTTATCCCCCCCCCCCCGCTTCTTCTTCTTCAAGGGCTGTGAAGAGCCTGAAAATAGAACATTTTGTAATGGCAAAAAAAAGTAAAAGAAGCAGAACTGGGTCAATCAGCAAATAGGCTGATTTAAGAGAGAAATCGCAGCGTTCGTAATGGGCTAAAAACGGCGCTGATGCGTTGCCGAGAAAGAATATAATTAAGAGGCTTTTTAAAGCGGCGCTTCCCCACCCCGGCCGCAGAAATCACAGCTCACACTACCAGTATTGCTTCCACCTCATGGAGCAGGAATGCGCTGGCGTGCCGCAAGCTGGCCCAAGAATGCGGAGTTTCCGTGGGCCGGGAGAAGATCCCGAACGGCAGCGGTTCCCGGCATTCCTTCGTGGGTACATCACTGCTATCCAGTCATAAAGCACAGCCACGGAAATCAGGGGTGGGGGGGATGGCTGACGTTTTAATTCTTTTGGTATTTAAGGAGGGGGGGCTGCTGGGAGAGCTGGGGTAGCCCAGTGGGTAAGTGAATGAAATAAGGATTAAATAACTGGGATGGGTGATGGGGTATCTCTCATTGGAGGCTCTTCCCGGGGATGGCCCGGGAGGACCTACGATGAGCACTTCTATAAGGAACACACCTTTCAACAGCATTCATTCAAGAACGAGCTTCTTGGATGAAAACCCTGCCCTAATTAGGTGTAGATGGCCCAATCTGAACAGGCAGCAGGCGTGGAACTGCCAAGGGGAGATCTGCAGCCCTGATCTACCCAAAGGGTCACGCCAGCAAACCCCGCCTCCCGTTGGACACCAAACCCAAACCGATGCCTCAAAGCAGAACGGGGCTTTCCTGGATTCTCCCAGGGCTGTACAACAGAGTCACAGGATTATTTAGATTGGAAAAGACCTTTAAGATCATCAATCCCAACCACAAACACGGCCCAGCATAGGTGCTGTGCCCCTCAAGGTTTGCTGGAGCCAAAGGGCCATGAGCTTTGACTTTGGATCCCGTAGCTCTGGAAACCGGGCAAACAGCTGGGGTGAAGCCACTGCTCCATGTCCAAGGACACCGTCACGCTTTGGGAGCATCTCTGGGGACATCCCCACCCACTCTGCCCTGCCAGAGAGGAGCAAAGTGGATGAGTCAGTCCTAGAAAGTTCATTCCTTTGACTTCTGCTCCTTGCTCTAATTAATCTTTGGGGTAATGAGATAAGCAGCCCTTCCTTTAATCTTGCCCAAGCTAAATTGCGTGTGGTACCATCCCCCTAGGGGTGGTCACCCAGAGCTGGTGCCCTCCTTCCCCACAGGAACCTCCTTCCCCATCCCACAGTGACAACCCTTTTCCCCTTCATCTGTCCTGAACACAAAACCACTCGGGATCAAGGAAAGCTCCACAACGGCTGGAGGTGATGGGGGGAGAGAAGGTCAGAGGAAAAGCCACAAAAGGAGAGGCTGAGAGAGCTGCTCCTGTTGAGAAATTACCCCAGTTTGAGCTATTCCACCTCCCTCTAAATATCCCAGCAAGGAGCCGGCTCATCGGGCGTGCCAAGCCTCGGCAGCTCCCCGCTGGAAAATTTTGGCTGGTGCCTCCCCCTCCCTCCACACAAACCCTCGCTCTCCCTCTCTCGCAGGCACGCACAGGGAAAGGGAGGGAGAGCAGAGCAAAAACCACAAGCAAATGTTCTGGTGCAGTATTTCCCCTCGTCAGACCGTCGCACTCGAGATTCGAATCGTGTTTAAGGAATTTCAGAAAAAAAAATAATAAAAAAAAGCCTTTCCCCAGTGCTGGAGGCAGCTCCAGTGGGACACGCTGCTCTGGCTCACCAGTGCAAACATAGATCTCTCCACAAGAGCTTAAACAAACTGGAAAATAATTAAACATTACTGAGAAATTTAGTAGGTTTTTTTTTTTTTAATATGGAAAAAATAATCGCAGTAGACGATATACACTGGGAAACCTCCAAGAGATTGACCTTTAACTGAGCAGCTAGGACAGCTAGACGAGTATGCCTGAGGATTGCATATACATGCAAAGGAGCTCCAGAGGGTTTTCCAAACCCTCCGCAAACAAACCACACATCTCTTAACAAAAAAAAAAAAAAAAAAGACAAAAAAGAAATGTTTTGTTCTCGATTTGCCTGTTAGGGGATGCTTAAGCCGGTGTTTTACACATGACATTACCCAACCCTACACTGCACTCTGGGAGATTTTATTTCACGTGGACTCTCAGCTGAATAGGAGGAATGAGCCCTCTCTCCTGATTTTAAAAGGAAAAAAGAAAAGGAAAATGAAGGTTACTCCACAGAGCTTCTGCATTGCTCTGACAATGAAAAAGAGTGTGGGGAAGTGTGCAGAAAAAACCCATTCATCTTCTGAGGGTACTTCAGTCAGCCAAAATAAGATGTTTCAGCTTAAACACAAAAATCCTTATAGCAAAGACACAGCCAAGCCTGTTTTGATGCAGAATGATGCAGGGGACTCAAACCTTATCTCTGGAAAACTGGGATCAGAGGTAACCAACCTGATGTGACTGTTTCCATCCTGCCTCCCCTACTGTCGCTGGAGCTGCACAATGTTTCCAGCGCTTTGGAAAAATAGTTTCAGGTTCTGCTGCCTCTATCTTGGCACCAAAACCAAGTTTCCATTAGTGAAAGGCTGAGGGATGATTTCACTTCAGAGCTGAAATGGGGAAACCAGCAAAATGAGTAAGATGCAGCTAAACATATGCCAGGGTCTTTATCGTAAGCCTGTGCTGAAAAATGGGGGTTTATCCACTTTTTTTGGGGACAAAATACTCCAAACACAAGCAGGAGATGCTTTTAAAGAGGATTTCTGAGCTGTGTGCCAGCTAATGCCCCACCACCAGGGATCATCAGGGATGGTGTGGGACAGCCAGCGTGGAGGAGACGCCCCAGGAGGGTGCAGGGGTGCCCCAGGATGGGCAGAGGTATGGGGACCAAGGGATCCAGCCCAGGAAAACACCCTGGGATCCAAGAGGGTCTCCCCAGGCAGCAAAGGTGCAGGAATGCAGCAGGCAGGGAAGCTGACCTCCGACTCGCTGCCAACGAACGCCGAGGTTATTCACGTCCAAACAAATAATTCTTCTATAAATAACGCGGCCGCTCCGACTTCCTGAGCGAAAACCCTTCTCCTCTGGAGCTCCCGGAGGTGGAAGGAAATGGCGTCGGCTTGGGAGCTCATGGCAGGAGGCGGAACTGCTCAAAACTCGTGTGAGGGGATCACGGAGCGGCTCCTCCACACGCCGTCCCCGTCCCCCCGGTGTGCCGGCTCAGGCACGTGTGACACACACCAGCTGCCACGCAGAGCACCACACAGACAAAAAAACCTTGAGTTTCCTTCTTTCCCGACACTTTCTTTCTTTGTATGCCACAACAAGAAGGTTTGCAGTCCAAGCCATTAAGTGATAGCTCCTCACACACGTTAACGATGCGTCTTTTAGGCACCACTTCTCTGGCCGAGCACGGCAAAGGCACCTTGGAGTCAAAAAGCATCGAGACACATCCTCGGCGAGCAGCCAGAACGTGCTGCCAGCATTCCCAAGCAGGAAGGATGCAACAGGGACTCAGGCCAGGCACGCAACAGAGACGGGAAAGGTGCAGGTCCTTTCCCTGGGTCCTCTTGTCTTTGGAGCATCTCGGTCCATCTCGCTGCTGGGCTGCCTGAAGGAGCCACGAGCCTCCCACTGCCGTGGGTATGAAAACAGCAGGGGTTGGGTGCACCTGAGCCCTGCCCCCAAGGGAGCTGGTGAGGCTGTTCCCAAAAACCTCCTATTTCCTGAGCCAGAGCCATCTGTCTAGACGGAGGACATTCCTCACTCCTCCACCAGCCCAGTGCCTGGTACGAGCTGTGTCCTCACTTGTCAAGGGCAGGATCCACAGTGAAATCCCCCAGGGCAGAATCCGAATCCTCCCAGGAAAGTCAACATTGCCTCAAGAGGTGTTTTGGCACCTGAATTCCCTGGACCAAGAAGGATTCAGTAGAATGCTCAGGCATCTCCTCCAGCCCCAGGAGCTCTTCACAGAGAAGCAGTACCTGGCAAGACATCTTGGACACCTGAGAGAGCCAAAGCCTGTCCAGATGTCCAAGAGGACCCTTGCTAGGGTGGAAACATCCCTGGAAGTGCTCAAGGCTAGGCTGGATGGGGCTTTGAGTTGCCCTGGTCGAGTGGAAGGTGTCCCTGCCCATGGCAGGGGGTGGAATGAGATGGTCTTTCAGGTCCCTTCCGACCCAAACCAGTCTGTGATTCCATGAATCCGAGCCCCCAAGCAAAGGATGGATCCTGCACCAGTGCCCCGCCTCATGGCAGCTGGAGGTGTCAGGAAAAGTGAGACGTGGCATCTGCAGACATCCAGAGCTCCAGAGAAAAACACACAAGATCTTCTCCAAGAGGTCTGACCCGTACCCTCTTCTCTGCAGCCAGGAGAAAACCGGCCCAGGTGGTATTTCAAAGCAGAATGGCAAAATTGGGTTCTTTTTCCTTCTGCTTTTAAGGAAAACCAGGCATCTCAGGCACACAAAGGCCTGAGTGCTTCTTCCCCTGTGCAGCTATTCTGTAACTACAACTGCCCGCTGGCTCCCAAACCTTTCAACACTTGAGTCCCACTGACTTGCAATAGGTTGCAGACATGAAGTTATTTAAAGCACTTTTAAAATATTAATTGACATTTGCCTTACAGAGGGGAAAAAAAAGGGAAGAGACAGAGATAGGAACCCCAGGGATCCAGACGATCCAATTTCAGGCACCTAATTAAAATTAAATTTCAATTAATTTCCAATTACTTTAGTTTAAACTTATTTTGTATTTATACCTTTTTTTTTTTTTTTTTTTGCTAGTTGCCTAAAAATGAATCTGTCCCTTTGGTTGCTTTTCAATTAAATATCATCCTGACACTCAAATTGATGCTTTTATTTGGTAACTCCGAGGTTATTCAAAAATCCCTACACATTTGATTCAAGGACTTCAGGAGAACTTGACAGACATTCCCCACCTCCCTTTTTCACTACGGTAGGAAAGATGAATCATTATATTTACTACAGGCTCATTCTCTGCAGCAACGTGTTAAACTTTGCTCAAGTGGAAACCAAAGAGCGGAATGACAAGGTGGCTTCAGCACTGTGGAATATTTATGGAGAAAACTACGGGATTAAATCTTATTTTGCTTGTATTGTGCTTTTTAATTTTTTAATTATTTTTTAGTATTATTTTCTATTTTTTTCCTGGTCGGTCTCAAGAGTTTAGAAGCAACAGATCTTTCCTCAGTCTGGGGGTCCCTATCCTTATCTCAGCCCCCGAAGACCTTCTTTGCTTTGAAGGGACCAGCCACGGAACAGAACCGGTCAATTCAACCCAAAAGGAGGAAAATCTAGCACTTCAATGACCTCTTTACAGATACTTTGCCATAAACTCCCCACCCCCAAGAGCGTGACTTGAACACTCTGGCAGCAAACAAGCAGCACTTGAATATTTAATATGAAGCACAGCAACTCATCGTGGTATGGTTTTATACTAACACAGGTTGTCATCATGTGCAGTCTCATTTTCATTCTTTTCTTACCAAAAAAAAAAAAAAAAAAGCAGCTTTAAACAATAGGGATTTCTTAATTTTTATTTATTTCATCTGCCCTGTTCTGTATTTACATCCTACACTTTGCCTGAGTTTCCCAGCATTATGCAGAGGCTGGGAGCTGCTGCAGAGAAACCGGATGGCTGACGCTGTGATAAATACCTGTAGGCTCTCTGCCACCACTAATGAGAGAAAATATGTATAGAAGTAGGAAAAAAAATGCTCTCCAAAAGTTGGAGTTACAGTGCTCATCTCTGGAAGGATTCCCACTCATTTTTGGAAGCATGCATGCCAGGGGGGGAAAAAAAAGAATCCAACAAAACCTGTGGGCGTCTGAAGCCACCTCAGCTTTGAGAGACTGAAGATCTGGTATAAAATTGGCAAAAACATCCTTCTGCAGAAAGACAAATTGCAGACAGGCGCGATTCAGTGCTGCCTGTGAGAAAACCTGGACCGGGGATATTTGCAGGGAAACTAAAACAGAGAGCAGAGAGGGGGCAAGAAGAGCCCCAGAACGCTCTGCACAGATTCCTTCCACTTTGCAATTGGAAATAATTTTTTTTCCATTAAGACATCACTGATACATCATGTATTTCTTCTTTGCCTCTTTTTTTCCCCCCCCAAAAAAAAACCCAACAGAGCACTGGTTTACATCAGAACCGCTTCTGTTGAGAACAGGGAGCTCCTGGTCGCTTCAAGACCTGACGTTCAGCCCTGCACTCACTGCTCGAGCAGAGCCACTCCGGGGTCACGGTGACAGATGCAGTTGTAGAAAAAACCTCCAGAATATCCAATAAACAACGCAGCAAAGTGACTCCTTCGTGCCAGCCCGTTCCATATTCCCCCCAGGGCTAAGCTCTGTGCTGCTGCAGCCCCGGGCGCTGTGACCGGCTCCCCAAGGAGCTGAGCCAGGCTCGCAGGGAGCAGCAGGAGCCGTGGCACATCATCAGTGACTTGCCCAGGAGCACGAAGGGGGGACTGGTGGCTGCTGACAGCCGATAAAACACCCACGCTGAGCCCAAAACAGGCGCACCAGGAGCACCGACCTCGGGGAACGGTGTCTCCACACCCTCTGCGTGCACAGCTGAGCGACGCTATCGGCCCTAAAATCACTCACGCGTAGTTTAGAGTTGCTTGTACCTTCAGTACGGGAAGCTGAAAGATTCCTGGCACCACGAAGGACTGAAATCCTGCATTTCTTGGCCCCCAAGGGCTTTTCAACCCCTGAGACACCTTGGCAACTCCTGTGGCAGCCAAAACCAGGCTCGTGGTCCCCCCTCCCTTAGGGCATGGCCGGTTCCCCCCATCAGCACAGCAACCACTCTGCTGTAAAAGGCCACAAAAGGGAAGAAAAAACAACCACCCCGTGCAGCAAAAATGGGTCTAAAAACCAATGGAGCAGTCAAGAAGTTACCACTCCTTTCAAATCATTAATGCGCTGCCTGAGAAATAATGTCAGCAAAACTGCACAGCAAATGCAGGTTTTTGTTTTTAAGCTGTGCAAGCAGCAGTTCTAAAAAACTCAGCTTTTCTCCAGTTTTCTTCTCCTTTTGAAATCCGTCAGTTTGAATCATTTCTCCAGATCAGGAAAGTGCTTTATGATCCTCCATCCCCAAACCCAACAGCTTTGCTCGTAACGCCTTTAGAAAGGAAGGAAAAAAAAAAAGTCTTTCTGTTCTCTTACTCCATCCTCAAAGAGGCTGGTTGGATTCTTGATGCTCCAGCATATTTCTGTCTTTTACCACACTTCAAGGCTATTTTTTCCCTGCCAAAATATGCAAGGAAAAGCAACACAAGCCCTGCAGCTTTGGGGGAAGGGCCAGCCCTGCAGCTCTTATTATCTTTGGATGGGAAAAGGGAGACAGACAGAGATACTGTTGATGCCTTGGATATTTCTAGATCCTACCACTGTCCTACCAAGGAAGTCTGAAACATAAAATGCCATTGGAAACATCACATGGGGCATTAAAAAAAACCATTCTAAGAGTATAATTTGCTTTATTACCAGCATCTGGATTCTCTTGGATATAACCAGCTTGAAGATTGTGCTGGTTACACGGCTCACGTGCTGCTCTGCACAATTTAAACCAGCACCAAACCTTCACCTGGGGGTTCACATCTTCCTAAACGCATCTCCGGTGTCAAACATTTTATGGACTTGAACATTTCCTTGCACTTGGGATGTGACCTGACATCCAGCTGTGCATCCAGCCAGGGTAAGAGCAAGCCAGGGCAAGACTTGAGGTCTGGGTTGCTCCCTCACGGTTCACAACTTGGCCCACAGTTTTGTGACTGAGCAGATAAAAGTTTGGCGTTGACCAGTTCACAGCTGTGTGATGGTTTGACAACACAAAGCTCAGAACTCGTTACTTTGTGAGATCAGTCCCATCCCCACCCTGCCTCAGCCCTGACCAGCAAAGGCAGAATTGCCAAGCATATCAACCCAAACCACCATGGCCGTGATGATCCATCGGCCCCAAATCCACAGCTCAGCACTGTGGATGCTCCTCTCCAAGGATACATTTAAAATGGGGGGTGATATTAATTGCTCTGCTGAAAAGTCAAACAGAAAGCAAGCACGGCTTCAAAGATTCATTTCATTCCTCCAGAACAAGACACAAAGTCCTTAAGTCTGTTTTCCATTAGAAAAGAAGTAGCCCAAAGAGATTCCCATTGTTCTCCTGCTTCTGGGGTCAGTTTCCCAAACTTACATCTCAGCTCAGTGCGTCTGGATGGAACCCAAGGAAGTCCCCAAAAATGCTGGGCTTTTGGAAAATGAGAGTTTATATTTGGAAAGCATCACTTTATAGGCCTTGCAACTGAGAGGGCTTCCCACACGTCCCCTTGCAATGATCCCAGCACAAATTCCCTCTCAGGCTGAGGATGTGGCATTCTGTAAGTCATGGGTTAATGGATACAGCAACCACACATGAATGGCAGGAGTCTGACAAGGCACACACAGACTACCTTCAGCTCCCCCATTTCAGCACCCAGTGTCCCAGAGACTCAGAAGACAGAGCAGGTAAACAGAATCAGAGAGTCCCAGAATAATATGGGTTGGAAGGGACCTGATGCTTTCTCATTCCACCCCCTGCCATGGGCAGGGACACCTTCCACTAGCCCAGGCTGCTCCAAGCCCCATCCAACCTGGCCTTGGACACGTCCAGGGATCCAGGGGCAGCCACAGCTTCTCTGGGCACCCTGTGCCAGGGCCTCACCACCCTCATTATGAAGAATTCCTTCCCAATATCCTGCCCCCTGGCAGTGGGAAGCCATTCCTCCTTGTCCTCTCCCTCCATCCCTTGTCGCCAGTCCCTCTCCAGCTCTCCTGGAGTCCCTTTAGGCACTGGGAAGGGCTCTAAGGTCTCCCTGGAGTCTTCTCTTCTCCAGGCTGAACAGTCCTAATTCTCTGTCTTTCCTCATAGGAGATGTGCTCCAGACCTTTTATCATCTTCATGGCCCTAAAATAACGCTGGCTCCGTGCTGCTCACATCCCTGGGGCATCCCCAGCCATCAGCCCCAACCAAAGGAAAGCTGCCGGGTTTTCATCCACAGCTCCATAAAACAACGGGCATCTGTTCACCGACTCCAACACGACACAAACCCAGACTTTACAGAGTTTATCCAAAGCAATTCTTTCCAGCTTAGGAAAACCGAGGCTCCCTGGCTGAGGGACAGGCCCTGCTGTTCCTGTGCACGTCGGCTGTCCCGCGAACTGCCCCGAGCAGCCGTGCAGATGGCAAAAACCCTCTTTTTTTAAAATCCTTTTGAGCAGCATCTCACTGACATGGTCCCATGGGAGGAGTCTGGCTCAGCTCTGGAGACCACACACGGGTCCGGCAGGAACAGGACTTGCTGTGCTGATGGTCTGGGAAATCCCTCCCACCCCTTCACAGATGTTCCTCCAAACACTTCTGCTGATTGAAACGACACCTCCGTGTTCAGAGGAACATATGGCTGCATTTGTACCAGCGCTGCTTTAATTGTCCCTGCAAGGTGCTTTAAGGACAGGCCGGACCACAAAAGGATCATTACAGGCCTTTCTATGAAAAAATAGGCTCTAGGGTTTATTTTTCCCCCTGCAGAGCCTGACCATCCCTGCAGTGTCTGGGTATGAGCCTTGGAGCCGTGGTGCAGGTGCCTGGCTTGAGGACACAAGCTGTCCCCTGCTTCCCTGGGCATCCAGCTGGAAAAGGTCCAGAGAGCTCTAATTAACCAAACTGCTCGTTTACCTTCACAGAGCCGCTTTTCCCAAGGGCTCCACTGGAGATGGATGAGGGAGAGATGCTGTGCCCTGTGAGGACAGATGGATGCAGAGCTGTCAGCTCGCACAGGTGCCGGTGTAAACCAGCCTCTCCAATGGTTTTATGGCCAGGGGGACAAAAAGGAGAGTTGGGAACACAAAAGTTCACTGAGACAAGAGCAGCTTTACCAATCCCTCAACCACACCAGGAAAAGGTTTGCCAAGGGATGCTCCTGCATCCCAGGCTCACCACAGACAATTTTTTCTTTCCTCGAGGGCATCCAGGTCTCATTATACATAATCCCAGCTCTTCTCAAAATAAGGTTTTACCATATGGAAGAAAAAAACAACCACTAGAAAAAGGACCCTCCAGGTGAAAGGGGAGCAGGGAGCCTGGGTAAGACTCTCCTCCAGAGGGAAACAATCCAGCTACAGAGCCACAAACAGGAGTTTAAGGCAACAGGAGACAACGTGGATAAGAGGGAACACATGGACCAGAGAAAAAGGGGTCTATGGTTAAAAATAAATTAAAAAAAGGAAAAGGCAGGAGAGTGGGACCGAAAAAGAAACTCCACCAGGAGTGATGCAGAGCTGCCTTTCAGTGCTCCAGCCCTTGTGTTTTCTGGCCTTATTTGTGAAACACAAACAATCCAGCCTCCTCCGTAAGCAGCCAGATCCGGTGGAATTACATGTCTGAATACTCTCGGTAAACAGACGGAAAGCTGTGGAAACACAGCTCAAGGCAATGTGCATTAACAAGGGGGCCTTTATCACTCAACCTGGCACAGGGAAGCCCGCTGGCCCCGGCTGGAGTCCGAGCAACTGGTGTGTTCCACGGGCTGCAGGCCGGCCGCCCGCTCCGCCTGGGGACACCCCCGGCTGCATCCATTGATTTCTCCTCCTCCTCCTCCTGATGCAGATGGGACCCACTGGAAACGGGCAGGGAGAAGGGATGCTGCTACCCATCACTGTCCCTTCACGGGGCAGGAGGAGGGATGGTGAGAGCAAAACAGGTAGGAAACGCCTTCCCCCTCGGCGCTGAGCATCTGCCTTCACCTCTGGATAAAATCCCTGCGTGCTGCTCACACGTACCGGGTTAGGCACGGGAGAGAGGATTTCCAGCCACAGGAGCACATCACCTACTGGAAAGAACAGCAGGCAAGAGCTGACCCCATTTCAGGGAGTTGATGGAAAATGCCGAAATCAAATCCAGCTCACTCAGAAAGCAGGAGCTCAGCTACGGGAATGAGGGAGAGCGATTGTCTGGCCAGACCAGAGGATCAGCATGCTCCCTTCTGGCTGGAGGATCTGAGGATACGAAAGTATTTTCCAGACCGAAAACATACGCATTTCTTTTCAAAGATCTCCTGTTAAGGAGAGCCCTGTTCCTACAGGGACACATTCCCACCTCTGCCGAGAAGCTGTTCCAAGCCTTCTGCAAGGAAACCTCAGGGCAGAGGGGTCTGCAGAGCATTTCCCCCTCTACCCGCATCTGCATGGGTGAGGCAAATGCTCCTTGCATGCAGGATGAACGGGGGACTCACACGTTTTGGCCAAGATGGCCATGTCCAGGCATCCCCCAAAGCAGAAACCCCCACTCTCATCTCTCCCTCCTTTACCCACATGAAGGGTGGCAAAGCCACTGCAGCCTTCTGCTTCCACAGCCTGCTCAAAATAAATTATTATACTCAGTCCAAATAAATTACTGTACTCAGCTCAGACACCTCAGCTCTTGTTTCCAGGCTATTCTTGACCAAAAAGAAAATAACTCAGAGAATTCAGGTGGAGCTTTATTTATTTTTTCCTACCCAAAGAAATTTTCCTTCTATTTAAACCTGCCTGATGACAGGAGGGGAGCCAGGGCTCCTGATGAAGAGCTGCAATCCTCTGTGACCGTCAGGTAGGGAAAAAGAAAGAGTTTTCCAAATACCTGAGCTGGGACCTGCAATGCATGACTACAGAATCCCAGGAAGGTTTGGGTTGGAAGAGACCTTAAAGAACATCCAGTTCCACCTCCTGCCAGGGGCAGGGACACCTTCCACTATCCCAGGTTGCTCCAAGCCCTGTCCAACCTGCCCTTGGACACTTCCAGGGATCCAGGGGCAGCCACAGCTTCTCTGGGCACCCTGTGCCAGGGCCTCACCACCCTCTGAGCAAATTTCTTCCTAACACCTAATCTAAACCTGCCCTGTCAATTTAAAACAACTGGATGGTTTAGTCCACGAGGAGGACTCTGATACAGAAGGATGGGAAAGACAAGGCTTTGCTTTGAAAGCTGGAGACTGAATATTCTTCCCACATTTACACTTCCAGCTGTACAGGTGCCTTTTAAAGCCACATTGAAAGACATCAGCACATTTCTACGTGCAGGTTAACAGGCACCATCCGAGTGCCCACACCACGCTTTGTGCTTACTGCAGCATTTTCTGTCCAAAGACCTCAGTGTGAATTCATTCATCTTCCCAGCTCCTCTTACAGAGGGAGGAGAGGACCAAGAAACAAACCTGGGCTAAAGATGAAACCATCCCACTGGGATTGCCTTCAGCACAGACCCTGTGCATTCTTTAATTTCTTTCCCCCAGACCTGCAGAGAAGTGTGTTTGCAGTAGGGAGCACACAAAAGGTCAAGCATCGAGTCAGATGCTGATGCTCTGACTTCAACCTGTGCCTGCCCAGGCAGGAGCTGTGCGCTTGTGTGCTCTGCGAGTCCATGCCAATGTGACTTTTCGAGCCCAGAAGAGCAGGTTTTACCACCTGTGTGCAAGTACAGGACAAGGTCGGATATCTGGGATGCAGGGATGTGGGTCACAGATCTTGAGACCCTGCAAGAGCTGCTCTCACTGCTGCTTCTCTTCTCCCAGTATCAGAATACCTCCCCCCAACACCCTGCAATTCCTGATGACCTGACTCAGAAGCAGGAGCAGGGATGTCACAGGTGAGGTGGAAATAAACAGGGCAGCAGATCCAATGGGAGGAGGGGCAAGAGGAGCAGCTCTGGTCACTGCAGATGCCCTGTCCCATTCCTGCCCCACGGCACAGCCACTTACCCTGTGCCTGTGGGAGCCAGCTCCTAAATTCAAAACAGCCAGAGAGCAGCTTTGAAACAACAGCCAAGCCTCCAGGATATGTGCGTGCCAGAGGAGGAAGGGAATACATCCCCGCTCTTTCCTTCGGCTTCTCTCGCAGTCTGGGATGTGGGGAGCAGCTCTGGCACCCACCAGACAGTGCCTTCATTCCCATTTGCCTGCCGAAAACAGCACGGCAGCAGCTCTGAGAGGTCTGGATTAGGGGCATCACGTCCCACTCGTGGGATATGAGGGATCCCACGGTCAGCAAAGGGTCCCCTCGGAGCCATCTCGCAGCCAGCCTGGGTGGGCAGGCACCTTCTCACCCTAACACACCCAGAACTCCCATCCATACTCCTTCCAGACTGGAATCACACAACAGTTTAGGTTGGAAAAGACTTAAGACCTAACACTGGCACAGCCACCACCAAACCATGTCCACAAGTGCCACATCTGCACATCTCTAGAATACTTCCAGAGATGGAAGCTGGAATTCAACCATCTCCCCTGGCTGCACAAGGTCTCCTGAGCTGATGCTCTCCTGAAGCATCTCCAAAAGACTCCAGGGCAGAGCCAGAGGGGACCCCTCTGCTGAGCAAAAGGAGGGAGAAGTGGGGTCCACATGGAGATCCTTGACTTAGGCTGATGCATCCTGGTCCTCTCGGGATGTCAATGGGGAACCTTCCACAGGAATTTTGCCTTGCACATGGACCAATGTATGCTAGGAGAAAGAAATAAATGCACAGAACAGGTGGTGCACTGGGAAAAAAAGAAAAATGAACCCAAGAATCTGACAACGGTTTGAGTTGGAAGGGACCATAAAGACCACGTCGTTCCAAATTCCCTGCCTTGGGCAGGGACACCTTCCTCCACACCAGGTTGCTCCAAGTCCCAGCTCCAGCTGTTATTTCAGACACAAAATGCTTCCTCTCTCATGGCAACACAATAAAATGAGATATTTCTGTGGTTTCTCCTTTGACAGGAAAATGGCCGGAGCTGAGAAACGTGCGGCCACAATGAATCCCGAGCGAGCCCTTCCCATGCTCCACTGCCTGCCTCTGGCTCTAGGGACACAACCCTGTCCTTTATCCCTAAGGAGGATTTCCCTTCTTTTTTCCTCCTCATTACCAGCCAAAGGGACATCTGAGAGGAAGGATAAAAAAAGCTGATTTTTCAGAAACAACTGGAATATTGCACGGCCCACTTCATCCTCTATTTGATAGATAAAGGGAAACCAAAATCCTTTGGACAGAGGGAGGAGAACTGCAGCACCTCCAGCCCCAACTGTCCAGTTCCATCCCACAACCCCGAAGGTTTTTCCTACAACCACAAACCCTTTTTGCTCAGGAGTGAGGATGCACGGCTCGTGCCACCACAGCCCTCGTTTCCCTAAACACATCCCTAATGTGATTTAGCATTTCCACTCTGCCAAAAGCACTTAATGCCTGAGAGGAGAGGGGCTGCAGCATCTCTGCTCCCTCCCTGGCATGCAGGACACAGCAAGCCACCTGCCCTCTAGTCCCTGTGCAGACTGACAGGGAGGAAAGGAAAATCCATAGTTACAAAATCCTAAACAAGCAGAGAGATGTAGGATGGGAGAAGGAAGCTGGGTGCACAAGAACCCCCCAAGATGCCAAGAAGATGATGTGGGACCCACCCACAAGTCAGCCTCAGGAGAACACAACAAGAACCAGCAGGGCTTAAGAAAGGAGGGAAAACCACTGCACACATTCCCCAGTTTTACAAGCTTTTTCCAACTGCTAAAATAAAAAAACCCAGAGCAAATTTAGCAAAACATGTCAACAAGTTCTATGTTACAGCCCAGACACACATGTTCAATAAGTCACATTTTTAGAAACCTTCTTTTGCAAAACCTGTTGGTGTTGGTGGGCCTTTTGTTTTCTTTTCTAGCTCCAAGTACTCACAAGCATCCTGGAGACTTTTTAAAAAAAAAAAAAAAAAAAAGGCCATTTTTAGACTTGCATGCACAGAGAGGACTAAGAGAGTGTCACCATGTGTCTGAGATGTTAAATCCTCCAAAACCATATGCTGGTGATTGCTCTAACAAAAGAGACTGCAATGATAAAAGGAAGCCTTATGTTCAAGTACCCGTTAGTTGTGCAAGATTAGAAATTAGCTCACAATCCAATCTTTATAAAAAGGCTTTAAAAGCACAAGATTTCTCCTTAATATGAAAGCAATGAACTGATAGCTATTCATTATTGAATTACTCATTCAGATTTAACAGCAGCACGAGTACAAACCTTCTCATCTTCTGTGTCCTCTCGACAAACTACAGGGGGAAGGACGAGAGGCAAATATATCCCATGGGATTCACATGTAAACCCCGCTCCCAGAATCACAGAATGGTTGAAAAAGACCTCTGAGATCACTGAACCCCAGCTCTGACTGTCACCACCTTCTCAACCAGAGCAGAGCACTGAGTGCCACATCCAGCCGTGATGTGAACGAACACTTGAACACTCCCAAGGATGGTGAACACCTCCAGGGATGTTGAAAACCTCCACGGATGGGTTCCACAGGAACCTGGGCTGCCTTGCTGAACCTGAGGCCAAGGATTTACTGGCTGATCAATACAGCATATCCCCAGGGCGTGAGAAGTTTAATGATGGAAAAAATGAGCCACACATTAAACAGCTTGTGCCAAAACTAGTGCTGATCACACACAGAGGAGTGGGTGGACACCTCCATGCCCAAGACCAACGTGGCCAGACAAACCATCCCCTGAAATAGCTCCTTCCCAGCCTCCTCCTCCTCCTCCTCTTCCCAAACCTGGCTTCGGTTTCAGCTCCAGTTGTTCCCTCACAAATTGCTCCTCCTTAGATAGTCTCCCTCCTTCCTAGGGGAGGATTTGTCCCACAGGATGACAGCAGGCTGCACTATCAGGAGAAAGCTAAAATAGACTTTCACTAAGATTAATGTCCCACTAGCAGCTGTATTACAGCGAAATGCAACCACCTGGAGGGTTAATAAATAGATGGATGGATTAATACAGAGACTGAAATTTATAAATAGACCGAACATTTAATTTCTGCAGTGAATTCCCCAGAAAGGAGGAAGGTGGGAGCACCCATAAAAGAAGGAATACACCACCGAGGCAGAACAGCTGTGCACACCAAGAAGAATCAGGAAGAAATTGTTCCCTGTGAGGGTGGGGAGGCCCTGGCACAGGGTGCCCAGAGAAGCTGTGGCTGCCCCATCCCTGGAAGTGTTCCAGTCGAGGCTGGATGGGGCTTGGAGCAACCTGGCCTAGCCAAAGGTGTCCCAGCCCATGGCAGGGGGTGGAACGAGACGATTTTTCAGGTCCCTTCCAACCCAACCATCCTGTAAGTCTCCATTTGCAGCACCAATGCTGGAGGAGTGTGAGGATGCAGAAACGGGAAGGAGCTAACAGTAGTCTTGTCATTTACCACCCCATGCACAAAATAACAGATAATAAATCAAAGCAAATCTGAGATGCGTTTTTGGGGCAGAAGGGGACCAGAGGGCGGGTGTTTCAATACCCTGAGTGTCACTGCACATGTCCAAAGTCTTTCCAAATGGTTTCTGGAGAGGTGGCTGCTGCAGTCTGGCTGTCTGCAAGCAAGCAATGTAGATCAAGCACTCAGCAACACTGCAAAACCAGCTACAAACACACCTGCCATGTGAACCTGGTAAATGGGAAAGAAAACTAACCTGGATATTGGGATTACCCTTGGAAAGACCAACTGTCCCTTACCATCCACCCGAAGTAACAGTAAGCAAGGATTTGTATCTATTAAGCTGAGCTACAAGAATCAGTTTGTGCTCAAGTTGTGGTTCACCACCAAAAAGATCCATCTCAGGAGAAGCAGAGCGCTGGGTGCAGAATCAGATACAGTTATCTCCAGAAGTTGCACCGTTATCTGGTTGCAACACACAGTTCCTCCACGGGATGCGCGGTGGCGGGATGTGATAAATGGTAAAGCCATCCTTAGCAACACGAAGGCATGGCATCTATAAAACACCCACCTCGTGTAACAGAGCAAACACACAGTGGGAAAAGCAGTTGGTGGTATGAGGAAAATAAAGAGGAGAAAAAAGCCCACTTCCCTGACAGGGTTTATTTTTAAATGATGGTTGCTCAAGCCTGCTCGGGGATTCGGTACGTCAGGAGCGGCTCCCGTGCACGAGGATGAATGGTGACTCAGCAGGTAAAAGCTGTCAAAAACACGTCCAAAATCGAAATGATAAAAAAAAAAAACCAGGAGGAAAAGCTATAAACACTTTGAACAGTTTTGCTTTGTGCACTGGTTGGATGCCTGAGGATGCAGACGATGCTCTGCGAAGCAAGCGGGGGAACCCCACTCCCATCCCGAGCACTCGCGGGGGGTTCCCTCCTCCAAAGGCTGGAGGCACCAATGTCCGCTGGATCCCCGACCAGGAACCTCTCTGGGATCCGTGTCTGCCCCAAATACAACGAGCCATGGGATCCCATCACCACTGAACTCCGGATGGGATGCTAAAGACAGCCTTGCACCCCAAGGAGCATCCTGCCCCAGCCTTCAGTTGCTCCGGAGAGGACAGAAGCGAGACTTTTTAATGCACACTCAGACAAAAATACCTCTTTTTTTTTGCACTGCCTTTTTTAAAAAAAAAATTTTAAATAAAAGTCAAAAAGCCCAGCCAACATGAAAGGCTGGATAAACACTCCTCCTTTCCCCAGCAGAAATTACAAAAATGCCTTTGAATTTGTTTTGGCAAGAAACAATGTTTTTTATGAAAGAGCTTCATTGAAAAGTCACAATTTGGAATGTATTCATCTATTCTACATTTTTAAAAAAGTTTTAATTACCACTTTAGGAGTATTTTGACATAGTTTATGGTTTGTTAGATTGTGCTGTGTGTTACAAATGCCAAACACACCTTTTGGAAGTGCCTTCTTATTGTATTAATGCAAAATGTGGGGTTTGTGCTGCCGAGACTCGTGTTGGCAAATGAAAAATAATAAATTAATTCCATTTGGAGAAAACGCTGCCATTTATAACCCAGCAATTAAGAACAGATTTAATTTTAGATATTGCTGCATTCTTCAGCTTATCGAGTTATTCAGTACCAACACTGCTACTATCAGTATATGCTCAGTTCTTTAAAAAAGAGACCCAGGCCAATTTCTCACCCCTTAAATTAACGACGCTAGACATGAAAAGTTAATGCTGCTTTCCTCTCCCCTGAAAGCTGCAGCATATGGATTCTGCTGGGAAAAAAACAAAGTAGCACATGCTGGGATTTCTACTATAACAGGCCAAATTTTATCAGCCTCGGGCATGTAAGGAGTTAACAAAAAACCACAAACCTCAATGGAGCGAGGCAGAGGTGACTTCGTTTGCAAACCAGGGGTTGTAGACATTCTGAGGGAGAGGAAAACAGCCCAAATCCTGGCTCTGGAGAGATATCCACAGCCCCATCTCCCTCCCCAGGGCCAGGCAGCGGATAGAAGACGGAGAGAGGAAAACGCTTTTTATTTGGCTGCGGCTCTGCCAGCGGGAAGGTGATGCCCAGGGAGGGCTGGTGCTGCGGGCAGGGCTCCAGCTGGCACGGAGGGGATGGGAGGCTGCTGGCTGCATCCCACGCAGGGAAGAGTCGGAGCAGCCCAGGGACCAGCACCTGCATCCTGGCAGGGATGGGGCAACCCCGGGACTCCCCGAGAGCCGAAAGGCTGGCGGGGAAACGGGACCTGTCCTCGGCGTCTCCCCTGGGGCACACGGCATCAAACACTCCCTGTCACCACCAGCAACCTCGGACACCATGAAAACAGCGTCTGTGGCCAAGGGAAGGGAAGGGAAACAGGAGCAAGGACGTGGGAACTCCCCTTCCCCCACGCGTCCTCGCAGTGTCACCAGGCTCCCGGCCACCTCCAGCCGCAGGAGACCACAATGCACGGAAAGAAGGGACACACACACGGGTTGTGGCAGCAGTCCAGAACTTGGAAAGCAAAATGAACACGTGTGGTGAGGGACAAGTAGGAAAAGAGCTCTGTAATGATGGCAGTGGAGGGCCCTGGGCATCCCCTGCAGCACTGAGGTGACACGGTGACACCTCTTTGCTGTTGTCACAGCGGCGCAGCTGCCAGGACACGCTGGGGGATCCCCACGGGTTGCCTGACCAAAGCAAGGAGTGGTTTTGTCACACGAAAGCTGTGGGCTTGCTGCAGGAAAAGCAGGATAATGCTTTGGGCTTCTTGTTACACAGGAGGCCAGAACGGGCAGCACACCCAGAGCTGTGTGAAAATAGCAAAGTTTGTGGGGTTCTTACAGCAAGATGATAAAGGTAACACTCACCACAGTAAGTCTTAATAGTGAAACAAAAAGGTTTTGTGAAACAGTAAGGGGATCCCCCCCAAAATGCCAGCACCAAACTGGGACAGAGCAGCAGAGCTCACACACACCAACTCAGATCCTGGGAGAAAAGCTCTCAGCATCCTTGGGAGCCTGCCATGGGTAAATCCAGATAAACCAAGTGATAAGGACTCAAAACCCAGCACCCCCAGAGGGGTTTGCCAGCCCCTGAAGGATCCAAGGTCACCTTCACCACACCTTGACCTGCCACGAGCCCTCTTGGGGCACGAGTGAAAGCAAGCAAAACTAAATTAAACCTTGGCTTTTAGAGGGCTCCCCTTTCTCCTTGGGAAAAAAAAGGAAAAAAAAAATCCCCAAGCACGTATTTTTATTTATCAAGATCCCAGCAGTCTCTTTTCCTGCTTCATCCCTCTCAAAGGCTGTACTGAGGAGGATTGCTGCACTAATTGTAAGTCTATGGAGAAACAGGCTTTCCTCTGCTTTCACACTGGAATTAGTTACGCTCAGCCTGACCTTGCATTATTTTTAAGCTCTGCAACATTAAAAGAAAATTAGGGAGACTTGTTAAATCCCTTAAAAGGTAAAACGACCCTATTGCTCCAGGTTTACACACACAAAAAAACCCAAACCCAAACCAAAAATGAGCTCTTAAATCCCAACTACTGCTTTAATGTGGTAGGATTTAGTCTTATATTTTAAATTCATTCATTTCTCGTTCACTCAAACAATCACACCAGCTTTAATGAGCTCTCCCTATGAAAACTCCAACTACAAAGGATCACATTTGCTCATGTTCCAGAGCTCCACACACCTCGAAAGGAAATCCTAAAGCATCGTATGCTTCTTAGCAGCCAGATTACCAGCTTTTAATCCTCTCTGCCAGATGTATTTTTAATCTTTTTGCGTGCAATAAAGCAAATTAGTGTAATTGTATGGGTAAACTGACTCAAAATAGGCACATAAGATTAAAAAAACCCTGAATTTGGTTATGTTTTGCAGATCTGGCAACTAAGAGAGCTGGGGGCTGAATTCTGCAGGCACTGGCAGAAGGAGAAGCTGCTGCAGGGTGAGTGAGGAGCTTCATCATCCCTTGGCCACAAGGCAGGGACTCGTTTCTCCTGTGGGTCCCCTGCAAGGGACCACACCAGCTCTTGGATGAGCAATCACAGCAGGGTTTGGGTTGGAAGGGACCTTAAAGACCATCTCATTCCAGCCCTGCCATGGGCAGGGGCACCTTCCACTGTCCCAGGTTGCTCCTGTCCCCATCCAGGTTGCTCATCCCTCCAAATTTACACCGGTCTGGCTGTCTCAAGCCACCCCCTTAACTCATTACGTGGGTTCCTTGCTATCAGCAGGTCAGATGGGACACTGGGAATAAATTCTTGGCTGTGAGGGTGTGAGGCCCTGGCACAGGGTGCCCAGAGAAGCTGTGGCTGCCCCATCAGGCATCTTCTCACAGAAGCCACCCTGCTACCAAAACCTTGCCAAGCAAACCCAATACAGCCCAGGAAAATGGATTTCCCAGCCAGTGAGGATTCTGTAGTAGTTCAGCGGGGGTGTGGGCTGGACCCCCAGCCATCACACACTGAGATTATTGACTGCTCGGGGCAGTGGGAGAAGACACCAACCATTTCCTCTTTAAAAACAGAAACCAACTGAACATCACTGCTGACATCCAGTTTGGCTTCAGAGGAGGGATTTAAAGAACTTGGGCTTCTTCATTCCCTAATCCCACGCCACGCTTCCCCACTACCAACCCAGGATCGATTTCTAACAATGCAAAAGCATCTGCCCACATTTTTGCAATTATTTCAGACCCGGCAGAGAGCACCCTTCCCTTTCTGTAGGGTTAATCTAAAGAACAGTTGCCAAAATGCTGAGAACACAGCGGAACAATAGCTCCTCTGATGAAATTCCTCCACTCCATAGAGAAACCAGTATCCTCCAGCTGCTGTGGCTTGTCCAGAGAGATCTCCGAGTGTTTACCCGCTCCCATAAATAAAAGGGGAAAAAAAAAAAAAAAGATGACAAACTCAAAAGATTCGAGTGCAGCTTGCAGAAAATGACTGCAGAGCCCTGCCATCTAACCACAACACAAGTTTTATTAATGCAACATTTGCCTCGTGTGAAATATAAACCCGGGACATCAGTGGAGGGAGGGCAAGGCCGGCCACCTGTCCTGGGGATAGGGACTCGCTATACTTATCAGCACAGAGACCACTTCCAGCAGCTCCATCCCTTTAAATCCTCATTCTCGGTGGAATCTCTGATCAGTCATTTATAAAAGCCGGGAAGCCAGGCTGGACAGCTGAATTACAGCAGCTATTATCCACGTATGCCTGAATACCAGCAGACACCTTTATTTATAAAAGGCTCTCCGGCTGACCGAGATTTGACATCGGCTACAAAAAGCACTCAGCATCCAACTGGCTGCTCCAGAAGAATGTGAGGAGAGGTTGGCGAGCACGGGCTGAGCAGACACCTTTACACGGCTTCCCTGCTGCTGCCATGACTCCTAACCCAGCAGGTTCAAGTAATTGATTTCCCGAGCAGACACACAAAGTTGCACACCTTTGCCTCTTCTGCTGTGGATTCAAATGCATTGTTTTCCCCTCATCCCTAATCCTGAAATATTTAGAGTGTTGTATCAGGCCTGTCCTCTCTCTTTTTAGGGTCTCTGCACTTTCCAAGCTGCTGCTTGTTGCTTGTTCACCTTTAGACTCATCCCCACCCGTGGGGCTCATTTTCCATGAAAATTGGGAACCCACGGCACACAGGAAGTCCAAGTGCAAGGGGATGGGGAGGGAGAAGGTGATAAAAAAACCCAGATGCTCAGGGCAGATTTTCTTTAGCTCTAATGGTCTCAGTGACAACCCCTGATAACAGACAGTGACCAAAGTGTGAATCCTGCTTTAAACTGACAGAATTCCCAAGGAGCAGCACATGCAAACACAGCCCAGGGGGCTCAGCTGGGCCAAGGAAGGCTCTAAGTATCCCTGTGTTCCCATCACACTCCTGATCTACTGTAATAACCTGAAACAGGAGCTGGCACTTCTGCCAGGACACAGAGATTGGATCCAGTTCCCCACAGGGCTCCAAGGGCTGCCCTGAGCCCTGAGCCTGCCAGTCACTGTAAAGAAGGGATTTCCTTGCCTCATTCCTCATTTCTTAAGCAAGGACCATGAAAGCATCCTCCTTTGCCCTCCAAAAACATCCCAGTTCAGACTGGAGAAGGCTCCAGGGAGACCTCAGAGCCCCTTCCAGTGCCTACAGGAGTTATGAGAGCTGGAGAGGGACTGGGGACAAGGGATGGAGGGACAGGACAAGGGGGAATGGCTTCCACTGCCAGAGGACAGGGTTAGAGGGGATATTGGGAAGGAATTCCTGGCTGTGAGGGTGGTGAGGCCCTGGCACAGGGTGCCCAGAGAAGCTGTGGCTGCCCCTGGATCCCTGGAAGTGTCCAAGGCCAGGTTGGACGGGGCTTGGAGCACCCTGGGCTAGTGGAAGGTGTCCCTGCCCATGGCAGGGGGTGGAACAAGGTGAGCTTTAAGGTCCCTTCCAGCCCAAACCACTCTGGAAGTCTGTGATCCCTCCTGCCCCCAGCCCTTGCATCCATCCCTCCCTCCCTCCCTCCCTCTGCAGCCAAACCCCCAGCACCACACTGAGCCTCAGCACAACTCTCCAGCTGAAATTCCCTTCAGATGATGAAAATCAGAGGGCTGACAGCAGCAGGAGAGCCAAGTGACCTCGGGCATCCCTCACAGCACAACCTGGAGCTCTGGGGAAGTTTCCCAGGTCCCCTCCAAGGGGCTGCTGGATGGGATCCCCACAGTGCCACCCCCTTGAGCCCCCAGCAGCTGTGCCAGGGAGGAGCTGTGTGCTGTCCCTGTGCTGCAGAGTAAGTTGTTATGGTTACTGAAGGGTTTGTTGGGCTTTTTTCCCTCCTCTTTTAAAAAGAATTCTTATCAGTTTAACATAATACCACCAGTCAGTAACAATTCTTATCTTAAAAGGTCACTCAGGTAGTTATAACTCAACATTTCATCTGTGTTTGCATTATCTGGAGGGAAACAGCCAGGGGACTTTGTTGGGTTTTTTTTTTTAATAATCCACTTCTTTGGAACTGTAAGATTTTAAAAAAAAACAACCTACCCAGAACCAAGCTGACCCCGTGGCAATTTGAGCACACTGGGGAACAGACAGAAAAAAGGTACAAAAATCACATTGATGCTTGCTGCATGAGAAACAAGTGGATTATCCCAACAGGAAAACTGAGAAGCAGGAAAATGCATGGACATAGACTGCAGCTGCTGCAGAAACACCGTGTTCTGCTTGGAAATGTCAGATCAGCCAAGTTTCGCCACAACAAAAGTTGTGGGGTTTTCCCTCTGCATTTCTTTCCCCAATTTCTTCCTTCTTCAATTCCCATTGCTGGGGGGACAGAGAAAAGGGGACAACAGGAAAAACCCAATGACAAGAACTGATGTGTGATGTTCAGGGTTAAAAATGCAGGAAAATAAGAAAAAAAAAAAGCAGCGGCGTGGAAAGTGGGTTTTAGGATGCTTCCAGCTAAACCTGGTTAAACCCTGTTTTATCCACCCACTCAATTTCTTCTTGTAACAACAATTAAAACTCCAAACACAACACATGCCCATTCCCCACCAGGCAACAGCATAGCCAAGGGCAGGAGAACTAACTGGTTAAAAGACAGGCAGGTTTGTGGCTTGTCTGAAACAAGTTTTATTTAAAAAAAAAAAAAAGCAATCTGGAATTAATTATTTGTGAGGATCAGTAACAGAAGAGAAGCTTTCTGAAGCACCCTGCGCTTCTAAAGCAGAGCAGCCTTGCTTGAGAGCAAAGAGTGGAGCAGAGCTGCTGAATCCTGCAGACGACAGTCACAATATTAACATTATTTTAAGTAAAATAACATCTCCAGGCATGATAGCTCAACAAGCTGGGCCACGTCCAGCTCCTGCAACTAACAGGGAAGGCTTGCAGGGGTTGTGGCAGGAGCTGGCTCAGCCCTTGGTGCAACAGAGCTGTCAGTATCATCCCTCCACGTTTTCCATCACGGACAGTCCCTTGCCCACAACACAAAATGACCCTGGGTTTGTGGCAGCCCCTTTCTCTGCCCCGTGGATTATTCTGACAGAATACAAGAAAGTTTTTGCACTGCAGCTCAAGCACTGCAAATGCCCTGAGAAGTCTGCCAAGGGCAGCAGCCAGAATTAATGGTAGAGAAACACATGGTTTACACCCCAGGTTCAACTCAGAGAGCAGAAATCTACAGGCATCATCAGCCAGCTCCAGACAGGAGCGCTGAGCCCAGGAAGTCTCAGCTGAGGTGCTGCACCACACACCTGCACAGAGCCCCTCAGAGAAATCAGGCTAAAATTCAGACACCTTCACCAAAACCCTCGATACAGCCGTGGATACTCCATGCCATGGAGCCACTGCATGTAAATATATCAATAAAACCCCACACTGCGACCCTGTGCAGGTAAATCCTTCACTCACAGCTCCTCTTTTTTAGCCAGACGTGTTTGTCTCCTGCATGGAGAGGCCAGGAGAAGCCCATGCACCTGCCTCACACAGCCAGCTCCTGCCAGGTACAAAAAACCCTGGGTTTCTGCCTCTGGAGCTGACCCACTCACCCTGACCAGGCTCATTTTCTGCTCAGTACCCAGAACCAGAGCAAACCAAGTTGCAGGGCTGTCACACTGCGGATGAGACCATCCCATGGTCTGCTCCATGAGAGAAAACCCATCTTGCAATCCCCCTGTGTCAGAAACACAACTCCCTCTGCCCACAAAACCCCTTCCAAAGAACGGCCAGCGACGCCTCCTCCAACAGAGAATCCCATTGTTTTGATGAGATCCTGCCCTTCCACTCAAAGCATCTGCTGCGGAAGGGGAAGTCGGGAACGGATCTGCTCGCTCCAACCTCAACTTCATTTGTAATCGCTGGGCCAAGATGGAAAAGCCACTGGCTTGGCTCTGTGCCATCGCCAAACTCGCACTCAGCGATGACCTCTGCAAATCTCTGCGTCTCTTCTTAGGACCAGAGCGCTGCAAAGATAAACACAGCGTTTTTGAAGGGAAAAGGGATGAACGTGCAAGCCTGGGGATCCCTTGCATCAGACCTGCAGCCTCTTTTAGATCCCTCGGCAGCTCTTGCGTAACCAAGAGTTAGTAAAATAGTAATGGTCTTGTTTATTCAGTGAAAATAGAAAATACAAAGGGCACACGCACACCCAGAGGTAGGTTTGCACAAACACACAATTCATGTGAGGGCTCATCCCGCCACCCTCGGGGCGTTTCTGCAGACAAAAAAGGGCTTCAAACACAACGACCTGAGAGCTTTGTGTGGGCTCCTGCACTCAGCTGGCACCGTGCAAGAAGCGGGGAGGAGACTGGGGCGATCAGCTGGGCACCCCAAAACACGGCACTGCAGTACAGCAGCTTCTCCTCCCTGATGGGTCCAGCCCCGGGGTCGGGGGGCAGTGGCAGTGCAAGGGGTGCCCTTTCTCCCAGCAGTTATCTGTGGTAACACGAGACACGAGCTCGACGCTGGAGTGCTGAAGCACTGACGGATGCATCCCAAAATAAAGCCGGCGTTCGCGCTAATTACTATTTCAGTTACGCTGATTGCAAACAGAACTCCTAGCTCGGTAAAAAGCGGCTTTCATGGGCCACAAATGAAATAAAGGTGGGGGTTTTTTTTGATGGAACATGAGAAAAAGGGCAAAGCTTGAGAAATTGTAGAGAGATGGGAATTTTGCACCGTGATCCACAACCTTCATCAACTGCTTCAGGGAAAACCCTGCAGGAAAATTTGGCTGACCAGAACATCAACTACTTTAAAAGCAAGTGGTCCAATTGCAAATATAAAATATAAATGCTGAAATGGGCATGCAGCTTTGCTCAGATTTTGAGGTCTAACACGCCAAAGGATGCAACTGTGCAGAGGATCATCCACCGGCCACGGCCCAAGCTACGAGCAGAGCGCTTTCCCCACTCATCCATTTAATCTTGTTTGCAGATAAGTGTATTCACAAACTAGATTATTTTAATTGATGGCTCTACAGCTGGTTCCTATTCAGCTCTCGAGCTAAAGCTGTCCTCGACCTCTCCCATCAATCCATATCTTGACAGGGATGCTCTGTGTGCTCCCTCTCCCTTACCCACATCCTCCCTGCGCCCACTCTGGTGGGACAGAACTTCAGCTCTACTGCTTTTCCAAGCACAAATGTGAGATACCTACACAGAAGGAATCAAGGAACAAGCTGGTCCAGGCAGAGAGTTCCAGCTCAGGTCTGTGGTGATACATGAAATGGTTCTCTGCATCCTTCACGTGCACCTCAACAGTGGGATTTTTCCCAACTGAAGTCAGTGGGGAGATTAACCCCAGCACCAGGCCCCTCACTGAGCCATGAACTACCTCAGAAAATGGTTAAAAGGACACTGCAAAGTAGGGAAAGGTCTCTGGGAGAAAGCAGCCCACCCATGGGCAACCCTCTTGCACCACACCATGCTCCAGGCAGCAAACCCTGCTGTTACCATTCGTTAACTTTTTCCTCCCCATTTTAAGCATTACTACCTAAAAATTACCACCCCGACAAGCTCTGCCACCCCCCCCCATCCAAACGACCTGGCCCTCGTTAGCTCTGCCCATGGAGGAGACCTCATCATTCATGCTGCCCAAATTTTGGGAGCAAGCACAGGGAGTATCTCCCTACTCCTCGAGCTGCAAGGGACACGTGCCAGGAACGACAATGGAAGAAGATTTTAAGCAAAGAGGATAAAATACAGAAGAGCAAAGTGCCAGCCCAGAAGAGTCTCCTCTAGGTCCCAGCACTGGGGTGAGGGGGACAGCAAAGGGGAGCCTTTGTAATGCCACACCACAGACCTTCCTCCAGCCTGCAGTGCTTCCCACAGCCACTCTGGAAAGCATCCCTAAAAATAAAAATAGCTTTGAATCACAAGAGAACACTGGGTGTGTAGCCTGGCTTAAAGCCCCTGGCTAACACCACTCTGTACTTCTGTACCCCTCCCCTTGGTATCTTCCAAAAATCCCAGCACTGATAGCTTTTAGCCCTCAAGTCTGCAAACAAAACCTGGGAAAGATGCGTGGCAGCAGGTCAAGCACCAGCAGGCAGGTTAAAAGCAAGTGTCCAACAGCTCAGCAGATCTGAGGTTTGCCCAGGTCACCCAGAGAAGCTGGGGCTGTCCCATCCCTGGACGTGTTCAAGGCCAGGCTGGATGGAACTCTGAGCAGCCTGGTCTGGTGGAAGGTGTCCCTCTCTGAGGGGTTTGAACGAGATCATCTTTCAGGTCCCTTCCAACCCTTCTGTGAATCCCTTCCGTGTCTCTATGATCTCTCCATTTAGGAGTCCCAGCTCCTAATTTTTAATGAGCAGAGCTGGCAGGGCTGCTCACATCCCTCCCCAGGCAGAGAGAAGCGTGTGGAATGACCACATAATGCCAATGTCCAGCCCTGCACTTAGAATTCCCTATCACTTCCACTAAGCACAGGCTAAGCTCTCACCCCATCCTCCTCCTGGGCTCCTCCAGTCCCACTGTGTGACAGCCCAGCAAAGCTCACACAGCCCAAGGACATTTAAGCCAGAGCTCAGCATTGCAACGCAACTGTAAGCCAATAAAAATTTAAAAATACAGGAAACACCTTCAAACTGGGCACTGGGATGATTTTCCATCAGTGAGGATGAACTACAAAATTTGCCCAGTGCAGGGGTAGCAGCTTCCTGACGGGCTGGGAGACTGAGGCTGGGGTGGCAGCAATAGATGCAGGGCTGGAGCCACAGGGAGCTAAGGATATAAGCAGCAAGGTCTGCAGGGATATGTAATACCTTTTAATAGACCAGCTGGTACAGTTGGGAAAAAAACCCCCACAACCACACAAGCCCTCCTTTGAGCTGGTGCACCTTCGTGCCCGGCCATTTTTTCCAGCTGCATCACTTGGTCTATTAAAAGACATTACGGCTCCCTGCAACCCTTGTCTCTTCCTTTGGCCAGTCCTCCCCAGGATGAAGAATCTAGGTCATCCTGATGCTCCCCTTGTGATACCTGACAGCCTGCTGAAATGAAATGAAGATTTTGGCCCTAACACGTGGAGCAGTTAATGTCCCGTGCACAGGCCAGACAAAGCTTGTTGTCCTTCAAGGCCAAGAGCTTAAAGCTGTCACTGCTTCCATCAGTGCATGTGGGTGTTTGGACACCTGGAGGACCTACAGGAGTCTTTGGGCACTTCTGTCAACCTTGCAGGAGCGAGGAAGCCACAGCTGGTGGGGTGGGATGTGGGACTTTGACTGCTTTGGAAAAAAACCCCAGAGGGATACTCGAGGCGACGAAAGCAGAAGCACATTCTGCACTCAATGCCCAAAGCCCATGGATCACGTTCCATGGATACAGCCCCCACATCTCCTCACTGGGTCTGTAGCTCACAGAGCAGCCATGCCCAGCACCCCTGGGTGCCTCAGGAGGAGCACAGGTCCCATTCCCACCACCAGGCACACCCCACTCCTGCCTGACCTTTACTGGTAGCTTAGAGGAGGTCACTGCGTCCTGACGGCTCCGAGCAGCTGGGACTGAAGCTGCCCAGCAAGGCCAGGCTGGAAGGAAGGAAGGAAGTTATAGCAGGCTTTTAAATAGCTCTATGCAATACCTGAAACTTCTATTTCTGTGCACGGATAATATGGTTTCCATACTCTCCTCCTTCTCAGCAGACCAAGCCATTCAGGCTCAAATTGAATTAACAACAACCCACACTCTTCACCGGTTTGAACCATTACAGCTCAGTGAAGCCACTGTGTAGGACAACCCCAAGCTGGACCCTTCACCTAATGAAGAATGTACAGATGTCCTTCCACGTTTGCTTCCCACTCCCATTTTCCCTTTATAACCAAGCAATGGACTGCGAGTGGTCTCAGAGCCACCTGTGCAGCCCCCACACCTCCATACACTCCCAGACACCAGTGGAGCTTCCTGCAAGACACCTCTGATCTGAGGCTGGCAGCAAGGTCACATCCATCCCTCCAGCCTTAGGCAGGGATCCAGAGAACCACGGAATCAGGAGGCTCCTCGGGGCTTCCTGAGGATCGTACACAGCAGAACCACGTTGGGTTTGCAGGACTAACGAGGAGGGCTTGGCTGTCATTATGAAAATACCCTCACACTTGGAAAAAAAACCAAGATAGAATCCTTCAAACGAAATACACTTGTTTCTCTGTGGCAATGAACTAGTTAAAAAGAGTTATTTTTCTTCCTTGAGTTTTCCCACCACATCTGCCATTCATCAGACCTCTCATCTGGACTCTACCAGGCAAGAAACAACCTGGACACCTTTACCGAAATGGGTTTTCCTCCATGCCTGGTCCACACACCTGAAGGCTCTGAGCCCAGCACCATCAGTCAGAGAGAATCTCAAAGCTCGGGTCTCCCTCTGGGACCCGTCCTGATGCCTTTTGTTGGTGCTCATCCACCACGGACCACAGCAGGGCTGCCACCTCCTCCTAAGGACCATCACCCAGGGGTAACATTGCAGTTTTCCCACCTCCCCACAGGGCTGGGACATGCAACAGGTCCTGCACGTGTGAAACAACTCAATTCTCACGAGAGCCCAGTGTAATTCCAACACCTGCTCCAGTACCTCAGCCCAGCACGTTACATTCAGCCGGTGACACCCCTTCCCAAAGAGTGGATTTCACAGAAAGGGAACATCCCCTGCCTTACAGCCAGCCCCCACCAGGGATACCAGCGGGGCACCTACAAGCAGGGAGCCAGCATTTCCAAGTCAGCAAACACCTGGAAAACGTACCAGGAGCCACCTCAGGCCCCAGCCCAGGAGGGAATCGAGCCCAAATTAGTTATGCAAACACCAGGACTCAAAGAATAATGAGTAACACAAGGTTCGATGACGACGCTGCTGTTCAGGACTTGGTGTGATTCCATTGCCAGGCAAGTGACAAGTGCCAGACTGCCAAACAGGCGTGGAACGGGAGTGGGTTAAGGAATACAGGTGGTTTTAGGAAGGCAGCGCTAACACAGGAGACCAAAAGCTATTTCCTAACCGAGCCTGGTCACAAATCTCAGCTAACCTTCCCTCCACTGCAACAGGATTGCCTGGAAAAGTGCGTGTCCTGCTCTGCAGGATGCACGGATACGTCCATCCCATGGGAAAGCCACACAGAGGGGTGTTCGGTGAGGAGGAGGAACTCAACGGATCCAGGTTTTGGCATCTGTTACAAATGCCCTGGAGGAAGAGATCATTTTTGGAAGGCAAGCCAGGGAGAGCTCAGGCAGCTCCACCAACGCAGCAAGGGCCAGGCGGGAGGCTGGATGCCAAGCTCCGCACGCAGGAGAAATCCTCGCGCCAAGCAAGGTCAACGGGATTACAGGGGCAAGCAGGGATTGCTCGCACGGGCGGAGATGGGAAGGGCCCAAGCCCTGCTCTGCACCCTGCCTTACACCGAGCAAACGCCACCACACAGGCGGCCCTACGTGACTCCGTGTCCAGGACCACTTCAGAGCCCTGTTTCCCTTCACAATTCCCCTCTCCTGATGGCAGGAGACCAATCGCCCCCTTCCAATTCCCCGGCCGACCGAGGGGACGTGGCTACCGCCAAGCCCACAGCTGGAATGAAAAGCTGCGAGGCCAATAAAAAAAATAAAATTAAAAATATATCGCTCGCACCAACTGGCAGAGGGAATCGCAGCAAACCTGCGCTGAGGCTGGCACGGGAAGCTGCAGATTTATCCTGGAGCAGCCGAGTTTGGAGAATGTGTTCCCTCCCGGCACCCCACCCCCCCCCGGGGCCTCCCCACCCAAAGGGATGGATGAGGTTCATCCCTTCAGCTGTTTATAAAAGCAGCAGTATTGCGCCCAGACGCACTCGGCAGCATTCCTCCCTCTCATTCCTGCGAGCTATATAAGGGAACGGCCAATTCCAGCCCCGCTCCCCTGGAGCCAGCCCCCATCCCTTTGCGCCGGAGCAGCTCCAGGCTCGGTTTCCTGCAGAAGGACTTAAATCCGTCCTCGGTGGAACACGGCGCTGCGCTGGACCTTGTCATCAAATGGCAGCGCAGGCAGCTGCCAAATCCTGCCGGCTCGGTGCTCTAATAGGGAACAGCTGGAGAAGGACCCTGCATTCCTCCCGCCCCGTCCACACCGGGGGCTCTGTTCGGGATCCGGCCGCAAGGTTTCCACCCAGCACGGAACGCAGCCGGCCGCTCCCCGGCACTGCTCTGCCATGCTCAGCCCAAAACCCAAGAGCTTCCAGTCCCCTGGGATTTTAAACCAAAGGGGTGCTTAGGAATAGGGGGGTTGCTTTGCTTTTTATGGGTTGCAGGGTTTTTTTTTAGTTTGGGATCTCTTTTTTGGGAGGCGTCGGAGAAACAGAACTACGCAACTAAATGACATTTTGCCTTCCCTGCTGACCCTCCGCGTTACAAAAACTCTACTTTAAGCAACTTGCATCCCCGTGTACGTCCACGCTTAGGAACACGCACATCTGTAACACACCCCCCCTAAATAAATACGGGAACACACGGTGCAATTCGCACGGCGCTTGTGCCATTCCCATCCTGCTCCAACTCCCATTTACTTTGGAGGAGTTGAGCAACTTGTAATGGCGAATAAATAAAAGAAAAACACACTTTTGGTAGCCACGCACATTTTCTGTCCTGCACCCTGCACGCTCAGTAACATGAAACAGTCCACTCATATTTTCTTAGAGCTCTGCTGAAACACAAGGGGGTATTCAGAGCCGCAGGAAAAAAATGCGTCCAAACAGGATCTGAATGATGAAATAGGAATTGCCACATTTAACAGAAAAAAAAAAAAAAATAGGATAACCCAGTTGCTCAGACCTTTATACAATAACAGTTCGTCTGAGGTAGCGATGGGCTGCTTCTGCATGTTGCAGAGAGCAAAGCAAGCCACGTTGCCCAAAAGAAGCCTAGAAAATCCAGACTCTACGTGACCTGACTTACTTATTTCACAGGAAACTGCATGGAAGGAGGAAGGGGGGGGTACGGGGGGGAGAGGAAAAAAAAAAAACCCACCAATCATTCATGCTACCGTAGTTACACCACGCCATGGAGCGGAGTAGTTTGCTGTGAAAAACCAAACTGAAATAAGCCAAACCCCCGTTTGGAAAATAAAAACGTGAGCAGAGAAGCCGTTCCCGCAATCGAGCTGGGGGAGCCCCCCGGCTCCCCAACCGCACCCGTTTCTCGGGTGTATTTTTTAAAATTTCGACGGCATTGGAGCATCGCCCGAGAAGGGTCGCGGCAAACGCCACCACTCACCGGGGTTGTTGGCCTCCCCTTCGAGGATGTGGAGCTCGGTGCAGTCTGCCAGGGAATGCTCAAGGCAGAGCTGGAGGAAGCGAGCCTGGGTCCGGCTGACGCGTTTGAGCAGAGAGAGCAGCGCAACAGTCTGCTCGCACTCGTTCCAGCCCTTGAACCACCCGGCCAACACGCCAACCTGGTCTCGGAACATCATGGTGAGCCGGAGGGACAGCTCTGCGGGGAGAGAATAAATAACCGGGACAGCCTCCCTGCCCCGGCGCCGCTGCCGCCACCGTGCTCGGGTCAGGGGTATTAAAAATAAAAATAATAATAAAAATAATAATGATTTTAAAAAAAAAAAATTTCTCCTTTGCGCCGCGAAGGGCGGGTTTGGTTTCTGGACGCAGCTCTCTCGGCCTGGGCTGGGTTTTGCTCCCTCTCTTCTGGCTTCGGTGCAGCGCTGGATTCCNACTCAGCCCGCTGCCTTCCTCCCACTCCTCATCCAACGCGCATTCCCACACCGTCACCGCGATCCCCCCACATCCAGCACCGCCATTTGGGATGGGGGGGGGGAAGCACCCAG
Organism: Mohoua ochrocephala; assembly: GCA_013398855.1. NCBI lineage: Eukaryota > Metazoa > Chordata > Aves > Passeriformes > Acanthizidae > Mohoua > Mohoua ochrocephala. Next base: position 20,676 of record VZTA01002246.1, on the reverse strand, counting down.
CACACACACACACACACCCCCCCCCCCCCCGCCCCGATTCCCCCCCCCCC
>VZTA01002246.1:0-20290 GCA_013398855.1 Mohoua ochrocephala | reverse complement strand
ACTCCCCCCGGGAATTTTGGGCGCTCCTCCTGCTCGGGGAATGCTGGAAAACACACTCGGGTCCCTCCCCGCGCCGCAGCCGGGCTGCGCATCTCCCGCTGCAGGAAACCACCCTCTAGTGGGCTGCGGGGTAATGGCACGGGGCGATATTTTTTGGGGGGAAAAAACGCCGCTTTGGGCTCTGGTAAATGGGGCCTCGTTCTCAAATGGTAATTTTAAAAACTTTTTTTTTTTCCTCAGAGTTTTGCGTGTTAGATATACGTGTTAAATATACATGGATTTAACCCCGTCAAGCACCAAGTGAGCAGAGAAGGACAGGATTTGAGTTTGGGGTTACCCATTTCCCCAGAGAGGGGCAGGATTTGTGTTTGGGTTATCATTTCCTGTGCAGATTTTATTTCTCTTTCCCACTTCTCATTTATTCCCCTTCTTTTTTCTTTTTTTAAATTTTTTTCATTTATTTCCATCCCATTGCAAGGAGTGAGTGATACAGGTATATACAGCAAGGGAAATGGGGGAGAAAAAACCCTAAGCACAAGCGTTTGCAAGAAGGCATCAAATACTGAACATAATCAAACATTTTATAAAGCAAAAATAAAGGTGTAAAGTGCTTTTATCTGTGGGCTTTTTATTTGTGGGAATATCTGTCAGTTTTAAGCCATTTCTTCTTGTCTTGTCACTCCAGGCCATTGTCCAAAGTGTCCCTCCAGCTCTCTCAGAGCCGCTTTAGGAATTCCTTCCCCAAAATATCTGATCCGTGCTCAGGAACAAGTGACACTGGTACCTCTGCTCAGGGCGGTGGTGAAGTCCCTGTTCCCGGAGGGATTTAAAAGCTGTGTGGATGTGACATTCAGGGACATGGGTTAGTGTTGGGCTTGGCAGTGCTGGGGGCATGGCTGAAATCAATGATCTTGGAGGGCTTTTCCAACCCTAACCGTTCCATGATTCCATAATTCCACCATTGCAGCATCTCCCAGTCCCCATTACTCTGAGGACAGGGAAGCTCAGAGTTCGGAGACCTGCCCAGGTGTCAGGAGATGGTCTGGGAGAGAGACACAATGGGATCATGGCAAAGTGGGGGCTGAACCCCTCCACCAGTGAGTCACAGAATCACAGATCTTAAAGCTCATTTCATTCCAGCCCCTGCCATGGCAGGGACACCTTCCACTAGCCCAGGTTGCTCCAAGCCCCATCCAACCTGGCCTTGGACATTTGCAGGGTTGGGGCAGCCACAGCCTCTCTGGGCACCCTGTGCCAGGGCCTCCCCACCCTCACAGGGAACAATTCCTTCCCAATATCCCATCTAGCCCTGCCCTCTGGCAGTGGAAACTATTCCCCCTTGTCCTGTCACTCCGGGCCCTTGTCCCAAATCCCTCTCCAGCTCTCTCGGAGCTGCTTTACAAATCCATTCCCCAAAAGTGGCTGTGTGCTCTGATGGGGGCTGGAGAAAAGAAAACTCTGAGTTTGTGCATCCTTTGGTTGCTGTTTGAAGCAACACACGTGTCTGAATCTGCCCCTTTTGGGGGAAAAACAGTAGGGGGGAAACAAAGGCCACCCAAAATCACCGGGAACACCTGGTCCTGTGTGCTGGAGCATCAATCCCGCAGCAGGACGACGAGATGAGGATCACCAGGTAGACGTCGAGCGCAAATGGTCCATCTCCCCACACTCGGAGTTTGCCTTTAGCTCTCAGTCTGTCTGATGACTAATTAAACAAACAGGAGTTCCTTGCCAACAAATCCCGGCCATCTGCCTCGTCCTCCGGCTCCATCCCAATAAATGCTCCACCAAGGAGCCCCATTCCCCTCACCTAAGTGCTGACAGCCCTCTCGCCGTCGGGGTGTGCTTTGGGATGGCCCGCGGAGCTGCGAGGATGCACCATCTGCCGCGCCGGGTGCGCGTCTCGCGCGGGAACGTGGAGCGGGGCTCCGGCAGCACGAGGAGCTCCGGGTGGGAACGCCGCGCGCTCACACCCCGCTAATTTAAGGGTTGCCAAGCTGGCTGTGCCAAGAACGCCTCCCAGGTTTTGCATTTTGCATGTCTAAAGTGGGAATGGCAGCGATGGGAAGGATATTTATTTAGGGCTGAAGCAGCAAATCCATCCCTCCGTGAGGCTGGGTAGGGCAGTGGGAAATGGTGTCCCCCACACCAGCGAGTTGTGGATGAAAAGAGTAAAAGGACCAAAGCCACAGTTTCTGTCCTGTGCTCCAGGAGACACCGAGACCATGCCTACTAATTAATCCAAAAATAATCACCCGCCATTTAGCACCCCACAGTTCCTGTTCCCCAGAGTGTCCCAAGGAGGCAGCTGTGCAGGAGTGAGACCCTGACGTAACAGCACACGCCTGATGTTTGGAGGTTTCTATGGTAATTAAAAAATAGATCTGTGACCCGTGGAGGAAATTCCTTGCTGCATTCCGTGCTCTGCAGGGCGGGTGCCCGTGCAGATCAGTGTGATGGAAGGATCCCCAAGCTGGCTGGGAGCAAATCTCCTTCCCTGACTGCAGTGGGGGGGACTCACCAACACCCCCGTAGCCAACTCTCCTCCCTGCGGGTGGGGAATCCAAAGCGCAGCCCACGTGTCCTGGGAGCAAAGACACCCCATGCAAAACACAAGGCAGAGTGAGTGGAGAAGCAGGATAGTTCTATTTTATATGGTAATTCCTGTGGGACCTTGGGATCTTTGCAGATCCAGCTGGAGCATTTCTGCAGGGCTGCAGGTCCCTGGGTGGGAAGCAGAGGCTCTTAGTGGGGCTGTGCATTGTCTGTGTTGTGGGCTGGGGCAGAGCAGATGTTGGGTTGGGGGGGGTCATAGAAAGGTCCCTTCCTGAGCTGGAAGGGACCCACAGGGATCATTGAGTCCCAATTCCTGGCCCTGTACAGACACTCCAACAATCCCACCCTGGGCATCTCTGGCAGCAGTGTCCAAACGCTCCTGGAGCTCTGGCAGCCCTGGGGCTGTGACCATTCCCTGGGGAGCCTGGGCAGTGCCCAGCACCCTCTGGGGGAAGAACCTTTTCCTGAAATCCAACCTAAACCTCCCCTGGCACAGCTCCAGCTGTTCCCTCGGGTCCTGTCACTGTCACAAAGAGCAGAGATCGGAGCTGCCCATCCAATGCCCCTCATGAGGAAGCCGCACCCTCCGTGAGGTCTCCCCTCAGCCTCCTCTTCTCCAGGGTCAGTACAGCAACATTTAGATTTCTGTTTACCATTTCAGAAGGAAAATAAGAGGCCCGTGGTAATATTAGCCAAGCAGGTGGTCTAAGCAAATTAGTGAATCCTGATGATTCCCGAGTTCAAAGGAAGCAGTTGCTCATCTCCGTGGAAGCTATCTGATAATATATTTAGCTGAAGAAAGGATGAGTGTATCCACCAGCACACAATGGCCCAGATTTCCTAGCTCATTAAACCCAAATATTAGTGAAAATACCGTGGTAGGCAGGCTGAGATAATTAAACACAACATCTCTTTCATTTGTTCCTAAACACAGTGTGGGAATTGGCCACTGGGATGGCAGCATTTCTCTTACCTTGGGTGGTGAAGTGGAGCTGTAAAATTCAGACAAAAAAATGCCCTTCCAAAAGCAAACACACATCAAAAAGAAATATAATAATTCTTTTTTTAAAGTAAACAGTAAAACCTATGTGGGTCTGTACTTCCAAACTGGATGAGGTAGACATTAAAAAAAAAATCACAGAATCCTTGAAGGGTTTGGGTTGGAAGGGACCTTAAAGATCATCTTCCAGCCTTAACATGACCCTCCACAGGGATCAGCTCTCAGTGTGGGTGTACAACCAGCACTTCTTAAGCCCTGTTAGTAGAAAATCAAGTGTTGCCCAGCCCAAATCCTGGTGAAAGCAGCATGGGCTGACTCCTCTGATGCCGGAGGCAGTGATCACTGGGTGATGGGGGATGAGGGCTGGTAGGAAAAGCACTTTTAACCCTCTGGCTTGAGCTGCGACCACAGATCTGAAAGGGAAAGAGAAGAAGTGGCAGCATCTGGGTGCAAACACCTGGGGAAAGGAGCACTGGGAAATACTGGTTAGCATGGAAGGGCTGCTCACATTGTATTTGTTTAGCCATTGTCAAGGGGTTGCTGTGAGAAGATCCCGTGTCCTCTCTGAAATGCTGGGAGTGCACAGACATCGCCTCTCCAGCAGTGTCAGCTCTGCCCTGCACGCTCGATGAGTTGGCTCACAGGGACCCCAGGGACACAGAGCCAACAAAATAAATCAGCTTAACTAATGGTCCTCAAAAAACCACCCCTGGCAAATGTCTCACAGGCTGCTCTCACGCCTGGAGATGCCAACGGAATTGGTGACGAAGAGGAGCCCAGGAAGAAGGGGATGCAAAAGCGGATGTGAAGGATTTCCAGCGAGTTTCACTGGGCTCTGCCAGTTTCAAACAACCCCTTGAATATAAATGTTGCAAAACCTGATCATCCCATCAACAGCAAGTGAGTATTTGCAGAATGTGCCTTTGCAGGACTGAGATCTCTCTGTGTGTTGGCCTTCAGGGCAGCCTGGTTATCGGTGCTGGATTGTGGGGCACATGAAACATGTCCCATTCCATCCTTTCCAGCCATTGGCATGGGCATGGAGAACAAGCTCTGCTCACACCTGGCACGGCTCTGCACCCCTGAGTAGCTCTGGGCCCTTTGTCATGCACACCAACACCCTGCAAACACTTGCCAGCCAGGTAACTCCCTGGATGGCTGTATCCCATAGCCAGCCTCGTGTTTACCTACAGCACTCCGATTTTTCCAACCATTTCCAGCCGGCACTCAGAGCAGCTTGTTGGAGGACTTGGAGCTGACTGAGGCTGTGTTGCAAGCAGATGGCCCTGATGAAACAAGACACTGATCCCCAAGGAGGCACCGTGCAACGGAGCTGCTCGACTCCCCGGCTCCAGCAGCTCCAAGGCAGGCTCGGATACGTGCATTAGCACGCACCATCGAGGAAATTGCTTCCCTAACCACCCCTCTCAAGTAATTCTCCTTAGAAGCCTGGTTCCAGCTCGAGACACGTGTCAGCAGCACTGACACTGTGGCGGTTTTCCTAGTTAGTTATTAATAATGGAGCAGCTGACAAAATTAGGGTAATTTAAGAATATCCTTAAAGGAGAGAGGAGGAGTTTCTAGGCTGGGTGAGGGTTTAGATGTAGCTGGGATGCTGGGGTGGAGGAAAACCTCAGTGCTCCTACTCGGTGAAATGGAAGGGGATCCAAATGTGGAAGATAAACACGGAGGAAAACAGCCCTCATTGATCTTCCTGCTCCTGGCTCCAAACAGGCAACTTCAGCAAAACCCAGGGAAGTGACACCTAGGGCTGCCTGGACTAACGAGCGTGTGTGGGCACAGCTGGAATAGATGTAAATGGAGATGGTCCACTGAGACCTCTGAGGGCTGTTCTGCACCTTGCCCAAGCCCTCCTAATGACAGAGCATTGAGAATGCTGTGAAATTTGATGGAAACTTTTTCATTAAGAAGTTGGTGCCGAAAGGGAAAACTGGAGCTGGCAGACTCATTCACACATTTTTGTGTCTCTGGGAAGACACTTAGAGATTGAAAGGCTGGGAAAGTTGTAGTCATTCTTTAATGGGAATCCACCAGCTCTTGGCAAATACCTTTTTTTTGGTCCTATGGCAAAATATAAAGCTAAGTTCTTGTGTCACTCCAGCTGAACCAGCAGAGGATGGTTTGGATGATGTTGCAGCCACTCCAGCCAGGGTTTGGTACTGACCACCTGGGAGGAGACTGGCTTTCAAAGGAAAGGCAGCAGCTGGGTCACCAACCTTGTCTCATGTATGGCAGCACCTGGTGAATGAAAATCATTGCTTTTCAAGCTGTGCTGTGCCATAAATCACTGCCCTGGTCTTACTTTGATCAATGGAATGTGCTGCCCCACAGGGCTCTGCCCACCCCGGCAAGCAGAGACAACGCCATGTCCGACTCCCTCGGGGATTCCTTGCTTGCTGTGATCATCCTCAGCCTTGCTGCCAGCAATATCCCACCCCAGGCTCCCTCCAAGCTGGTGCTTTTTGAGCTTGCAGTCCATGCTCTTTCCCTGAAGGGAAAATCCTTGAAATCGAGGACCCTCAGGAACTGGAGTGAAAAAGCAAACGCGGTGTCTGTGCTGCACGTGACCAGGGAAGACACAACATCTGTATCTCAAGTTCTGCTGGCAGGAGACTGATGCACGATAACCCCTGGTAGAGCTCTGTTCTGCCTCCAAACTCAACAGCATCTGCAGAGTCACAGGGAAAAAAGAAGAGGATAACTATCAAAATAATTCACGAGTTAGCAATCCTCCCCTCCAGCCTGTTTGTTAAAGTACAGCTCATGAGGAGCTGATAGACACTGGAATAAATAGCATGAGGAGAGAGAGAAGTGATGCATTAGACCTCTCACCAGTCCCCTGACTGCAGCTACTACTGAGAAATCTGCCAGGAAATATTAGATGTGAAGTGGCTATGCAATGGGAGAGGAAAAATTATTAGGAACTGCCAGAACCCCTCAGCTGATGAAGACAAAAAGCTGGAGGAGGCATTTAAAACCTAGAAAAGCTTTTTAAGTACAAATCTGCTGCTGCTAAAAGGTCGCTGCAGACTGAGGATAGAAAGCACAGGTAGCAACTAATTGTCCTGATAATTATTGCAGGTCCCACAGAAGCAGTTCTGGGATTCACTCAAATCTCAGGAGGATCCAGGAACTGCACAGGTAGCGCAGGTGTTTTCTAAAGAATGGAAATCAGAGAATCCCAGAATGGTTTGGGTTGGGAGGGACCTTAAGGATCAACTCACTCCAACCTCCTGCCATGGGCAGGGACACCTTCCACTATCCCAGGCTGCTCCAAGTTCCACCCAGCCTGGCCTTGAACACCTCCAGAAGTGTGACAGAAACGCAAATCCTCACGTCACAACTGTGACAAACATCCCAGTGTCGCCCTTTCTATGCCTGAGGACTGCACGTGCAGGGAGAAGGAACAAAAGGAGGTTTTTGGGTTTCCCCAAGCCTGATGAAGGCTCAGCGTGAATTTATAATGTCATTGATTTCCAAAATTCTGTGGGAGAAACACAAAGACTCCTCACTTTGGACATCAGACTCTGCTGATGGATTCATTTCGTCTTAAGACTGTGTATACATACAGTATTTCTACTCTTTTAAATCATTCCCATTATGAGATGGGGTAATTAAGGCAGGACCTGTCCCAGCTCAGCTGCAGCAGCACCCATACAAAGGTGCCTTTATGTAGGTGTTGCACATTCCCACAAATTTATGGAAGCCAACCAGTAGCAGCCCCTTTTTACAGACATATCCACACTGCACTACGAGCTCTTGTCTCTCTACCCATATTGCTCATGGACACGAGGGAGTAAAAGCAACACAGAAACAATCTGCAGAGCTGCCCAAGTGACTCTGAAGCATTCAGCAGACACTTTCTGGCCCCCTTCTGTGGTTTTGGGGGCTGTTTAGGCAGATGCTGCAAAGCATGGGAGTCTCCAATGTTCACTTGTGGCCTCACAGCTGTGCTCAGGTTTGCACCTGCATCATCATGTGCCATCATAAATGGCAGTAATACCAAAGTTATCCAGAAATAACCCCCTAATCCTGGTTTTCTCTTTTTTTTCCTGCCCAGCATATTCCAGCAAGGCAACACCAAGCCTTTCTAACAGCTCAGTTCAGAGGACTTCTGCTGTTGCAGATGAAATTCAGCTATCCCTGGCATTAATTACATCAGCCACACACACACAGGACACCAGGGACAGCCTTTGCAGGGGCTGTACGTCTGCTGCAGTGACAGAGGCCAGTCCTTGTTTACTCTGGATGTGGTGACTGGTGGCCAGTTGCTGCAGAGACTTCCAGTTACAGACGTCAGCCCCAGACCTCCCTCACCTGGCAGACGTCACCTGCAGACCTGGCAGAGCTTCCTCAGGGCACGGGGAGCCCCAGCAAACGTGCAAATCAGCAGGAGAAACTCAGCCCGATTCCTGTCTGCTCTTACCATACCTGAAGTTTGATGTTAGCAAGTAAATGAGGCATTTAAATCAGATTCACACAGAAGTTCATCTTAAAGCTGAACAAAACACGTACCTGGGCAGCCTGTGGACAGCCTCACCACACTTTCGGTGAAGAGATTTTCCCTGATATCCAATCTAAACCTCTCCTGGTGCAACTTGAGGCTGTTTCCCACTGTTCTATACCTCGTTTCTTGGGAGAAGAGACCAACACTCACCTGGCTGCACCCTCCTGTCAGGGAGTTGTACAGCAGCCACCTGAGCTGACCTGGATTTTCCCTACAACCATTTTCCCCTCTACTTGGGAGGAAGCAAATAAGGAGGAAGGAAGATCCTAACACAGCAACTTTCCCTACAGAAGGAAGATGTCCATGTCACAGTCCATTGGCACTTGGAAAGACACTTTGGGACATCCCTAAATAGCACCACTTAGTCTGATCAACCCCTTTGGAAGCCTCAGCTCTGATTAGAGTTGATGAATCAAATCAAACCAACCTCTCCTGCAGCAAAAAACATCACAAATCTGAAACACTTCAATGCTGCTTCAAAGAACTAAGTCTTGTTGCCAGAAGTCTTCCCATGTTCCCTGATGTCACCAAATCCATAAACATCATCTATAATGAGCAGAAAAGGAATGTTGTGTCACCTCCATTACAACAGGGTGACAGAGCAGAACAGCCTCTGTCAATACACTGTGCTTTTGTGGGTCACAGGAAGGTTTTATTTCTCTCTTAGAGCCTCGAATCCCTGCTTTAAGACAACCAAGGGACACACTGGGCAGCTTTAGAGCTGCCCTTTTTCCCTCTCACCTGATCTATATTTTGGGATGGCTTCTTAGAAGAAGGGCAAACATAATGAGCCAGCTACTGTACTTTTTATAACTCTCCATCAGGTCTTTCATTTGGGCCAGCAAGGAAGCTTGTTAGAGCAGAGAAAGCAACTAAGCATCTCTGGCAAATGCTATTAACAGAACAAGTAACAAATGAAAAGCTGAGACAGGCTTAATGGTAAATACATGGCCTGGCAGTTCAGCACAGCTACATCCTGCTTGCCATTATTATTTAATACTGCCATCGATTGAAGGATGAGACAGACCAGGCAACTCTCTGTGGGGTTACTTGAATACCATTTCACCGAGAGATTAAATAAGCCCACAGGTTTGGATCACACTGTTTGATGGGAGATTTTAATTAATTGATTAAATATCGGTGACTGCTGTGGTCAAGCAGTAAACGACACCTCCTTCATCATCTCCGTGGGCAAACAAGTCCCTGCTAATTATCAGTGCCCAGCTCCAGGCTGGAACCAGCACAGCATTGACCTGCTCCTCTGAAAGAACGAGCTGCCCGGCCACCATCCCACATGCTGTGTGAGCTGTTAGTGTGGAAGCAGCTGCTGCCATGGATCAGGCACTGCTCCATCCCCACAGACACCTCGGGGTGTCATTCCTGGTTGATGCACAGTGCAAACAACAGCCTGGTTTGTCCAGCAGTTTATTCCCAAGTTGTCCCTGGCCAGGATGGTCACTTTAGGCAGAGCAGATAAATTATCTTACAACCAGCCTGCTGATCCCTGGCTGGAAATCTGTGGCTACAGGCATCAATTCCCCACTTCCAGCTGTCCTTCCAACTAACCATTACTCTTCCCAACAGCACCACCTAATCTTCTTCTCAGAGGTAATTGCCAGGAGTTTGGAAGCAGGGTCACAGCAAACCATTAAAAAAAAGAAGGATGGAAAGGTGAAGATGGAATACCTTTGAGTAGGAGAAGCTTCCTTCCCTGGTTTGGAGGTGTGCAGCATCTTGTGTGCACCCTGGACCTGCAGGAAAGTGGAGCTGAGGATCGTGAAGCGTGGCTTTCCCTGCCTGAGCCTGAGCAGCTGTCCTGGAATTGGAGGTGAGGAAAAGCTGCAAGGGAACAAGAGGGAGGACAGAAAGCAGCTACTCCCCATTTCTACAGGTTCTAAGGATCACTTTCCCTTATATGAGCAGATGTGAGACTCACCCCGTTTGTCTTTAGGAGAATTTGCCTCTCTTTAAAGAAACAAACCACTTTCTCTTCTCAACAGCCATTTTTATTGCTTTTGACAACACACCACTGGAGTGAAAGGAAATAATTTTCTGCTATTCTTTAGCTTCTTCCTTTGTTAGAGCAAGTACATTTCCTGGGACTATTGATAAAAGTAACTGATTAACTTGTTACTGGTCATCCAAGTTGACCATGCAAGTGAAAAGAGCTGGAAATCCCCCAAAGCACCACAAAACTGCCACCACTCTGGGGAGTGATTAACCAACATTTGCATGGAGAACAAGTTCTTACAGGCGCTGCCAATAAGACTGAAAATATGTCTCAAGATGTCAACGCAGGAGCTCAGGCTTGAAAGTGTCAGCAACGTGTAGTTCAAGAATAATCAACAAAAATCTTTCCAGAGGGCTTTGGCTGAAGTCCCTCGCACACAAATCCTTCAAATCAGCCAGAAAGTGTCCTGAGCCACACCTTCAACCCCCAGCTCCTGCCACAGTCCAAGCTTCAGCTACAAAATAAACACACACGGGGTTAACAACGAAGAATATTTACTTTCCTTCATATGGTACATTCTGTAAAGTGCTAAGTTCCTAAATTATACCGAGTTAAAACGATATACGGCTCTAGTATTTTAAACACAATAAATATAGAATGAGCCTTGTGCAACTGCACTTGCAAGTTTTATTCTTTTTTTAGTAGACAGCCTAAATTTAGTAGTCAAAATAGCCTCCAACAGTGCTCCAAGAAAAACTAGGAAGGAGTTATAAATAAAATCACATCCTTCAGAGATATCCTACGCACTTCTCCTGTCCACATTGCACGGGTAAGCAGCGCTCCTGCGAGCATATGGAGCGAGGAAAAATAAGGAAGCTGAAAATTACCCAACGACGAAAAGCAAAATCCTACAAGTTAATGCTACATATCCTCCCATAAATAGTCTGGCTTCCACATTTAATCTTAGTGCACACAACCCAGGTCTTTTATTTTTAACTCCTGCTAAAAAACTCTTCCAGGAAGAACATCTTGCAAGACATGGCTCGATTCATCCTCATCTTGCTCCTTTTTGCTGCAAAGTGGAAAAGACTCCTGCACGAATTGCCTGCACATTGGGCACTGCTGGAAATACTTGATGCAGCCATCGCACAGGCACGTGTGTCTGCAGGGCAGGAGGACCCAGTTCACGGGGCCGTTCTGGCAAACCACACAGTCTTTGCTGTTTTCTTCCTGCAATTCCGGTTCATCTCCAGCCAGCCCGGCCTTTTCCAGCAACCCTGTGTCAGTGCTGCTCTCACCAGGGAAGGGATCGCTGGAGGAGGGTGCAGGACTATTTGCAGACATGAAGAGTTGCTAAAATACACATAAACACAGATATTTAGAAGTGAACAAACTCCCCCCAATCCCTGCACACACACAGGTGCAATGGAAGTCCCACTGGGTCCATTCACTGGTGGCCACCGGGTCAAACAGTGCCAGACTCTGTGTGGGTCCTGGCAGCTGCCTGGCCTCCAGTTAAAGGCATTTCAGAAACACGAAATTACTTAAAACAACGGGAAATTATTAAAGACAAGTCATCAGATCTCGGCTGCATCAAATCAACGTCATGCATGAACTTTACCAGAAGTTCTCAGGTTTTGAGCAGCTCGGGTTTGTTTCTGGTCCATCAGTCTCTGTGCCTAGAGGGATCTTCTATCCATTCCTACCAAAATTATCTCCACCACGCTGTCAAATCTGCTTCGCTCAACCCGTTCTGCTCTTGCTCATACTCCAATCCCCTACTCCTTTTTTTTGGTCTTATTTTATGTGAAGCGCAAATTCTTCTGGGCATGATTCCTAACAATAGTGCAGGAAAAAGGAATTTTAAAAATGTAAGTTTCTTCTGAGGCTTTCCTGACTGAAAGGGAATTTTGAAGAAAGAGTTGGTTTGAGTGATTAGAAAGGAAATAAATATTCTGGAAAGAAGAAGCATTCAACAGTGAATTTCTTCCTACTGCTTTACTAAGTGGACACTAGCTAGGACTCCTAGATTAGAAGCAAGTAATTTTTCCAGGAAATCTTGAATATTTTCATGGAAAATATTTCTGTACTGTAAGTTCCTGTGGAACTACTTAACTGATAAAATAATTTTAACTACCATCCAGTTCTTTGCATGACAATAGATGTCTTGTACTAATTTAGGCTCCTGAAAGCCTACACAAGCTAAAGTTAACACTGTCACACACATGAAACCAGACTCCGTGCGTGGCTTACCTTCAGATCATGGTATTGACCTTGAGCTAGGAGGAGATACTGATACAATATTCGGCAGGAAAGTCTGTAGCTTTCATCAGGAATGTGAATTACAGCCACCATTGCAATCTGCAAACAGAAAAAAATTCCTATGTTTAATAACTTATCACTCAGGCTGAGAGAACTGGGGGCGTTCACCCTGGACAAGAGAAGGCTCCAGGGAGACCTCAGAGCCCCTTCCAGGGCCTAAAGGGGCTCCAGGAGAGCTGGAGAGGGACTGGGGACAAGGGATGGAGTGACAGGACAAGGGGGAATGGCTTCCCACTGACAGAAGGCAGGGATGGATGGGATATTGGGAAGGAATTCCTGGCTGGGAGGGTGGGGAGGCCCTGGCACAGGGTGCCCAGAGAAGCTGTGGCTGCCCCTGGATCCCTGGAAGTGTCCAAGGCCAGGTTGGACGGGGCTTGGAACAACCTGGGCTAGTGGAAGGTGTCCCTGCCCATGGCAGGAGGTGAAATAAGACGATCTTTAAGGTCCCTTCCAACCCAAATTATTCCATGATTCTCTGATTTACTTTGGTCCAGCTTCTGACCTGCTTAATTCCTTAGACAATCAGGAATTCAACAATGTCGACTTCAAGCACTGACCAAAAAAAATACACTGGACAAGGTATAAACAGGATGTGGCACAAGAGAGCACTTGGTGCTCCCTCAGCTTCCCACCCCGCTTCCCTTCTGTGGCCAGTTCCTAGCAGAGACCTGCTCTGGCTGCTCCCACCTCATGGAATTACATCCCAAACTGGAAAGGCACCTGAGCAGTCTTCTCCACTTTCTCCCCCTTCCCTCACAAACGCACAGACTGCACTTTTTGGACTCCAAAAATCACTGAGAAGTGTCACTGACTGGCTTGTAATCTGAGCAGGCAAAAGACAAATTTCACTGGAAAGGATTCTGAACCCCCACAGGCTGACTTTAGATAATTCCTCTGGAAATACAAGCACTCTAAGCTTGCATGCTGTGCCTAACAACCCCCGCCCTGCCCAAATTACGTAATAGCCTCTAAAAAGCTGGGAAAAAAGAAAGTGAAATTCAATATTATTGTAGTTCCCAGAAGCTGTCAAAAGAGAAATGAAATATAGAAGCTGTTTTGCTTTAAAAAGAAATTTAAAGGCAAATTAGACTGGCACTTCAAAATCCACACATGGCTAATTAAATACAGAGTTCAAATGTATATGTACCTACACATATGGATTTATAAGAACTGAATTCACTATTCCTTGGCAAAAGGGTCTTTTTTTTCCCCTAAATCACAGTGCCTGAGATCTAAGCTTCCACCTTAGCCCTGCCAGTCTTCCAATAATTTCTGTAACTTTTCTATATGGTCATGCTAATTTCCCGGATCTAGAGGAAAATTATGGCACAAAGCCAAATAGAGATGATCTTGCCACAAAACCAGTTGGGATGAAAATCAGCACACCCCCCTCCCCCCCCAGGAAAGAGACACTGGCACACCATCCACAGTGATGGACACACACCCACACAGACCCCCCCAAATAATTCAAAATGGTAATATCACACTGGCAAAGATCCATTTCCACACTCCATTTCTATTTTACAAGTTTGTTTCAACAAACCAGATGCAATTCTGACATTTGTCTGGCAAGGAGTTCAGGTGGAGTTACTCCTTGACTGGATTTACAGATTCTAAATGTGTTCCCTTCCTCCAAAACCAAAGGAAAAATACCTCCCGCATTCTCCTTCCAGCCCTTTCTTTTATGTTAAGGCTCAAAAGAGAGGTGTTACAAATTCATGCCCATGTTAATGTGAAATACATTCAAAGAGTAAATTTACGGTCTCTTTGTGTTAAACTAATCTGACATCTGAACATATAAAAATGTATTAAAACATCAAAACATCTCAAGTGGGAACAGGAGGGAGGAGGCAGTCCTATGGTCAGGTGACAAGAAGCCAAGGACGGGCATCACCTGGAGAGGGGACAGATTTCTTAGGCACTGGTGTGGTTACAATTTCCAGATGAATGCATGGAAAAGCGTTCAGTGGATTTAGGCAATTTGCTTCCGAGTTCAGTTGTGTTACTGCTGAAGGAGTTGGTGCAAGAAGATTATCAATCCATTGAAAAGATGGGACACAAAAGCACGTCTCAAATCATTCAGAGATCATCAATTTAGAGTTCATAAAGGATATTGAACAGCATGTGGCAAGGCTGAAGCTGCTTGAACAGTAAGAGATTAGGAGGAGACCTTTTTTGGGGAGCTGAGTATCTCCTACCAGCCTCAAGCCAGACCTTTACCCCTCCCTCTAAGTGTGCTGGAGTTGGCTCCCGTGAGACACAACCATGACACAGACATGGGGCAGAAAGGTAATTTCTGTTTGTAACAGCCAAGTCAGAGATCAGCTCCGTATCTGTGCCAGACACACACAAAAAAATCCTCCTGCCTTGCCAACAGAATCGAAGAGTCTGTATCAGCGCAAGAGCTCCACCACAGGTCTCAGGTGTGATCCCAGAAATCAGAGTAACGGGTTGCTAAACTGCCCCAACCCTCCTTCCTCTGACCACAGAGACCCTGGCAGACAGGAGCTTTGGGAAAATCACAAGCATCTCTTAAATGCTGTAGTGAATGAGTAAAGAGTAAGCAATGTTTCTCCACTGCCTCTTCAAAGGTTGAGGTTTGGAAGTTAAAGCTTTGAACTGCTTTATTTTAGAAAATAAGAAAGTGAAGGACCAAATTCTAGGGAACAGGGAAGTGAAGCTGCCTTATTCAAGCCTCTCTCCTGAAACATTCAGACCTTAAACACAGTGACCCTGAAATATACTCTGATATTACTTACAATATCATATATTTCTCTGTCTTCTTCATCTGCTAACGTCAGCAATGCCACCAAGGGATAGCGAGCTCTAGGCACGGGGCCAAAATCTACCACTTGAGCATCTTCTGGTAACTGACAATATTTCTCTGCCTTGTCATTTTTTTTAATGCTTTGTCTGTGTCAAGGAAAACAATCAGTGGCTGCCATTGCAGACAAACGTGACGTTTGCATAAAGAATACTTGTCATCGTGTTTGTTCATAAACGAGTTGTGCCAAAACCCGTGGCGTGTTCACCAGCCTCGACACTCCCCGTGCCAAAAAAATTAACATATTTTGTCAAAACAATTCAAAAAAAGGATACAAGTGCTGTTGTTTATAGAGGTATTCGTTGTAGAGAGCATCCTCTAATGCCTGAGGAGTCTTTATTCTGAAGCAGTAGACGTGTTTCTGCAGCGCTTCGTGGAGTTTCTGGACATTGCAGCCCCAGTAGCAGGTAAGGACACAGTCCTCCAGACAGTCAGGTGTCAGTGTCACACCCCCTTGGAGAAAGAGCAGAGGGATTTCATTAACTCACCACGTGCAGGAGTCCTGGAATTGCTAAGTGTAGCTGCTTAAAGAGCAACAAGCAGAAAACAACTTCAGCGTCACAGATTTTTATCGTAGAACAATAAAACTGTAGAATGGTTTGAGTTTGAAGGGACCTTAAAGATGATCCAGTTCCACCCCCTGCCATGGGCAGGGACACCTTCCACTAGCCTGGGTTGCTCCAAGCCCCGTCCAACCTGGCCTTGGACACGTCCAGGGATCCAGGGGCAGCCACAGCTTCTCTGGGCACCCTGTGCCAGGGCGTCCCCACCCTCATTATGAAGAATTCCTTCCCAATATCCCATCTAGCCCTGCCCTCTGTCAGTGGGAAGCCATTCCCTGTGTCCTGGCACTCCAGGCCCTTGTAAAAGTCTCTCTTCATCTTTCTTTTAGGCTCCCTTCAGGTACTGAAAGACTGCAATAAAGCCACCCCTAAAATGATAAACATTATAAAATAACAAAAATTATTTATCATTATAAACAAATCTTCTATCAATTTAGATTCAGTTTAGTGTTTATGGAAACCAGTGGGGTGAGGAAGTGGGTGTGAGGAGATAAAATGGCTGATTAAGCTCACAAAAATACCACGTGCATTTTATGAAGGGTAAATTTTAACTTCTAGTAACACTTTATACACTCACTGGCAGATCCAAGAGCACAACCTTTAGCCCAAAGTCCATTCCCTCCTGAGATAATGGTATTAATTGGATCACTCATCTACAAAACTCTCTGTGGTCTCAAAGAATAAGGCTCTTGATCATACAGAGGGAGGAGCAAAAGGGATCTATGCTTTCCATTCTTTTTCCAAAAACCCATCAATTTCTAAATACTTCCTGCACAAACAGGGCCAGGAGTGCTCAAAGCTCCTGAAAAATCCCAGTTACCTGAAGACTGAATTGTTAGATTTGTTGTGTTGGGGGGGGGGTTTATGCTGAGGGAGAGGGGAAATCTGCTGCAGTCCTTCCTCATGCATTGGAAGGCCCCACATCCGTGTGGGTGGAAGATGCTCAGTCTCGCTCACTGCTCCCCAGTGATGCAGGCCATGAATTCCACTCCCTGTGTGGGTGATTTCAGGGATGTAAGGGATGGCTTGAACTCTGATCCAAAGAGATGTTTAAATTCAGTTTCCATTGAAGCACAGACAGAAAAAGAGGGCGATGATTTATTTATCTATTTATTAAAAGTAGTACACTGCCAAACACTGCTGAAGATCTGGGCTTAGATTTAAGTGGGTGGCACATATTCCATAATGAATTCTGTACAATTCTACAATTCCATGAAATTTATAGAAACGCCCACAGTGGCTGGTAATTTGCAAATGTTTTAGTTACTTAAAGATCTGTAATAGCAGGAAGTGTTCCATTAATGAGAATTAAACTGTACCTACATATCCAAACATTTCATTTTTAAAAACACCACATTTATAAACTGTGTAAAAGCTTATTTCTGTTGGAATACAAGCATATTTCTAAGGAATTATGATAAAGAAAAAGGATGAGAGCAAGAATGATGATCTTTACAGTCCCTTCCAACCCAAACCATCCTATGATTCTAGGCAGAAAATGGAAAGCACCAAGTTCAGGAACCCAAACTGACAAAAATCACGTCAGAAATCCACTGACTTGTTACTGAAGCTGCAGCAGGATTAGGGATCTCCAACCCAAAAGGATTCTTCACTTGTCTCATCCGCTTTTTCAATACCCTCGTGCTGGATTCTGTCTCTTCCGAGTTCCTCAGAATAACAGGAACACCCAAACCAAACCTAGGAGACATGAAACAAGAAGAACAAGTGGGTTCGGTGTTAGTGCTGGCACATTTGATTTCTTTTGCCAGCTCTAAATAGCAAGCAGCACAACAAATAGAGGTAGCTTGGCTTCCACAATATCTGCTAGGATGCACGGATAACATATCCTGCCAATCCTACTCCAGCTTTTTGTCAGAAGGCAGGAATCTTCTCAGCGATACAGGGAATCTTTAAAGGAGGAATACTGGGTTTCCAGTAAGAGAATAAAATTAACGAGAGCGGTCAGTGCCCTCTAGTGGTAAAGGGTTAGGCCAGAATTTCCTCCCAGCTGAATCCTGCAGAACTGAGTTCCATTCCAGCCTCCTCCTGTGAGCAGGGACACTTGGCACTACACCAGGTTACTCCAAGCCGCACCGAACGTGGCCCGGAACTCCTCGAGGAATGGGGCAGCTGCAGCTTCTCTGGGCAGCCTGTGCCACGGCCTCATCTCCGTCCCAGCCAAGAATTTCTTCCTAATACCCCACCCCAACCTGCTCTCTGTCTGTTTAAAGCCATTCCTTTCACGGAAACATTTGCTTCTGTTCAGTGGCATCACCAAAGGCTCTTGGCCATCCTTGATTTGTGCACACAGAGGGTCAAACCTCTCTGCTACAAGTGAACTTCCCTGGGGCTGCAGGGGAATATCCCAATTAAACATCTCACAAAGAAACCAGATGCAGCAGCTGTTTCCCTTCTGCAATATCCAAACCTCAATGGAGCCGATCTCTGCTGCCTCGCATAAAGGTGCCTCCTGTTTTATACCAAAATCTCCCTGATTGTGAAGGAAAAACTCTTTCCTTGAAAACTTTCTTTGCTGGTTGAAAGCAACAGGATAATCTCCCTGAAAAGCAGCAAGATGAAAGAGCCTCTGGTACAGTTTTAGCAGCAGCTGAAGGCATGGAGGCCTTTCTGTTCCACAGTAAGGTGTGGTTTTCTGTAAATTTTATGGTAGTATTCAGTGTAGGAAGGATGAATAAAGATACAGTTTTTATTTTGTGATCTAACAGTCCAGATCATTAGCTGGTAGAGGAGAACATTAATTTCTTCAGAGCAGTGCTAGCTTAGAAAAGGCAGGAATTCCCAAGGGTTCAGTTAATGAATTAATGTTTCTGCAGAGGCAGACTTACAACAGGTGCTGAGCCTTCAGCTCCTCCTAACAGGAGCATTCCCCTCCAGCTAAAAATACAATGCCCAGGTAATCAGGTGATCTAAATTCCACTTCACCCCTGTGCCCAGGGCACCTGTGGGGCTGGCTCTGGAAGCTGCCTGTGCATCAGCCTACTTGGGCTGTGAGCAGAGCCACAGGTATCCAGGGCTGGGCACAGGAACAGACACTCCTCCCATAACTGCAAGGCTTGACAAATGAGAATAAGAGCATTCCTGAGCAGTTGGTGTTTTTCAAGCTGACTGACACCACCACAAACACATCATTAAACAAATTAATGCTGAAAATTATGGGGGAGCCCAAATGCCACTGCAGCAATAGATCAGGTGTTCCGTGCTCCTGTGACACTATTTGCATTTACAGTGCTCTGTGTGGCAAATGAAGGATTTGAGTTGTTTTCCTGAGCAAGTTCAGGAGCACTTGAGCTGTAACTGCAGCTGCAGGCACACGGAAATCACTTGCAGGCTCCTGGTCATGCCCACGGTACAGGAGAATTCCAAGGGAGCAGCAAATACCTCTAAGCAGCTGCCCACACATTCACCTGCTCGTGTGTGCTGAGCTTCTGGCTACGGCTCCTCCTTGAGTAACAGGCCCTTAACACTCCAGTTTGAAGGGAAAAAATGCATTTATTTCCATGAACTGCAATAACTCCTAGTGCAGGTGCAACTGGAATCTGATCCTGAAAAATAAATGCCTCTGCACACCCTGTACCCAAAAGACAACAATGGACAGGTGCACAGAGGTAAGGATCTTGTAGCACGCATCCATTTCAGACCTTTTCGAGCAGGGGACAGCCAGCATTTATTACAAGTAGATAAATAATGATTAAAGTGGCAAAAGGATGGGTGGTTAGGGATAGACACGATGAAGATTTATCTAAATTATGGCTCAGTATCAACCTTTTTTTAAAAATACCTTTATCACCAGTACCATTGACTTTGGAAGATTTTTGTTTTTTTAAAGAACTGATGAAGTGCAGAGATGTGGAGAGTAATTTAAAACAATCAGTGCAGTGGGACACAGAAACTTTTAAAAGGGAATTCCACTGCTTCTGTCTCCAAGCAAATAATGAGGTGGAGCAGGTGCCCAGGTGCATCCACTGACACCCAGCACTAGGGAAGGAACTGCAAGACAAGAACACAAACTCCTCACAAAGCACCTCTGAAAGATCAACAGCAACACAGGAACCGCGTGTGAGCCAGTGGCAGCCAACAAAGCACCAGAAACAAGCAAAAGCCTTTGCATGAAAGGAGAAGCCAAGCAGGGGATTTAGATGCTGCTGAGAAGAAACAGCTGCAGCTCAAACACTTGCAATTCACAGGCTGGAAAACACAAAGCACAGCACTTTGCAGATATTAAGGTGAAACCAATGAGAGAAGTTCAACAACTCGAGTTTTATTTCCACCAGAAGCCACATGAGTCTGGTGCAGCCCCAATTCCTACATGAAAGATTTTGATTGCCAATCAACGCTGTGCACTTGGCAAGTACCGGTATTTACACTGACAGACACTCCTGAGACGTATGAACATTCCAGGAACTGTTTCTGAAAAAGGCAACAGTGGCATCCTTGCTGCTTCCTCTCAAACACAAGCAGAAGCTCTGTCACTCATCACCCCTCGAGACATTTCAGGAGACCAGTTCACAGATTCACAGAATCATTT
>VZTA01002243.1:2361-13955 GCA_013398855.1 Mohoua ochrocephala | reverse complement strand
CTCTCTCACCAGGTGGTGCCTCGCTGAACTTTGGGTTCCATTCGGTGCTGGCGAATTCACCGCGTTTTGCACTGCACCGTTAATTAATGGTAATTACGTGGAGAATGGGGGGCTCTCTGATGAGGGAGGCGCGGGAGAGACCCCTCCCTTCAGCTCCCCCACGGCCCTGCCTGCCAAGCCTCCCTCCCTCCCCCCCCCCCCCCCCCCCCCTCCNTCCGGCCCAGGGCTGGTGCAGGTCTTCCCCACCTCCTCTCCCTCCCCAGTATTTCAATAACCAGCAGGCTCAGAGAGCCCCACAAGTCTCACAGAATCAAAATTCGAGCACATTTTATTGGGTCACACAAAGGTTGGGGCGGTGGGAGCGGGGTTCACGCCGTGCCCCCGAGTTCCACTGATGTGTTTGGGATTCAACCACCGGGAGTCACGTCCACGCTCTCGATACAAAACATCCCAGACCTGCTGGAAAAACCCAGGAGCTCAGCCAGACCTGCCTGGAATTGTTCCGGGCTCACTTGGACGAAGGGAGTGCCTCGACCCCGCCTCGGGATCTGCTGCGTTCCGTGGGATTTAGCCCCAAATCGGGGAGAAAGTTCTCCGCGAGATGAAAACGGCGAGAAATAAATTGTGCGGAATCATGCTGTCACCGCCTCAGATCGGGTCTGGCCGAGCAGGCTCAACTGTTTCAGGGGGAAAAAAAACAACAAAAACCAGGTTTAAAGAGTGGTTGTGTCTTTGGGTGTGCAGGGATGGAGCTGCTCCTCCCACCACCTGTGGGATGTGCGGACTTCCACACGCACATCCTGCAGCAGGGAAGAGGTGTCCGAAGGAAAAGAGTTCATCTCTGGTTGTTCAAGAGTCCAAAAACAAAACCCCCTGGGAGATTTCCCCCTTTTGTGGAAGTTCCCAGACATTATTTCCCCCCTCTCCTCAGCTGGAGCTGTCCCACAAAAAGCCACTGACTCCTAAAGGAGCCCAAAGCACCACGCGGGGTTCTTAACCCCAAAATCACACCAAGAGATTCAGCCTCCGCCAACCTTCGGTTAGAATGGCCTCGAACCCCTCGGGATGTGTCTCCGTCCTCTGCCTCCACCACGGAGGAGCTCTCGGCACCACATCCCACAGGAATTCCCACCTCTCCCCCGTGCAGCCCCTCCCGGGGGCGGGCGCTTCCCGGGGCTGCAGCACGGCCCGAGGCTGTGCTCATCCTCTTCCTCCCCTTCGGAGCAGGAGCAGGGATTCATTCCCAGAGCACGGCAGGGATCAGCCCGAAACAGAAACATTTCACACAGAGCAGCAGGGAAGCGACCCCCGAGGTTCTTTCCCCAGGTGTGACCCCAAAATCCCACAGCACCCCAGTTAAAGGGGTTTGGGGCGCCTTGGGCCGAGGCAGGCGCAAGGCACAGCCCGTGGGGTGAGCTCAGGACTAGACCAGTGTCTCCTAAGGTGGCCTTGCTGCGCCCCAGGAGTGAGAGGGGACGCTGCCCCACGTGTATCCAGAGGGGTTTGGGATTTCTCCAGCGGGAGAGAGGCCCCGGCTGCCCATCCGACCCATCACAGGTGAGGAAAGGAAGGGCTCGGCGGTGGTTTCCGACATAACCCCGGAGCCAGGGGCCGCCACCCCGGCCCTCCCGGGGGACGGGGTCGGGAATTCCCTGCTGCCAGCTCCACCCTCGCGGATCCTCGGCCCCATCCCAATCCTCGTGCCCCATCGGTGCCAGATCCGTGGATTTCCACACCTGTGGGAAGGGCTCAGGCGGCTCGCCAAGCTCCTCCCGCCACGCTGCGGCCAGGATGGGAACCCCTCAGGCCGCCCTAAATGTACAAAATACCCAAAGACAAAGGCCTCAAAGGGCAGAACTCCCTCCTGGCTCACGGATAGGGGCAGGGCGTGCCATTGATGTCCCTCTCAGAGTTCGGGAAGAGCCGGGTGAGAAGCCAGGGCAAAAGGGAATCTCGGTGTGGTCACCAGCGGTGGCTCAGAGTGGCCGCTGCTGACTCTTGGTTTCAGGCAGCTCCTTGCCCGGTCCCTGTCAACCTAAAACTCCGTGTTACAGGGGGAAAAAGGCACTGGAAACACCTCCAGCTTCTTGTGTTTTGGTTCTCTTAAGGATTTCTGAACGAGGTGAAAATGAAACTCACCCTGGAGCCATCCAAGAGCTGATGGTGGTGAGGAGGGAGGGAGGCAGAGCAGGAGGAATGGTCGCTCAGCGTGTACCCAATCCCTTCCCCGGGGCGTCCTGGGGCATCCCACACCCGGGAACTCCCACCTCCCTTCCCGCAGAAAGTCTCGGGACAAAGAAATCCCCGAAGGGATCACACAGTGTGCCTGAAAACTCAGAGGAATGGGAACGCTGGGGGTCATTTTGCCCCGGTGGAGTCCAGGACATTCGGGGTAAATTTCTGTTTTCCCCCCTTCCTCTCGAGCCCGGGGTTTGCAGCCCTCAAATAACCAACAAATAACGAGCCCCGGGTTGTGAGAGAGCAGCCCCAGCCCTGTGGGGTCCCTGTTCAACCCCACCCCGCTGTCCCAAAGCCAGGCTCTGCTCACACCCTGAGCGAGCAGCACCCACCCGCGTTTGGGGTTGTCCTGCTCCAGCTCAGCCACGGGGCAGCTGAAGAGCTTGGCTGTTCCTGCTCCCTAATCCATGATGACCATTAATCAATCGTTAATTACCAGGCGGGGGGAGCTCCGCACGTGTCCTGCCCCCGGTCACCAGCAGGGACAGCGGGGACGTCTCCCGTGCCCCGTGCAAACAGAAGCACCGATGCCCCTAAATCCTCGGCCTCTGCTTTCCCCAGCCGGATTTTAGGGGCAAAGGGCAGCTTTTCTGGCCACTCCAGACAGCCATGGAATATATAATCGAATTAAATGAGGGCTTCCTGCCTCAGCCCGCGCTTGGGCTGCAGCTTCATGGCTGCAGGGCAGCGGTTCTGGCTCGGCCGTGGGTGAGGAGAGGTTCATCCCGTCCCTTCCAGCCGCGGGGCAGGGGGGAAAAGCCACCCTCAGCTCCTCCCCCGGCCGCCTCAGGGACCTTTGGGAACGAACGCCTCAGTGCTGCTCCCAAATCTCTAAAAATATCCCGGCTTCCACACGCTGTTCATCCACGTTATCGGTTTTGGAGGAATATCTCCCACCTCTCCAGGCTTCTTCCAGCTCTCCCGAGCCGCCCACGCGGCTCTCGGGGGTGGCTGCAGCCGGGGAGCTTTGTCTGTGCCCCTTCAGAGCCCACCAAACACCGGCAAGGGTTCCGTCTGCGTTTATTCGGGGTGATTTCAGCCTCTCGGGGGGCTCGAGAGGAACAAGGGTCCCATTGTGCCCTCCTGTGCCGCTCTCCAGGGCCCATCAAAGCCAGCGCCAGCCTGGAGGAGCCTTGACTCGAGATCCGCTGGAAAAGCTCCCAGCGGCTTCAGGAGGGCTCTGAATCAGGTGCTCCAGCGGGCTGGTGGTGACAGGCTCCGTGCTCGTCGGCGTTTGGAGATGGAACAAGGAGTTCCGAGAAGCCGCGGAGGCGATAAACCAGAAAATATCACCAACAAACCCCGACAGCATCGTCTGTAAGCGAGCGGAGAGAGCGCCGAGTGCTTCCCGGATCTAGCCCCGAAAACTCTGGGATTAGGGAGGGTGAGAGCAGAGAACTCTCCCTAATCCCAAAGGTCGGAGCTGGGTTTGCCACAGCTCGGGCACGGGGCAGGGGGAAAGGGGAGCAGGGAGAGCATCGGCCCGGGCCGGCCCAGCCCCACCTGCCGGGGGAGGCGGAGGGGAGGAACCAGCCCCACAAAGCGGCAGGGGCAAGGCAGGCGCCCCGGAGCATCCTCCGGAGGGACCAGCGCCTTCCCGGGGTGGCTCCGCGTCCGGAAAGCCGCCCGGAAAGCGGCCTGGAAAGCCTCTCGTCCTTGGAATGCTCGCGTGGGGTCTCCAGCCGGCACCTGGGCGTGGGGAGAAAAGAGACAATTCCAGCTGTTATTCCAGCAGTGCCAGCGGGAGAGGACTCACCGAGCAGCAGATGCACGGGAGGAGCAGTTCTACTCCTCGGGCGGCACCCGAGGCACCGGGGTGTTCCTGGCAATTCCCGGCACCCGCGGCACAGCGAAAGTCCCTGGGAGGGACCATTCCCGGCTCCGAGCAGGACGGATCCCAGCTGCCACAGGGATGTTTTCCCTCCCCGTCTCGGTGTCTGCGCCCGGGAAATCGCCGCCCTCTCCCGAAGAAGCCCTTAAACCGTGGCCAGAGCCTCTCCCAAGGACTCCCAGCCCCGAGCTGAAGCCCCGCTTCACACACCGACTTCCCGATGCATTTCCTCCCCAGGAATGCCCTTCCAAAGGGTGCCCGAGCGGCTCCGCGGGGATCCGAGCTGGGGGCACCGGGAGATGGAAGGCGCTCGCTCCCTTGGGCTCCAGCAAGGCGCTCTCCTGCAAGGAAAACCCGGACGGAACCAAAGGAGTTTCCCGGGATTTTAGCAGGCCTCCATCCCCGGAAATGCTCAAGGCCAAGGTTTTGAGCGCCTCCGCTCTGCTCGAGGCAGTTCCCGCCTGTGAACTCTCCGGGATCGCCCGCAGCTCCCCAAAAAGTTTCCATCCACAGGGAAAACCTGAGGTTCAAACCTACGGAGGCCTCGCCATGGTGACACCAGCCCCCGCTCAGAGCCGCTTAATGCTTAATGGAATAATATTTCCATCCGTCGTAGATGAGAAAAGATAATTACTTTCGGGGTTTAAGAACCAAATGTGTTGATCCAAATGTAATCTCGGTGTTTTAGCATCTGATTATTACATCAGAAACACAAATGTCAACGGGCTGCGGCAACCGAGCTGTCAGAAAGGGGGGGGAGGAAGAGGAGACGAGTGTGCCTCAAATCACTCACCAGGGGGAAGGTGCCGCCCAGGGACTTTTAACTCGAGTTAATTAACAACATCCCGCTTCCCCAGGGCATTCCGGGAGCTCGCGGTTTTCCCTCAGCGATCCTTCTGCTATGCCCAGAGCAAGGCCCAGCCGGAGGGGACAGCTGAGGGTGGTTCCCTGCTCGCCCAAACCCCCCGTGGGCTCATTCCCCGCGGGCAGGGAGGGCTGCGGGAGCCTCGCACACCGACGGTGCTCTGGCGCTGCCATTCCCGATCTTTTCCTCGCCATCCGGCTCCGGCACCTTCCGCCACCTCCGCGCCCCCAGCCGGGCCTGTTTGTCCCTGCTGTCCCCAACCCGGCCCGGGAGAGGTTCCCTCCCCAGCCCGAACCGCCCCGGAGCTCGCAGCGCAGCCCATCCCCGAGGCGGTCCGCGCAGGAATCCCCCGTTCTCCGGGAGGAGATCCCAGATCCCAGAGGCATCCAGCACCCACCGGGGCGGGCGTGCGGCGTTGCCACGAGCGGGCTGCCAACAACCGGGCTCGGATTGCAGCGAACAAAGCCCCAGCCTTGGCTCCTGAGCCAAGTCCCAGCTCCCCGCAGGCCGATTATCCCCCCTGTCCCCGGAGCGGCCACCGCTGCACGGGATTTCATCGCGCTGCCAGCGCGGGCGGCCGCTCGAAGTTTGCGGGGGAAGAAAAGCAGGGGAGGGGAGGGAGAGCCGGGGGTGGGGGGCCCCCCCCCTGTTTGTGTTAAGGCTTTTTCTTCTCCCTTTTGAATAAAATGTCAACTCCATTATACAGATGTCAACTCCATTTACGGCGCCGCCGCCGCGGCGGCCTCGACGTGGAGCTGTGTGCGAATAAAACAACTCCCCGGCGGCGGGAGCAGAGGGCACGGTACCTGCCCGAGGTTCCAATCCGGGCAAGAGAATTCCTGTTTATCCCTGTTGCGGGCGCAAACAGCGTTTCCATTATCGCGGTTTCCTCGTCGCCTTTGTCGCCTCCCTCCAAGAAATAAAAACCTGTTCTTTTATCCCCGACGAGCCCGCGGTGGTCACGGACCTGTCCTTGTTAGAGAATGGGGAGCGCTGGGGAAAAAAAATCCGGGTTGGAATCGTGGGATGGTTTTGGGATTGAAGGCGCCTGAAAGATCCCCTCGTTCCAGCAGCAGCAGCAAAGGTGGGAGAAACAGAGGAGCAGCTTCCCTGGAGGATGAGCTGCCAGACCCTCGGAGGGGCTTTGGGGGACAAACGCCCCCCAAAAGCCGCAGAAGGCGCCATGAGCACCACCCCACGGGCGCTTTCAGTGGGGTTTGATGGGTTTGGGTGAAACCGGGACACATTTGGGAAGAGAATTTGGGGCCGTGACGCTGGCGGCTCCCACCCCCGCCCAGCTCCCTTGGAACATAAATTCTGGTTTTGGGCAGCCAGCAAGGTGGGGAAGGCCCCGAGCCAGGCTGTGGGAGGCCGGGTCTCCTCACTCGCCCTCGGGCCCGCGGGCCGCGCACCTCCCCAGGCGGGCAGGCACACAAAGATGAGCGCACGTTTAGAAAAGAATAAAGAAACCCATTCCGCGACGGGAGCCGTTCGGATAATTGATTTCCCTTGGACTCGCCAGCGCTAAATAACACCCGGCCAGCCGCATCTCCCGCATCGCATCTCCCTTCAAACCTCCCTTCCCAAGGGTTGGCCTTTGACAGAGGCGTCTCTCGGAGCGCAGCTCGGAGGCAGGGCCTCGCCGAGAGGGAAGGCCGTGACGATTCCTCAGGCAATTATTTTTTTTTTTTCTTTCCCCCGGTATCCTTTGCATGGAGAGAGCTAATTAACTGCCTGCCGGGTTCCGCATGTCATAATTAATTAGCAGTTTAAGGCCCAGAGCGAACGCGGCGAAGGTGCCGTCGGTGTCCCAGCGCCGGCACCTCCGCGCCGGCCGGGCGGGGTGGGGTACCCCGGGGGGCGTTCCCTGTGCCGGGAGCTGGGGTGGGGCCCAGCCTGGACAGCAGCGGGAATTTCTTCAAGGAAAGGGTGGTCAGGCGTCGGAAGAGCCCAGGGAGGTTTGGAGTCGCCGTCCCTGGAGGTGTCCGAGGAAGGGCTGGAGGTGGCACTCAGCGCTCGGGGCTGGGGACGAGGTGGGATCCCGGCTCGGACTCCATGAGCCGGGAGGGCTTTTCCGGCCTCGGTGGTTCTGCGATCACACCGCAGAGCCCCAGACTGCGGGAAGCTCGGCCGGAATCCCAGAGAAATGAGCAATAACCTGTCGTGCCCCGCTGTGGAGCCGGGCAGGGATAGCCCAGGCTCGTCCCTGTCCCACCCCAGGGCGTGCCCAGCCCCAGGCCCTGCTCCTTTCCGGGAACAACATCCGTCCCACCTCTCCCCATCCATCAGGACCTTCCGTTTCCGTGTTCCTGGTGGGCATGGCCCTGGCAGCGGCCCCCAGGCAGCTCCCAGCCCCTCTCCCGCCCCGCCTTGCAGCAGGGACAGGGACAGCTGTCACACACCTCCCACGGGCAGCGATTCCTTCCCCGGGGGTGGAAAAGGGGCTCGGCAGCGTGGAGTCTCCAGCTTCCCCCTGGATCGAGCAGGGCTTGGACCTGGGGCAAGCCCAGCACCGGACCTGCCACACCAATTAGGAACAGATCAATTAAAGCCATCAAGGCTGGCTCCTGGCAAGGGCCAAAGCCCGAGAGCTCCCCGAGAAAACTCCCAGCCCTACCCTGGTTCCCCGAGCAGGTGTTCCCAGGGGACAGCTCCCCACGGGACACCTCCAATCCTGCCCTGGTGAGCTCCACAGCCCTGAAAATAAAACCCCCAGGACTCGGGCATGATTCCCGAGGGCTCCGGAGCGGGGCAGATTCCTGCAGGAAAACGACAGGGAGGACTCACAGGCGTCCGTGTCTCCTTCCATCCTCGGCTCCCTCAGCTCCGCTCCCTTCCCCGTGCACCCGCGGGAGATCTTCGGGAGGGCAGAGCAAGGCGAGGGACGGAGCCCCTCAGCCCTGCATCCATTCGGGATCACGCCGGAGCCGGCGCCGGGCCGTGCCGCTGCCCGAGCCCTCTTCGGGTGATTGGAATGCCACTCCTGCCCTGCGGAGCCAACTCCATGGTGACAAACAGCGCCGGGGAGCCGTGACAGCGGCGGGTCAGAGCCGGCACGGCAGCACCGGCGGGGAACAAAGAGCCGGAGCAGGAGCCCCGGGCTGTGGGGAAAAGGATGGCCTTGAGCGGGAGAAAACGCGCGGCGCTCGGGAGAAGCTCCGTAACTCCCGGCCGCCTCTGGTTTTAACCTAAAGAAGTCTTTTAGTAGCGGCATCTGGAGGAGGCCAGCGCCTCTCCAACATCTGCTCGGGGGCTTTGTTCGGGCCTGAGACTTCTCCGCTGCTTTTCCAGGCGGGGCGTCGTTCCAGCGCTTCAACCGCGGGACCTTCCCAGGGCTTTTCCCCTGACTCCTGCAGGCGACAGCCCCGAAACAGCGGCTCGGTTGTGCCCCTCGGCCACGAGGGACCGTGCGCCGCCGAGTTCCACGCGGGAATGATGATGAAGGCATCGGCAGGGCGCCCATCCCGCCTCCCGCAGCCCTCAGGGAATTTCCCTGCGGAACAGCCTTGGATCCAGGCAAAGGCGGCTACGGCAACAGGGATTTCTGGGGGGGCAGCCCGGGAGGTGCCTCCCGCCACCACGAGCTCCTTCGAGAGCAGAGCTCGTCTCCCCCGGGGTCACATCCTTCGGAAATCCTCTTGAACCGACCCCTCCTGACCCGGTCTCGTCCTGCCCTCTCATTCCCAGATCCAGGGTCTGGATCTGGATCACCCCCACACCAGGCAGGCTGTCCCACAGACTGTACCGCAGCCTCCCCGCGTCCCTCCATCAGATCTGAGGGATTTCTCCGTGGTGTTTCCCAGCCCCGCACGGGCTGGAGCTGCTGGCAGGACCCGACGGGGCCAGGAGGAGTCGGTATCCCGCCGTGGATGCTCTGGGAGTGCTGGAGAAGTCCAGGAGCGTGAGGGGCCCTCGGCCGGGTCCCGTCTCGGGATGATCCCACGGCAGAACCGGCTGTGACACCTCAGCTCCCGCAGGTTTATCCCGGGTTTATCCCGGGTTTATCCCACCTCGGCCGGCTCTGGCTCCTCCTGCTCCAGGGACAGGGAGCAAGCCCTGAAGCTGCTCCTCAGCTGCCACGGCCGGGGGGATAAACATCCCTAAATCCCCATTTCACACCCACAGCTGCATGGCTGGACCATCTTCCCTGGCTCTCCACGTCCCTGGGAAGTGTCACATTCCCTGTTCCCCTGTCAGGGTCTGCACGCACCAGACACAATCCTGCACAGAAGAGAGGGGTGGGATTTTCCTCCCAAAGAGGGGATTTCTCCCCACTTTGGCACTCCAGGGCCCCGAGTCACTGCGGTTGCTCCTGACTGCACACGGAATGTTGCTCTGACTTTGAAGGTCCCGGAGGTTATCCTTCAGGAAGTCTCTCTACTTCATGATTTCCTCACACTGTGTCTAAACCTAACCCAAACAGAGGGTTTTCCATCTTTTTATTTCCCCCTTTTCCCAGAAAAAAACCCCTGTGCTTGTCTGGGGCTTTGGGTGACTCCAGCTCTGTCAGGAAACCTTGGATAACCCTGGAAGTGCCCCACACCGGGTAGGACAGAACCCTGGCAGCCCAATCCGGTGCTGGAGTCCCTGCCCGTTGGAACAAGGGGGTCCTTCAGGTGCCTTCCATCCCAAAGCAGGCAGGAATTCCATGGTGATCCCTCTGCCCGTGACAGGCACGGCCCAGGCCTGGTAAAACCCATGGAAAAATGTCCCTGTGCCAGGTGGAAGGGCTCCCGCTCCAAAGGCAGCAGCAGCCACGAGCGGTGCGTGCCAGGGGGGAATTTCAACCCGGGGGTAACTCAGGAGCCTGGATGTTCCTGGTGTTCCCTTGCCCAGGGATCAGGGAGCAGGGAGCAGGAGCAGGGAGCTGGGAGCAGGGAGCAGGGAGAAGGGAGAAGGGAGCAGGGGGAAGGGAGCAGAGAGAAGGGATCAGGGAGCAGGGAGCAAGGATCAGGGAGCAGGGAGCAGGGAGCAGGGAGCAGGGAGCAGGAGCAGGGAGCAGGGAGCAGGGAGCAAGAAGCAGGAGAAGGCATCAGGGAGAAGGGAGAAGGGAGCAGGGAGCAGGAATCAGGAGCAGGAGCAGGGGTCAGGGATCAGGGAGCAGGGAGCAGGAGCAGGGAGCAGGGAGAAGGGAGCAGGGAGAAGGGAGCAGGGAGCAGGAATCAGGAGCAGGAGCAGGGGTCAGGGATCAGGGAGCAGGGAGCAGGAGCAGGGAGCAGGGAGAAGGGAGCAGGGAGAAGGGAGCAGGGAGCAGGAATCAGGAGCAGGAGCAGGGGTCAGGGATCAGGGAGCAGGGNAGCAGGGGGCAGGGGTCAGGGAGCAGGGGTCAGGGATCAGGGATCAGGGAGCAGGGAGCAGGGATCAGGGAGAAGGGAGCAGGGGTCAGGGATCAGGGAGCAGGGAGCAGGGATCAGGGAGCAGGGATCAGGGAGAAGGGAGCAGGGGTCAGGGAGAAGGGAGCAGGAGCAGGGATCAGAGAGCAGGAATTAGGGAGCAGGGAACAGGGAGCAGGGGTCAGGAATTGGGGGTCAGGGAGCGGGGAGCAGGAAGCAGGAGCAGGAGCAGGGAGCAGGAATCAGGGATCAGGGATTCAGGCACAGAGCGCTGCGGTGCCAGAGAAATGTTTGCGTTCTGTTGTCCAAGGAGAAGCTGGAGGAGACGCCTCAGGAATATCACGCAGCACTGGAATATTTTCCGCCGCCTCCATAATCAGGGAAACCTCAACAGCAGCTCTGGGATATTTCGCTCTCCTGCCGCCCGCCCTAGGACCGGCTCTGCTCCATCCGCACACTTTTCCCTTCCCAAAAACTTTTCCCAGCTGGGGCTGAGGGCACCAAACACTTACCTGGGAGCCCGGGAGCTGGGAACATCCCCTTCCGCTGGCTCGTCCCTCCTCTGCCACCCGAGCCCCACGGGAAAACACGTCCATCCGGCAGGCAGGAATTCCCGGGAAGGGGGCGTGAGACCAATGCGTTTATTGGGGGGGGCGGGTTATCCCAAAAAATGGCATGAGGAAAACCTACAGGAGGAGGATAAAGGTTACACCGTGACGGTTGTCACCAGGTAAAGAGGGGCAGGGAGCCCTGAGGGCGGACAGGGAGATAACAGGGAGATAACAGGGAGATAACGGGGAGATAAAAGCCCCCAAACATGACTTTAGGGTAAGCAACCCCCCCAAACCTGCCCCAGGCCCTCCTGGCGCGGCCGTGCCACCGCCGGGCATTCCTGTCGAGCATCCCTGCCGGGCATCCCTGCCGGGCATCCCAGCCCGCAGTTCCTTGGGAAGAGCCGGGTTTCCCCCGGCCGGGGAGAGGCGGCGGCGGCCGCAGGAGCGGCGGTGTCCCTGCGCCGGGTTAATTCCCCGCCTCGCCGGCGAGCAGCCCCATTTAGCGCCACTTCAGGCTCCTAATTCCGGGCTTTGCGTGGAAATGGTTTTGGAGTGCGCTGGAAACCCCGGTTTCCTTTTCCAATCTCGCCACGTCTTTGGAAAGCAATTCCTTAAAGCCTCCGTTCCCGAGCCCCCTTTTTAATCTCCGCAAATTGTCGGTGAGAGCGGAGCGGAGGCAAAAGTGCCCCCGCACGGAGGGAGCGGCTGCCGCTGGTTATTGAGAGGAAACCACCGCTTTCGGGGCGAGAAATAAATTAGCATTTATACTGGAT
>VZTA01002240.1:3333-22526 GCA_013398855.1 Mohoua ochrocephala | reverse complement strand
TTGGGGATCAGTGTTATTCCCTGGATTTTTCAATAACCACCCCATGGCAGGATTTATGGCTTCTCTGTCCTGGCGGAGAAATGCAACAGGGTCCACCCCGATGCCAACGCTTCCAGGGAGGGAAACACGCTCCTGCCTTCCTGCTCCTCTTTGGGCCAGGGCTGGGACACCCCTTGGCTAATCCCGAGCTGAAGGGAGTGGGAACGAAAGGACAGACACAACATTTCTGGAAAACTGTCTGGACTCCTTTGATTTCTTTCCTCGGATCTCAAGAGAGATCCGAGCGTTGCTGCAAGGAGCTGATTCAACTTCTCTGTGCTGGAAAGAGCTCCTGGTGCTCCCTTTTGGAGAGGGACAAACGAAATCCCACCGCTTCATCCCCCTTCTCATTCCCAAATCCCCTAAAAGAGCTGCCCCTCTTCCCACTGGACGATCCCATTTCCTGCCTTGCACTCCCGCTGTGCTCCAACCCCACTATCGAAGCTTAAACCAATAAAATTTTTGGGAAAACCCCACATTTTCCATTTTGTCCACGTGCCAAGCACTGCATCCTGTGTCTGGAGCAGAGATTGTTCGAGACCTCGCGCTGATAAATTACGAGTATTAGGGATATTTTTGGGCAAGTAGGGGAATTTCAAAGACGTGCCTTTACTTGAACAGCTGCCTGGAAAATTAGGAGCTCGGAACAAAACCAGTATCCGATCGGAGGAAATCCTAATCCGTGTCTCTCCTACGTTTCTGGATTTTCAGCTGTGCTGTTTTCGAGTTGTCCCCGCGTTATAAAATCCTCCCACCCTGTGGTCCTTGGAAAGGCCCATTTATGGACATAATGGATGATCAAATCTCTTCACTCCCACGGAACATGGCCGTTCCCAACATTTTAGGGATTTAACGCTGGCAAAACCACCAGGATGACAGATTTGGAAGAGCAAATCCTCCTCAGTAGCCCAAATAAAGAAGTTGACAAGGAACATGGAGAAGTTTCTTACCTGTGTAAGGGCTTTCAAATAAATCAGAATTAAAGCTCGGATTTGTTGATGTGGAGCCAGAATCAACATCAAGAGCTGTGGAAAACCCAGATCTGGAAAAAAGTGGAGACACAGAGAAGCTCACACACGGATCAGGAGGTTCTACCAGTGACTGCGTTGGCACATCCCATGAGCAGATGGAGATGTCCACTCAGGGTGACAGATTTCAGAAAAGCAGGATGAACCTTGGCCTTCAAAGAGGTAAATCCCATGGCTGTGGTCCGTGACCGGATGTAAGAGAACCAGCATCTCTGCTCAGCTTCGGGATTTTGGGAAAGGTGAGACTTCTGCATCTCAGGTGGCTTCCACCTCTCCATTTAGGCAACGGAGTTAATCCTGAGTGGAGACGTTGGAGACTCAATGATGGTGACTCCACACTTCCTTGCAGATGGCCTTGAGGAGCTGAATTCTTCATCCAGGAGGGACTTTTCTGAGATACAAAGTTCACACTATGGTCAGGAATTTTGGGAATTATTTTATAATTACTTTGGGAATTATATTATAATTTTTATTATTATCTGGGAATTTTGTCATGGACTCAGTTGCTGAATATTTTGTTCTGCTCAGGCCAAATAAACCCAAAATATGAGAATTTGGATTACAACATCAAATTTTCTCAGAGCCTGTTTTTATGGAGGATCTGGAGGTGGCCTCCTGGAGTGGTCGTCATTGTAAGGAATGTTTATGTGGACCGAGAGGCTCAGACTCACCAGTAACTCCATGAGGAACGTGCCGGTCTTCCCTGCCAAGGGAATCTTTGGCCTCTGTGCATTGATAAGCAGGAAAGGCTCGGATTGGGATTGGATTTGTGTCCATGGGAACATCTTTGCAATGGGACCTCCTGCTTCCGTGGAATGCCAACAGGAAACAAGAGCTCTTGCCAACATCCGGCCTCTCTTCTGCATGAGATTTTCCTTCCCAAGCTGGTTCTTTCCACCTCTTCCTCAATATTTCTCCAGGAATTTATTTGCTATTGATTAACTTTCTACTGTGTGGATTCTGGGCCCGAGTGGAGATTCAAAAAGGGTCCATAAATTATCCCCAGGGCTGATTTTCACTTGTTCCGTGTCGCACATGGGCATTAAAACAGACCAAAAATTGCCTCTCCCTTTTCTCAGTAATTTTTCCAACCCCACTGGCTTTTATTAAACTGATTTATTTATTTTTCCCTCCTTTCTCACTTACTTTGAAGTAGCTGCTCCCTCATCCCCAGCGCTGGCTCACAAAACATATATGGAAAGTGAAATAATTTATTGTTCAATGATTTGCTTTTCTCTTGGTGGCTGTGACGTGTTCCCTTCTGTTTGTTGGGGCTTTTTTTTTCCCCGGTAGCGTGGGGGAAAAGAAATGACCTTTTTTTTCAGACTTTTATTTTTTAATTTTGACTTCATCCTTTTATTTTTTTTACCTTTGTGATCTCAACAGCCACGTAATGAATACAAATGAATAACCAGGCTATCCACGAAATGTTTTCCTGGGTGTTCCCTTCTGTACCAGCCAATTTTTTCCTTCGTTTCAGGAAGGCAGCCAAGATAAGGAAATATCCATCATTTCTGCACTGCATTATTTCAGTGGAAACAAAGGCTCACGCTGTGCATATTTGTGGATATTGTGCATTGATTGTAGGCGCTGTCATCCCGAATCCAGGATTTCAGAGTGCCTTTGGAGCCTTCCAGTTCTCCAGCCATTCATGGAAAAGCCACCTGGAGAAGTGAGGGGAGCCGTGGTTATAATCCTGGTGATCCTGCAAAGCCAAATCTTGGCATTTCCGCCCCTTTTGTCTATAACTTCTTCTCGTCCCTCTCTGACACGAAAGTTTTTGTGGCCACACCTTGAACGTGACCAAGGAACTGATCCGGCTGAAAAAGAACCTGGGGAAAAAAAGATCAGAATTTATTTTTGCCTCCAGATCAGCTCCTCGTTGGAGTCCACGGCCTGGTCAGGAAAGCTGGAGGGCAGGAAGAGCTCTGGGATTGACTTGAGGGCAGGAAAGAGGGAAGCAGGATGGGAGGGATGTTTAAACTGGGATTGACACCAAATCCAAAAGGCCTCGAAAAGCTTCACCCGGACAAGGAGTTGTCTGAGGTGACCAACAGCAGGATCATGGAGTTGTTTAGGTTGGGAAAGGCCTCTGAAATCAAAGAGCAACCATTAATCCATGGCCACCCCTGCCCCACGCCCAGAACTGCCACATCCACATGGCTTTTTAGGGATGGGACTCCACCGCTGCCCCGGGCGGTGGTGCCAGGGCTGGACAACCCTTTCCATGAAGAAATTTTTCCCAGTATCCAACCAAACTGTGGGCTAGGAGAGATTGTGGTACAGGAGATTTTTATGGAAGCAATTTAATGTGTCGGACACCCTCTCCCGGAATATCTGCCTGTACTGGGAAAGAAGGGAATGAATCAGGGAATTCTTTTCTACCTGTCTGAGCTAAATCCTGCTAAAGATTCACTGAAGTCATCAAGACATTTTGCATTTTCACTTGAAACCACAGATTGGATTGCCCAGCCCTAAATAATGACATTCCAGGTGTGAGAGGAGTCTGAGAAGAGCGGTGGGAAAAGTTTGGCTGAAAATTAATATCTCACAGGACAGAAAATATGGCCTGAAATAAAATTTTAAATATCAGCAATTATAAAGAGGGAAAACCAGGCTGTGCTTAAAGGCAAGACGAGGAGTTGGGTATCTTTCCAAAATCCTTCCCTGTCCAGAAAATGGAAATTAAATAATTTTTGAATCATGAGCGAATAATCAATAATTACCAAGTGCTAGCGCAGTTATAACATCTGTGCATGAAAAAGGAATTAGCTCAATTAGTAAGGGGAGGCTCTCTGCAGGATTTTGTCTCATTCCCACGAAAAACTCCTCTTCAAATGTCCCCTTTGTCCAAAGACAAACTCCAGGGCTCTCCTTGCCCAGCAATTCCCAGCCTAAGGCTGATTTAGGCCGCTTCAGAAGGGTTCCCAAAGGGACTAAAGGTTGGGAGATCAGGACATTGCCAGGGAAAGTCCAGTCAGGAAGGAAGGCTGTGGTAATGCAATTAATTCAACCTTTAATGACTGGGCAGGTACAGAGCAGCAATCCATGGATCTCTCCAAGGATCTGGAAGCATATGGGAAAAAAATTCCACATTCTGCTTCCTTCCCTCAACACTGGTGTAGAGTTCATAAACGGGTTTTTGGCCAAAATAGACTTTTCCACGCCTGATATAGCAAAGAGGAAAAGGAGAGGCAGAGAGCAGGAAAACTCCCATGAATGTGTCATCCGAGCCCAGATAAAATATCTGTGACACCAGAACTATAATTACAATTATAACTAAAATTGGAATTTTGATCAGACATCGCCGGCACCCTCCAGCTAATCTCAGCTTTGACGTGATGGATGCAAGACCCACGGGGATGCCACTGCCATGCTGGGAAGGCAAACAGGAGTGTTAAATTATTTATTCACAGCTGGGGAGAAAATTCCTGTGGGGTCAGTAAGATGGAGTCTGTCCCAAATCTTTGTCGCATGATCTTATCCCCTTTGTGAGAGAAAAGTGTTCAAGGTAATCACAGAATCCCAGCATGATTTGGGTTGGAAGGGACCTTAAGGGTTCTCTTTTCCAGCTTCTTCACCTTCCACTATCCCAGGGTGATCCAAACCCTGTCCAGCCTGGCCTTGGACACTTCCAGAGATCCAAGGGCAGCCACAGCTGCTCTGGGAAATCCATTCCTGGCCCTCACCACCTTCCCAGCCAGGAATTCCTTCCCAATATCCCACCCATCCCTGCCCTCTGGCAGTGGGAAGCCATTCCCTGGGTCCTGGAAGAAAGGCACAGGGTGGATGGACATGTAACGAAAGCTGTAAAGGAGAAAATATTTTAGGGATGGATTAAACTTGGATTTTAGGAGTTAGGAGGTTCTCATGGAAGGTATATCCATACATGTAGAGCAGAACATTTGTCCAGTGAGATGTCCCTGCATGAATCAGCTTCGAATTTACTCTATGGAATATCCTGCCTGTTACAGCCTGGAAAAACAGAAGAGCAGAAATTGGAATTAAAATTCCTCGTGTTCTGCTTTGTCCACGTGCACAGGGTCCAGATTAGAAGCCAACTCCTTGTTAAACTTCTAACCATGGCTCTTCCTGGGCCTCAAATGCATCCATCATTCCTCCATTCTCTCACAGTATGGGAAGGTGATTAAATTCCTTCCCAATACTTCAAGGAGATTGGAAACAATCCTAATGGGGGGGTGGTTCCCTCAGAGTAGGGAAGGCTGGTAGTGATGTAACATGGAATTTGTAGAGGAGGGAAGGATAATGATGCCAGAAGTAAGGAAAAAGGAGAAAAAGTTCTTCTTTACCGGGTGGAAGTTTGGGAAGGAGCACACCCAGGTCAGGATGTGCCGGGAATGCTGTAAAAGTGTTACCGGTTTGTGCCGAGGTTGGACGCTGGGGTGGATCAAACGGGGATGTTTCTGGTGTCCGAACTGTGGAAACGACTTCAGCCAAAAATTACTGTAAAACAAGAGATTTCAGTCTGCCAGAGCAACTCGTTCCTGTTTGGAGAAGGATTTTTAATGGGTTTTTAAATTTTGAATTTATTTTTCCCCATACAACAGTTTGGCATCGCCCATAGGGTGACATTGATTATTCCCAACTGAGGGAATCTCCATATTTCCATTGGCTGAGAAGTTCCCTCGGTGCAGAACTGATGCTGCTTCCATGGATCGTGATTTTTTTTCCTGAGTCCCTTGATTTTTCCTCTTGGCACTCAGGAAACCATTGGCCCTCCCCACGCCGTTTCTCTGCCCTGGCAAGGACCGTGACATCAGGCCTCGAAGCCAGGGGTGTGGCCTAATTTATTCAATTCTTCCCTCTTTCCTCTGCTCGTTCCTGAGCATTAATTGTGTGGGGACCGGGGCAGGAGCAGTGTGTGCTCCGGCGGCTGCCAAATCCAACGGATCCAGCCAAGTGAGAAAATAAAAAAGGTCGGGTTCAAAAGTCTAAGCGAGAGAGCCGCAGGTTTTCCGATGGCTTTGACATCTCAAAGGGTCTGATGGATGTTTCCTTTGTTTGTTCTGTGACCACGCAAAAGCGCTATAGAAATTCAGGCAAATCCCATGATCTCCTCCTCCCCTTGGCTGATCCGGAGCGAACGTAGCTGGGATTATTTATCCTGGTTTATTATTCCTTGGGCCACATCAAAAGCTCGTCCTTCCCTCTGACGAGCGCCCTCGACGCTGTTTCGAGATGTGAAACGCAAACAATTCATAAACAACTTTCTTCCACCATCCCCGCAATACACTGTGGGGAAAAATAAATTACAAGGAACTACGATTCTCCACCCAAAATTCCACCGGGGAGCCCCTGAAAACAATTCACCTCTCGCTTCTTAATTTGAAGCCTGACAGAAAATCTGTCCTCTGGATTCGGAGTGAGTCAGAGCTTGCTGCAGATAAAAGCGGGTGTGGCGGTGGAAGGAGGGAGGGAGGGAGGGCAGGAAACAGATGTGTCTGTGGGGTTTCTGTCTGGGCGACTGGGTGAGCT
Source organism: Mohoua ochrocephala (assembly GCA_013398855.1). Taxonomy (NCBI): domain Eukaryota; kingdom Metazoa; phylum Chordata; class Aves; order Passeriformes; family Acanthizidae; genus Mohoua; species Mohoua ochrocephala. The sequence goes on along the minus strand of VZTA01002240.1, from coordinate 15,963 downwards.
CAGGGGCCCTTGACGAAGGCTTGGGATAATTATTTAATTGGTGTAAATTAAGGTTGAATTCGCTCTGATTGACTCAGCAGAGCATGGACCCCTTTTCTGTTCGTACGGATCAGTCGGAACCCGAATCTCGACGTCTCTGAAGAGCCAAATCCAGCTCTGGTTGGGCTCTCCCTCCCCAAGTGAAAGCTCATTTTAAATCACTGGACTTATCTCCTGGATTAAATTAATTCATTTAATTAATTTTGCTTTGTGAAAGAAGAGAGATTCAAGGCGAGGGACTAAGAACCCCCCCTGAGAGTTCAGCGGCAGCCGGGTCTCCTTTGCTGTACTCAAAGCAGCAAAAAAAATTTGTCAAAATAAAGAGGCACTTTCTTTCCATAAGGCACCAGCACTGGAAAACGATGGGATAATTGGTTTCCTTTAGGAAGGAGAGCATAGAGACTCTCAGTTCTGCTTCCTCAAATCTCCAGCTCCCCTTTGGAAAAGGTTTCCGTGCATGTTCGGCGATTATCCCATCAGCGGGGAGGACACTGGGAAGCACCTGATGAAGAAACACGGGAAGATCCAAACCAAACAGGAGTGGGAGCAGAGGAGCCAGCTCTGCAGAGCATTGGATAACTGCAGCCTTTAATTTTTAAAGGGAAAATTTTCCACTTCTTCAGTGAAAGGTCACATCTGGCAAACATTGCGAGAGTGTTAACAATTAGAAAAATGAAATATCTTCGCCTTCAATTTTAGTTGACAAAATAAATACGAGAATTCCATTGATCCTTTTAACAGACCATTGTATTATTCTTTGGGATACAGTGAATTTCCAGCCTATTTCCAATCCCATCCAGTTGAAGGGGTTGAAACTTGAATGGCAAATCACGAGGCAAATCTCCCGCTCTGCTTCCAAAAATCCTCTCATAAATACCTCAAGGAATTGCTTTTATCCTCTGGTGACTCAACAGGATCCCCATAAAAATCGTGAGCCACGTTTTAGATGGGATGTTTTACATGGACCTGTAACAGGGAATTTTTGCAAGGAATTTATTCCCCTTCCCAGGCTCTGTTATCGTGTAACACCTTGGACACGGGGCGGGATGAGATGGGAATTACTTCCTACACCCTGGAACTGAGGTTTTGTCTTGGACATCATCATAGGTGGTCCAAAAAGTCCCTTTTTGATGTTGACTCGGGAGAAATGAGATCCAATTTCCTTGGTTGTTCTTGTCCGTGCTCCATCATTTCTGGAGAATTTTTTTCCGAGCATCCCGAGTCTTCCCCGAGCTTAAGGAATTGCCCTGATGATTTGCTGAAAGGAGTTGGAAGGGTGGGGTGGTCTCTGTCACTGGGCTCCAAGGAGGAGGAAGAAAACTCCACCAAAACCTAAACGTAGTCGTTATTTACCCTCTTCCATTCCAGATTTCCCAGTGTCCTGGCCACGGAGATGTGGCAGCACAGGACCAGTTTCAGACAATCCCAGGATGGTTTGGGTCGGACGGGAATTTAAGGAACGTCTCATTCCACAGGCAGGGACACCTTCCACTATCCCAGGCTGCTCCAAGCCCCGTCCAACCTGGCCTTGGGCACTTCCAGGGATCCAGGGGCAGCCACAGCTTCTCTGGGCACCCTGTGCCAGGGCCTCCCCACCCTCCCAGCCAGGAATTCCTTCCCAAAATCCATCTAAACATTCCCTCTTTTAGTTTAAAGCCATTCCCACTCATCCTGTCACTCCATGCCTTGTCCACAGCCTCTCTTCATCTTCCCCGTTGGCTCCTTCAGGTCCTGGAATATCACAATTGGGTCCCCCCAAAGTTTGTTTTCTCCAGGCTGGAAAAAACGTTCCTGTCGGAATGAGCAGAGTTTTAGTCCCATCTAAAAAAGTCCATTTCTGGTTTATGAGCAGGATTGATTTCTGATGGGAAAAAAAATCCATGTTTGATTGCACATTCTTCATTCTGGAATTCCTTCCATAACCTCTTTGAAATCCACTGGTTTTCCATCAGCTTTCTTGTTTGTAGCTCTTGAACACAAGGAATTAGGATACATCAAGAATCAAATCTGGGCCATATAAATTTTTCAGAACTTATAGAAAACGTAAATATTTTTAGGAGACATTGCAATTTTTCCCCGAACATGTCACACAGAGTTTCTTTTTCTTCTCACAGGTTTTTCATTGATAAATAAACACCGAAGCCCTGAGGAAACTTTGGATTCTTCAAAATATCTTTTGGGAAATAATTATCTCGATTTCACTCAACGAGAGCCAATATTGTTTATTTTTATGGATTTTTGTTTTCCTTTATTTGGCATTGATTTACTCACGTAGGAATATCCAGAAATACATAAAATAAAACGAACTGAAAGAACTTTTTTTGTTTGGATTCGTAATGGGGAAAGATTTGTATGTCGAAAAAAATAAATAAACGGATAAATAAATAAAGCTGCCGCACACTTCACTCTTTGAAACATTCCCTGAACTTTTTGTGGGGTAACAGCAAGAGGAATAAAAGGAAAATGAGTGGAAAAAAAAAAGTCATTTCGATCACGACATTGAAAGTTCAGTTCCTTGTAGGATCCTCTCAGCTCAACCCGCCCATGGTCTGCAGGTACAGCGTCAATCCCACAATTCTTCCTCCCCTCCAACCTTTCATTTCCATCTGGAATTTCTCCCAGAACGTTTTAACTCTTTTCCTTGATCCTGGAGCAACGCTTTGATTGCTTGCAGCTGACTAAAGCTGAAGACAAGACATGGAAAAGCATCAGAGGGAACTGAACTTGAAGAGCAAAACCTGGAATGCTGTAAACACATCAGGATTCTCCCTGAGGGTTTGGGAGCTTTTCCATGCCTGAAGGAGCAGTAGGATGAACTCTGTATCCTGGAGAAAGTCCACGGGCCTCTAATCTGGATGGCATTCCACGGCTTTGCCCAGAGAAGTTTGGGATGTGCCATTCCTGGAAGTGTCCAAGGCCGGGTTGGACGGGACTTGGAGCAGCCTGGGATAGTGGGAGGTGTCCCTGCCCATGGCAGGGAGAGGAACTGGATGATCTTTGATGTCCCTTCCAACCCAAACCATTCTGGAATTCTGGGATTCCTACAAGCTAAGAAAGCAGGTTCCCCCCAAAAAGGAAATGGACAGGTCCCTTTCACCTTCAGCCAACCAAGGACAGAATCTGATTCCTGAGTTTGGGACGATCTCTGCTCCCACACACATTCCCAGCCATATCCCAGACTCTCCACGCTCCACTCCATTCATTGGTACCTTCAGAGCAGCCAAACCTCGGCCTCGCTCACCCTCCTGTGGGTCCCCTGATCCTCTCCTCCTCTGCCAGCCTTTCCTTGGCGCTCGCATCATGCCAAAATCCCGTTTCATTCCTGAAAACTCCCCGTTGCCCAATTTCCAGCCCACCAGTGCATGCCAAGTTTGGGCCCTTATTTCTCCGACAGCAAGCAGCCATGTTTTCATGGAGTCTCCCCATTTTCAGACGTAATTCCATTTGTATTTGATGTCTCCCCATTTTCAGAGATCATTCCATTTGTATTTGATGTCTCCCCATTTTCAGAGATCATTCCATTTGTATTTGATGTCGTCTCCCTGTTTTCAGAGGTCATTCCCAAGCTGTCTCACTAGAGAACAAATATTTCCAATATTTTATTGAGAAGAGCTAAAAAAGTCAAGTTGTCTGATTCATTGTCCTGTTACAATTTCCTGACAGAATTCCCATTCCTTTGCTTATCCTATCAATTCCCAACCCTTATCCTATCAGAGAATCATGGAATCCTAAAATGGTTTGGATTGGGAGAGACCCGAAGGATCATCTCATTCCAACCCCCTGCCATGGACAAGGACACCTTCCCCTGGAGCAGGTTATGTTATGTCGGAATAAAGGATTTTTAAGCAACAGATCAATTTTAATTCGAGATCATTCCTTCATTAAATCCATTATCAACAGAGTTAGTTCAACAGAAGAAATTCAGCATATTCTTATTTAGAATAAATGGGGAAAAAAGAACATTTTGTTTTTCCATCTGATGAGAATGAGACATGAAAATATTTCCTTCTGCGAAGAAATCTCAAAAATCCCAAAATATCCCTAATGACCAGAAAATCCTTATTTGGTTCGAGACAAAGGTGATGTTGCTCTAATTCTAAAGGATTATTTTAAACTGGAAATATATTTTTAAAACATATTTTCGGAGCTGGAAATAGAAAACCTTCCATTAACAACGCTGGAATGAGACATTTATAAAATTAAACTCTTCTATTTATTGAAACAAAAGTCACTGGGATTTAATTACATTATTTTAATTGTATAAAAACTTTGGCCCGGTAATTATATTTCCATATTTTCCAGGCGGGAAGCTGAGATTTCCTACGGAAAGTCTAAGGAGTAGAATTGCCTTAACTCTGCGTCTGAACAGCACCTGGCATCATCAGAATCTGCTTTTTATCCACAGTCTGGGGCAAAAAATATCCAAGGGAAAAACATGGCTAGAGGATTTGATTCCACATTGATCCATAAATAAAAACATGGAGAGGAAAATGAGTTGGGAAATCTCCCACATCCCTGAATTTGGGAATGTCTCGGTGGGTCGGTGTTAGATCTTGGCACTGAGCGCGAGGATCTTGAGATAAGCTGGGATCACAACCAGGGAGATCCAGGTTTGCTCCAGAATTTCAGGATACAAAGTTTTATCTGGACGAGGTGGCTTTTTTGGGGGAACGGTTTGGGAATCATAGTTGGAATTCTTCTGCCACGTCTTTTGTTTTCCTTGCTGATAAGAGCTGGAACTTGGCAGTTGCCTTCCAGCCCTTGCGAGATCCTTCCATCCTCGTGGGAGCGCTGAACTTTGCTACTGAATCCATGGAAACATCTGGAGCGGGCCCAAATGTTAGGAATGGCAAAATTATGCAGAGTGACAAGAGAAGGAATTTGTCCTTTCGGATTGGCATTAAAAATAACATCAAATCCTTGGAAATCCAAAGAGGTGACGGGGAGATCACAGGATCATGGAATCATGGAATGGGTTGGGTTGGAAGAGACCTTGAGGATCATCCCATTCAACCTCCTGCCGTGGGTAGGGACCTTCCACTATCCCAGGGTGATCCAAGCCCCGTCCATCCTGGCCTTGGACACTGCCAGGGATCCAGGGGCAGCCACAGCTTCTCTGGGCACCCTGTGCCAGGGCCTCCCCACCCTCCTGGCCAGGAATTCCTTCCCAATATCCCATCTAAACCTCCTCTCTGTCAGTGGGAAGTTGCTCCAGTTCAATCCCATTCTGGGAAACGAGGATTTGGGAGCAGTCAGTGTCCGTCTGTCAGAGTCTGGAGACACTGACTGAGAGTTGTGTTTGTGGGAACATTCAGGAGACAGAATCAGTGAAAAGAGCAGATGACAAATCCTTCCCTTCAACGCAAGGAATTTAATCCAATTCCTGGTCCTTGGTTGTCCAACACAGCCCAGGGAATTCAAACCCAAAGAAAACCTGCAAGGAAATAAGATCGAAAACAAGGCAGGCCTTTCATCCTATTTTTTTTTTTTTTGGAGTTATCTACTCAGACTTCCATAAAATCCAAGCACTGACCTGGTGATACAGAGCCAGGAAAAGCCTCAGGACCTGCTCTGGAGACAATTTTCCAGTAAATTTTCCAGAACAGAGTGAATTATGGGGCTTTGCGGCGGATTTCGGGAGCACTGTGGCTTAGTGGGCACGGTGGGACTTGGTAGAAGGCCGGACTTGATGACCTTGGAGGTCTTTTCCCACCTTAACGATTCTATAATTATCTCATCAGAGAATGATCAAATCCTCAATTATCAAAACTCCAAGAGCAAGAATTGATTGGATACCTTGAGGAGCTGATGTCTGGACAGATTTTGCCGGGATAAATTCGGAATTATCAATACCGGGAAGTTTAAATCTCTCATATTGAGGGTGTCAAACTCCCCGGAAGCCTCTCCAGGCTCTGAAACCCTAAATCCTCCCCAGATATTTGAGTTCCCATTTGGGCAATCTCTGCCTCCAGCGAATGGGAAACAAATTATTTCCCTTCCTTCACTGTCCTTTCTAACATTAAGAACCTGTTTGCATCTCTCAGTAGAATTTTATATAACGTTTTAAAGGTCACAGTTTGTCGGTGGACGCCTTTTGTATAAAATATGACTTTGTGTTGGCAGCTCCAGCCTGAAAAACGTTGTTTTCCTGTAACTCCACTAAGGAGCAGGAAGGACATTAGGGCTGGATCCTGCTTTGGATTTAAAACTAATGATCCCCATCCCGCTTTTTGTAAAGCTTGTGACCGTTTCACTCATCTGATTGACAAATTCACCTTTTTTTAAGTGCTCTACAATTCCTTTTTCTTCCAGGACACAACCCCTGATGATTTATTTTCGACTCAGAAGAACGGGAGGTCAAGACTTTCCCACCGCAAGGAGAATTTTGCTGTTCGTGCAGAGCAATTGAAGAACCCCGGATTATTCCAGAGCCAAATAATTCTGTTTTCCACGAGGTTTTGTACTCCTCGCTCCTGAATCCATCCAGGTCTGACGATGGGTTTTGAAGCATTTTACGTGGAGCTTTACTGGGAAGGGTTGGAGATTGAAAAGGGGGAATAATAAAAGATATTTGTCCGTGAATATGGGAAGTGATGAACCGGAACGAAATCCCAACAGGAACAACAACGTCCTGGAACAAAGGAGTGTCAGAGGAGGATCTGGAAAGGTTCTGCTCAAGCGACAAAGCTGAGCCATCCCAAATATTAAACAGGAGAAACACCAGTTTAAATAATTTATTGATAACATTTCAAATTATCAGTTATTAGAAGTGGTTCTGTTAGCAGGGACAGGGATTTGTAAAATCCAGGATTTTTGTAAGCAGATCCAATTTTAGGAGGAGTAGTGAACACACACAAACAGGAATTAACAAACAGAATTATGGCCTTCCAGAAAGCTGAGAATTTACTTAGATTTCCCTCTAATTTCAAAGTCCAAGCCGCCCATTCCTCACCACACAACCCCAATGTTACGGAATTCCGGATGTTGGAAGAGATCATCTACCCCAAACCCCTGCTTAGAGCAGGTTGGGCAAGGCTGCGTCCAGTTGGGTTTTGATACCTCCAGGAATGGAGACTCCACAACCTCTCTGAAGGGTCTGGCCCAGTATCCACCCACCTTCCCAGTAAAAAATAAATAAATTCCCTGTTCAAATGGAGTTTTGTGTTCCGATTTATTTCTGTGTTGCCTTTTCCTGTCACTGTTCACCTCAGGGAAAAATCCGACTCCGTGTTCTTCATTCCTTTTTTATAATAATTTATCCCACTTATCAGAACCCCCTGAACCTTCCCTTCTCCAGGCGGAATTCCCAGCTCTTCCAGCCTCTTTTCGTATGACAGATGCTCCCTGAATCATTTCTGTGGCCCTTTGCTGGACTTGCTTCAGCTTATCCATGTTTTTCCTGGGCTGGGGAGTTCCAGATGTGTCCTCCCCAGAGCTATCATCAATTTTAGGGAACTAAATTGGAATTCACGGACAAAATACTGGATCAGTGCAGATCACTTTTCAAAGAGAGCTGCTAAATCTATCCAAAGAAACACGGGGGAAATGGGATGAGGAAGACGGAATAGGGTCACCTACACCAAATTCCTGCTGCGGGAAAGAAACCACCCTACAACCACCTGTGATTTCTCCAAACCTCTCCAGTGAAGGAATTCCCACAGCCTTTCCAGCACTCTCCTGTCCCTGCTGTTCTCATGATGTTTTATTGGAATTTTCCTTCCTGGAAGCTGGGATAACACAGGCACCGCCCGTCAGTTCTGTTTCATCCCAGGAAAAGCTTAGTGAGGTTTTCAGGAAGAATCCAGGCCCTGCAGCAAGGAATTTGCTGCGGATCTCATGCTACACACCCCGTAAGAACATTTCTGTGGGGTCAGGAATGGATTCGGGAATTCCTAAACGGAACAGGCAGCTGCTCGTCTCACCTTGGAATTTAATGATCTTCCCGTACACAAAATCAGACCTCGAACTGGCAAAGCTGGTGGGGTGTTCCAGAAAGGATTGTCAGGGAATTCCTTTTCTTTTTCAGCAGTGCAGAAAAGAGGATTTTAGAGAGGGACTCTTTCTCCAAGCTTCCCAAAGATGTGTTTCGTAGGACCATGGAATTGTTTGATTGGAAGGGACCTCTTAAGGATCATCCCATTCCAACCCCCTGCCATGGGCAGGGACACCTCCCACTATCCCAGGGTGATCCAAGCCCCGTCCAGCCTGGCCTTGGACACTTCCAGGGATCCAGGGGCAGCCACAGCTGCTCTGGGAATTCCATCCCAGCCCCTCCCCCCCCTCCCAGCCAGGAATTCCTTCCAATATCCCACCCATCCCTGCCCTCTGGCAGTGGGAAGCCATTCCCTGTGTCCTGTCCCTCCAGGCCTTGTCCCCAGTCCCTCTCCAGCTTTCTTGGAGCTTCCTTTATAAATGTAGGCAACTTCCACTCTGTCCTTTCTGGGACATTTTGATGTGAATGTTAAAAGACAATTAATCCTCATTTTTGTTCATGAGAGACATCAGACCGGATTAATATGATTAAAATATAACATAAAAGATTATAATCTAATATAAATTTATGAAATACATCTGTGTGTTTTAGGGTGCCAATCAGCCATCTTGGGTTGGGTATCCCCGGCCATTTGAAATTTCCTGAGGGCATCTGGGATGAGCAGATACAATCCAGGAGCACTTCCCGGCAGCCCAAATCCCTCTGGAACCGAGACAAGGCTTGGGAGGACATCCTCCTGGGAATCAAGGGTCCGTGTTCAAACGCTGGATCGGGTCAGACAGTGCCCACGCATCCCCAGTCCTCACCAATTAATGGGATTAACTTTTAGTCAAATAACCTGACAAATCCCCATCCCACGTATCAATTTGTGGAAATTTGGGATTTTTCCACAGGCAGGAGAGACCACGTCGATGTTTTACGGTGCAGAACTGCCAATGTGCACTTGCCTTGTGTGGTGTCTTGGGAGACACAGGACCAGGAATTTCAGGGATCTGTCAGTGCTGGTGTCTCCTGGATTAAAAAAAAAATCCTAATTCTGGGAGGGGATCGTGTGAAACAGGCAGAAAACCCTTCAGAGTGGCTTTTCCCTGCCCAACAGCAACATCCATCTCTCCTCAACTGTACCTCCACATGGAAAAGTTGTGTTTAATTGGATTCAGGAGGACTGGCTGGAGGAAGTTCAGATGGGATTCATCCCAGTTCATTATACTCTCCCTGCCTTTTTTTGGGAAGCTTAAAAGGTCAGTTAAATATCAAAGCAGATTGTTCTAGGGCTGTTCCCTCTGCCATTTCCAGTTCTAATTCCTCCATTGGAATGGGATTCAGGAGACCTGCACAAATCCATGGGACAGTGAGACAACAAGAGAATTCCAAAACGAGTATAATGTGTCCAAAAAATGTACTTAATGCATAGATGATTTTTAAAAGGGCTATTTAGGAAAATAAGGGGGGTTTTATCCCCATTTTTTTAGGTGAGAGAGGGAGGCAAGAAGTCGATTTTAGGATTTTCCAGAGTCGTAGGAGAGTCCACAGCCCAGCAAGAAGATCCATCAAAACCTCTCGAGGCTTTGGAAGACGTGGCAGCTTCGTTTTCCTGCTCCACGTGGGCAAGTTCCACTTTTTTAATGGAAAATAAATGCTTCCAGCACGCAGCTGATTTCAGCTACACCAAAGGTTTCGGCCTGAGCAGATCCTGCCGCAAAAAAAGAGGCTCCCCCGAGGGCCGCGGGTTTAATCATCATTACTTTCCCTGCCTCTCTCATCTTTCCTCACCAGCCCTAATCTCTGCTGCTGCATCTGGAGATAAGAGTCAGCAGAACCGCCGGGACTGAAGGATCGTCTGAGGGAGGAATTCTTTCCTTTGAAAGCCTGGGAAGTGGTCCCCTGGGTGTGTCATTAAGCTGGAGGCAAAAGCAGATGCGAGCCCAGATTATCTGCTGGTGACAGCCCAAATAAAGCGCAGTAATTGGCAGGGCAGGGGTGGGGGGGACAGGCAGCGACTGCTGGGCTGCTGGATCTGAGCGAGGAATGGCTGGGGAAAAACAGGGATTTTCCTGTGAAAAAAAAATCTTGGGAGTTTCACTTCTGTTCGCAGGGAATGAGCTGAGGGTTGCGTCCTCCGTCCCTCCCGCAAACACGGATGGGGACAGCACAGAGAGAAAATATCGGGTCTGTGTCCTCGTTCTCTGAAATGTTTTCCTCTCTGCTGGACTGGGGCTTGATTTCAGTGCTTGGCACCCGGGATGAAGCGTTGTCTCCGGAGTTTTTTCAGGAATAAATATTCCTCTGAAGCCTCCCTTCCTATCCCAGACCATTTAAATCCCGCTTGTGGTGGAATCACGGAATGGTTTGGGTTGGGAAAGGACCTTAAAGATGATCTGGTTTCAACGCTGATGCCGTGGGCAGGGACACCTCCCGCTATCCCAGGGTGATCCAAGCCCCATCCAACCTGGCCTGGGACATTTCCAGGGATCCAGGGGCAGCCACAGCTTCTCTGGGAATTCCAGCCCAGCCCCTCCCCACCCTCCCAGCCAGGAATTCCTTCCCAATATCCCATCTAACCCTTGCCCTCCCTCATCTTAAGGCCATTCCCCTGTCTTGTCACTCCAGGCCTTCATCCAAATTCTCTTCACATCCTTCTAGGAACCCCAATTTTTTATGGGAAGCAGAAGGATTGCTGTCACTGTGTCTCAGCACTCAGTCACCAGGACAAGAGCCGGAGAGTGAAACCAACCCATAAACCAAGCAAAATTCCCAAAAATGTTCGTTCCCTGATAATTTGAACCGCAGGAATCACCCATGACAGGACATCCTTGCCCTCTCCATGGGTGCTGCTGGCTAACCCAGGCAGCTGGAGTTGCTGGTTTGTTTAGTTGGGAATTCTGCAGGATGTCAGATTTCTAGGAATAGGCATTGTGGATAAGGCTTGTTTGTTTTGGCTCCGTTTCCATGGGGATAAACAGAAGTGGAGTGATTAATTTCCATTCTGTTGCCATGGTTATTAATAATAATGAGGTGATTATTACCGCACTGTAAACCTGACAGCAATTCCAACGCTGCCATAAAAAAAAAAAAAGAGAGAGGGAGAGAGAGAGAGGGGGAAAAAAAACAACAATGAAAGAGCTGGAGCTGATCCTGAGCCCGGGAAAATCAGCACTCACGCGTTGCCTTCGACGAGAGGCAATGAAATAAAAGATGTGTTCTTGGAGAGCCCGGACTTGCAGACAGAGCAATATTAATAAAACAAGTGATAGATGAGAAGCCCTCACTGGCTTCAGCAGATTTGCACCCGCTGAGATTTGACGGGGCCGGAGATCCGCCAGCACAAAAGTCCCACCTGGGTTCGCACATCTGACGGAAAATCGGGATGTGCTCGGCATTCCCCGGGTCAGGCTCTATCTCATTATTTTCACTATAAAAAAGCGGTGGTGCTGCGTGGGGGCGATGAGTAGAGGCGAGTAAAAATATCATTAAAATAAAAAAAAACCCCAAGCAGCAGCTCTCCCCCCCTGGGTGAGTAATCAGCAACTCCCACATTCCTGGTACCTGCTCAGCTGGCTCTATCTCCCCGCTCCGAGTGATTTGTATTCCTCCCGGAGACATTGCCATGGTGTTGGAACAACAAGTAACACTCCGTCCGTCGGATTGTCCCCGCGGGTGAGATCACGTTCTGCCAGGACTCCGCGCGATGCTTTGCAGGCTTCCGTCCTTCCCGATCCCGGGGTGAGTGCGGAAAGCTCGGGATTGGCACATCCCAGCCACCGGGCAGAGCTGTTGGTGTTGTTATTTTATGGCTGACTGGGACTCCGCATCAGCCTCGGAAGGACAGAAACAGGATGGGAAAGTGGCTGCTCGCGTTCTTCTCCCCAAAGCCGCAGCCGGGGCTGCAAGGCTCCGAGTTTTCCACCTTTCCTTCCCCAAACCAGCGGAAATTATTTTGTGTGTTTGGTTCTTCCTTCCCCCGGGCCTCATTTTTATCCCATCGTTTGCCATCCTCTACCAGGATGCCACCTTTGGCAAAACGAAATCCACGGCCCGGCTGCTTCCCAGATTTCCCCGTCTGCTGAGGTGGCTCCGAAGGGAGCAGGGCAGCGGGGCAGCACTGGCTGTCAAACACTGCCACGGAGCCAAGGTGGAAAAAGAAAAGCCTTGGCTGTGGAGAGCTCTCAAAGCGCAGTGGGGCTGTCAAGGGTTCTCTCCTTCAAACAGGCATCCGTGTTCTCGGGGAATCCCGGGATGGGTTGGGATTTTGGGAGTGATAGGGAAGGTGTGCGCTGATGTCTTCCCAAATAATTCCATGAGTGAGGGGATGGGCGTGAACGGCTCTGAGATGGGGCTCAGTGTCCGTCCCCACTTCCAGCCGTGGGTTTGTCCCAGAGCCCGGACAGTTTGACTCCTGGAACAGCCAAATGGGGCTGCACAGGGCTGAGTTTGTGAACTTTGGGGGAAAGGACAGGTTTAAGGGGGAATAGGTGGCAGGTGATTCGGGAAGGCTGCACCTTCCTGGTGCCTCAGCACTGGGGAAAGGAAGAGGGCAATGTGTGGCTGGAGTTTGGGATAAGAGGAGGCTGTGCCCTCTGAAACCTCGAGAGAGAAAA
>VZTA01002237.1:0-15620 GCA_013398855.1 Mohoua ochrocephala | reverse complement strand
ATGATCTTAGAAGTCTTTACCAAACTTAGCAATTTTATGATTCTATGATAGGACGCTTTATTTTCCTTGACAGTTTCTGGCAAAGAGTAAGAATTGTAAAAGAAGGAAGTGCAAAAGGAGATATTTAAAGATAATGAGATACCAAGACACCTGTCAGGAATCTAAAGGTTACGGGAAGAAAAGCGAATGACTGCAACTGAGTAGGCTGGGGCACAGGGGGAAGATATTCAAAGTAGTATTTCTCCATCTACAGAAAAGCGAGGTGGTAAAGTGCTGATAAGGCAGTCACCACAGGTCTAAGAAGGCTTGATAGGTTAGATCAACCATAAAAATGAGAGGATGCAGTGTGAAATTCCTCATTTAATTTCTCCCTGAGACTGAAGCAAATAATTTTTAAAAATGGTGTATACCGATTTTTAATGTTTTTAAATACTTGTTTAAACTTTTGCATACATGATCTTCACTGAGTTCCAAAATGCTTCTGGAGGAACAAAATAATTCATTATTTTGCTATTAATTCACTCAGTAATTCAGTATTAATTCTTAATATTTGAAAAATTTTGAAAGTTAAAGGGAAACAAATGTGAATATAATTGCAGAGCAGTATCTATTCTACACTAATTTAATAGCTCAGGAACTTAAATAACCTAGCAATCAATCTGAACTAGCATTTTCCCAGGGATTACTGAAAACAAAAAGAACTGTAATATAAAAGAATCTTTCCCAGACATCTGAGAAGACCTTTATTTTTAAAATGAGATTTTTAATGAAGAATCCTTTCATTTCCCTGGCACAGATTTTTCTTTTCTCAAAAACTGGAATCTGAAAGCTCATACAAGAGTCTTTTAAATTATGTGAAAAACCTTCAGTGATACTTAAAAGGTGAAACAAAGACAAAATGAACTTAAAGAAAAAAACCACCTTTTTTTAGATACATTAAAATGTAGTTTGATAAAAATTCTACAGGTCCTGGCAATAGAATGAAAGAAAGATAGTGCCACTCCACAGCAAACAGCATTCATACACTCCTTGGACCTCTATGTGTCACCACAAAAATGTAATCCTGCTACAGTGGGAAAAACCTACAGCTAACATATGTGTATCTTACATGAATCATAGATTCATAGAATATCTTGAGCTGGAAGGAATCCAAAAGGATCATCACAATTCAGATCTTGGCCCTGCAAAGGACAACCCCAAGAGTCACACCATGTGCCTGAGAACATTGTCCAAACACTTCTTAAGTGTGGCAGGTTTGGTGCTTTGACCGCTTCCCTGGGGAGCCTGTTCCAGTTCTCAACTGAAAAAACTTCCCCCTTTGGGTGAAGAATCTTTTTCTTCATATCCAACGTAAATGTCCCCTGACTCAGCTCCATGCTGATCCTGAGGGATCCTGCTCACCGGACAGAATTCAGTGCCTGCCCCTTTGCTTCCCCTCATGAGGAAGTTGTAGAGTGTGTGATGAGGTCAACCCTCAGTCTCCTCTCCTCCAGACTGAAAAATCCAAGTGACCTCAGCCGCTCCTCACATGGCTTCCCCTTTCAGACTCTTCACTATCTTTGTTGCTCTCCTATGGACGCTGCCTAATAACATTTTGACTATTTTATATTGTGGTGCCCAAAACTGTACACAATATTCAAGGTGAGGCCGCCCCAGTGCAGAGCAGAGTGGGACAATCCCCTCTCTTGCCCAGCTGGTGATGCTGCGCCTGATGCCCCCCAGGACACAGGTGGCCCTCCTGGCTGCCAGGGCACTGCTGACTCATGTTCAACTTGGCATCAACCAGGACCCCCAGCTCTCTTCCTGCAGCGCTGCCCTCCAGCCTGTCATTCCCCAGTCTGTACACACATCCAGGGTTGTCCCATGCCAGGTGCAGAATCCGGCACTTGCCCTTGTTAAACTTCACACACCGGTGAATTCCCAGCCTTCTCTCAACTCCTCCCACTTTACCATCGTTGACAAATTTACTTCACATAGCTTTGGGTCCTGCATCCAACTAATCTACAAAGAGGTTGAGGAGCACTGGTCATAAAATGGAGGCCTGCAGAACCAAACTAGTGACCAGTTACAAGGCTGATATAACCTCATGAGTTCTTCATTAATTTTTAAGAGCAATATACATTATCATGACAAAATATATAGGATGAAAAAAACTGATGAAGGAAGTCTCCAAAAAGGAAACATATGTCTTTGATAAAAAATACATATTCAAGTTTATCTGCAAGCCATGTTGTATTATATTAGAACTAGGAACTGCCCAAACACATGTTACATGTGCAGGGAGTTCAAGAGCTCCATCAGCAGAAAAGCTTCCAGCTGATATTTCTGAATTTCCATAATCAATGTTGCTTACATAGTGCAAACTTTACTGCATTGAATATATACCAGATTGGCAGTCCTTGGACATATTTTTGTACACCAGGAGCATCTCCTTTATTGCCTGGAACTTCTTTCTTTTTTAACTCCAGACTGTGTATGTGTAGCCTTGGATTCTGAAGAAGGAATCACTCAAAAGATTCACAACTAAAATCCCAGCCAGGAAGAAGAGAAAACTGATGAAGCCTCATCTAATAGCAGACTCCCTGCACTGAAAGGCTACCTCCTCATCATGAATATTTGAGTTGGTGGGAGGCACTCTTGCATTACCAAAAGCAGTCTTAAATGTACACAAATATCAAATTGTAATTTCACAAATTATACACTACTCCTGAAATTCACATGCGATTTCTCAATTGAAGTTGGTTGAATGGTAAAACTACTACATCAAAACAACGCTGCTGTGACCCTCACTGTAAAACCTTATCTCTTTTTTTCATAGGATTCAGAGAGAGAAAATGGATTTTTTGGGATGCAAAGTCTTACTTTGAATGAGGCAATGAAGTGTGAATTATTCAAGCTTGCTAACAGACATTTCAGTTGCATGTATAGTAGGGAAATATTGATTCCTCCACACAAATCTAGGTGAAAGCAAGCTTTTAATGTAGACATAAATTTCCTGTTATCTGTCTCTAGTTCACACAAACACCTTTAGTAGGTTTCTCTAATCCAGTTTCATTTTCCACACAACTAGGATGAAAAATGCAACAGAAGCCCCAATTTATTAAGTTAAAAAATAAAATTTGCACTTATTTGTTTGACCGGACATTTAGAACTTCAAATTAGCACTCAGTTACTTAACAGGGCATTTGAATGGCAATTTCATATAGGGAAGTTGAAAAGTAAGACCATAAGAATTTTGATATTTCTTCTTCGACTTCCCTTCATGCCTTTGTCTGTTTGTCCTTACCAACATATTGTAACACAGCTTCAGACAATAGGGACAAATGCCTCTTCACTGAAGTTACTGGACTGTGTCCATTTTCCACTGGCTACAAATCTGGCCCATTATTCACTGATTTGCTGAAATAATTCAAACAATGAAGTGAGTAAATTAAATTTATACACTTAGGCTTAAAACTAGGCTTTGGACAATGAGCAAGATCAGAACTCGTGACAAGCCATCTGCAAATCACAGGAATGCTGTTCAGGCCCTGCACCTTCCTCTTCCAAAATACAGTCTGGACTATTTGCCACTTTGTCTCTTAAGATTGTGGTGGCGCTTCCCCCCACCATCAGGCCTACTCTGCAATCTCAGGAGCTCCTGACAAGCCTTGACTAAATCAGATGAGAGCTGAACTGCCCCTTTACTCTACCAGCTGGGTGGTGAAGCGTCTCTGACCAACCAGCCGGTCTTATGTAATATAGGTGGGCGCACTGACCATAACAGGAATATCAGCTGCCCAGCCAAAGTGGAGAACAAAGGATAATCAACCATACACTAACAGCATTGGAACATTCCTTACCTGAAAAGCAGCCTAAGTGGAACAGCAGCATTCCTGCTGGAGTTTTGGAAATGATTTCCAAATGTTTTGGAAACTACAGTACTTATCGACTTGGGTTATGCTCTGAATGGAAAATTACTGATGACTGAAGCCAGTCATCTAGCAACCCTATGAGCAGGGGTCCTCAGTGAGGCCCTTTGTGCTCTCCTGGACTGCAGTGGGCTCCACCAGCAACTCCCTCTGAATGGGACACTTCTCTGAGCTCATGAACCTTCAAGTCTGCCATACTCGAAAGACTGTTGCTGACTGTGAGGCGTAGTCTGATGGATACACAGACAGACTTGAGGTGCAACCCATACCTGTTGAGAAATGCTAAGAGAACTGATGTATTTCACTGAACACAAGGAGAATTTTTGGTAGGCACCTGTTTTACACACATAAATATAGAATTATACTTCTTTTTACCTGTGTATGCATGTCTATTTATTATGGTATCAAGGTTATCATGAGTCTATAATTAATTTACTGTTATAATTGTAGCAAACTCTACTGACTCACCTCATAAATGTTAAATTAGTCAATGATTAAGTGCTGCTAAACCCTTCAGCACCCTTACTGTTTTTTATCCATATTCTTTGTACCCTTAGTCTCTTACATCACCAGTCTCTGTGAAAATCTCTCTAAACTGATTCGAATCAGATTTTCTTATGTATACTTCATCTATGCAGTAAGTTATAGAGTGAACCTTGCCACAAAACTCTGTTAAAGTTCGCCTTTCATGGTGATTCTGTGAGTGGCCTAACCCCCTACTGGCAACAAACCTTCTCCATAGCTAATATATAACACACAAAGAACTAAGCTTTCCCTCAGACACAGCAGTAGTGTATCCAAGTAGATACTAACAGGTGCCTGTCATCCTAATGTTGGAACAGTCAACGTAGGCTTAAAAATAAGTGTCAGCTATTTTACTAGGACACCTGTTACTTGATTTTCTCCATTTTGACAGGTGCCAGTGGGAATGTTTGTCCAGGCGTCAATTAATAGGAGGAGACGTAGATTTGTTAACACTCAGAGAAAATCCTTTTTTTCATCAGCATTTCTAGTTCTCAAAAGGAAAAGTGAAAATAAAAAGCATTTGCTTCCCCATAGCTTCCTCCGTGCTGTAGTTAAAACAACGAATTTGGTTGTCAATTATACCAACAATGTGAGTGTATCACATTTAAACATAAAAAGCTATAAATAAACCCAAACATCTAGTATGAGTGTTAAACACAGTGAATTTTTAATGAAGTCGTGAGAAACACACCCGCAAGCTCAGTTCTGAGGTGACAAAGGAGAGAAGGTTCATTGCGCTGAATGCTGTAGAAGGGCAAGTTGCCAAGCTGAAAACAGGGCAGGTTCTATCTTTTTAACTTCACTTTTGCTGCCTTCTTGGCTTGGCTTTTGCTGCCTACTTGGACTTTCTGTTCTTACTGATGGTGGTGGATTTCACATCACCTGTCTTCTGGGAAGTGCCAGGAATGATCCCCAGGAAGATCCATAAAGTGTTTTGCAAGTACTGGAAAGTCAAAACATAACTTTGCTCATCTGAACTTCTGTCTTCCTGGGCGTCAGTTGTCACTTGTACTTGCCACACATTGCTGCCAGGCACAAACTGCTCTTTTGGAAAGATCTCCAGGCACTTTATAAGTGAAAACAAATGAACTTAAGTTAATGAAATCTAACGTCTTAATAAAAAACAGGTTCACTTCAGTTTTCTGATCGCAATGGCCCAGAAGAAGAGCATTTACCTGTCTTACTGAAATTCAATATTGATTCTCAAAACATAGTCATATTTACAGTTCTAATCAAAAGGAAATAATAGCATTCATGTCTACAAGGGTGGAAAAATGCCTGGTAAGTACTGGTAACAGCAGTTATATTCCCCACCTCCATTAGTTTTATCTAAAATATGTCAGATTGATCACTAGCTCAAGGTTATTCCTCCTACTTTAATTAATACTGTGCTAGCATCTAAAAATCCAATCCACAACTGGATCTATGTCATATCTGGTTTTGCACATACAAAAAACCCATAAAGACCAGAAAGAGCTCTTGCGGGCTCTGCAGCTCTCAGGAAAATATTTAGGTACTGTGTACCAGGAAACAAACTATTCCCAAGTCCATTATGCCAAGCTATTTTCCCCTTCTTTCATCCACAGAGTTCTGCGCCATAGAAACACAGAAGACTCAGATTATTTTGCAAAGTTACCGTCTACTGTTGCTGATTAATTTTCTCTTATTCATTTTCATAATGTACTCAGCAGTTTTAAATGGACTGGAAACAGTATTTCTATTGTTTGTCTAAAGGACTTATATTACCACAAATGGTTCTAACAGTGAAAAGATTTAACTTCATCATTATCTTTTACAGTGCATCATTATAGAAAACATCAGTATCTACAAATGGTAGCTATTCAAAGTTTACACACTGTAAGACTATTAAGATAAGACAGCTTTATTATGCACATGGAGTGCAACTACCATCTCTGGAACCCAGTATGAAACAGTGGCTTCTGTGCAATAAAGTAATGCCTTTTGCCTCATCTGCTTGACTTCCAACACTTGGGACTTGCCTGCTCCTGTGCCCTTAGAAGGTGATGTTTAAAAATTGATCAGCACTGCTAGACCCCAGCACCTACGATATATATAATGTCTGTGCATATATGCATATGTATGTGTGTGTATACATTTACAGATTTGCATTCTTTCCCTTATACAGAACTCTGAGCAAGAAGGAACCAGATCAACAGATGATACAATCTCTGATGCCAGATGGATGAAGTCCAAGTGAATTTATACTAAAAAGAACTGCAGACTTTTAAATTTTTGGTAAACATAAACAGTACCTTTTTTTTCTTTTTTAATAGACGTACTGTTGACAATACAAAGTTGGACTAAATATTGAAAATACAAACATCACCATAGGTTTTTTTTTTTTCCAGCCATAAACTAGTAACACACAGAGAACAACTGGAATAAAAGGATGAAAAATATAGCAGTTTTATGGAAGGATGCTTAGAAGGAGCAGATAAACCTGTTTTCTCAAGCACTAGAAAAAAAAAAAAATTCTGTATCTAAAAAAGCCATGTTCTGATATATATACACACATACATGATATACATTTGTAACTATATGTATATATACACGTAGAAATACAAGAGACTAGCACTGAGTATTTTCATCTGCTATAAATGTATTACCTTTAAACACACAAACTGACTTGTCAGGCCTGCCTTCATATTGAGAGACATACAAGTACCATTTTTTAATTCAAACTTCACTATTCAAATTATTTTCAGTAATGTATAGGCAAGCCCTAAACTTCCCCTGATTAGTACAGGACTAAGTTACAGCTCACAGACAAAGCGATATTTATTTTGTCAAAATTATTTCCTTTCTGAATGTTACCAAAGGAAGAAATACTGATGGGAAAATCACCCATTTCTGTAAAGGTATGCATAGTTTTCAAGTTAGTACCATCTCAAATGTCTGTAGAACACCTAGATCTCTCATTTGCAGAGTAATAATATTTTTAAAAATAATTTACATCACTAACATAAAAGAGAACAAAAATAGCATAACAACAAAAAGAATTAAAAAGGACTTACAAGTGAAAGTAATTCATGTTGCCCTTATGTCTATTTTTTCACCATCCTTTGACACTTTCAAGTTCAAAAAACCATAAAACATCTATTACATAACTTAGAACTGACTAATGTCTTCCAAGATGTATGTCTGAAATCTTCCAGCTCCCTTTCTTTTCAAAGATGATGAACTATTTGCAAAGGCTTAATTTATAATCAATATATGATATCTTTAAGTAGTTCTTGAAATCAGCTCATAGTTTTTACAAACAACTTATATTAATATTCTTAATTTCCCCTACTTTCTGTGAAGGTATCCCTTTGTTTGTCCTACATATCAAGAGGAATTAAAAATAGAGTTAAATTCCACTTTAAATTGAGCATGGAACAACAACAACCACCAAATGAAAACTGATAATTACGATGGTGAAGATGAAATAGTAATAATGATAGCAATAATAAAAATCCTGCTACCCACCACATTGGAATCAGGACCGATCTCCTTCTCCACCTTGACTAGGAAATCATCTGTGTCAAATCCAATGTCTTCTTTAGGTGCATTTGGGTTGGCAATTACATTATGGATATCATATTTAATCTTTCCTGGTTCCCTGAACTTCTTGACAGTCTTCATTCGTCCATGAGCAGGAGTGGTGTTGAAAAGCACAGTGCAGAACAAAGCAATCAAGCCACAAATGACGATTATTCCGGGCAACGAGGCAGCCAGAGAATGTAGGCAATTGCTCATGATTGTCAGTGCCCTGATGTAGTAACAGCAAAACGAACCCCTTCAGAGACTGCTGCATATCCGTGTCGGCATTCTGGTGGCCTGTTCTTAAGCCAAAGGCAGCAGTTTCAGCTTGAGCGTGTAGCAAGCTCTACTACGTCACAATTGGTGACATAGGGGCAGCAAAAAAACCTCGCATGTTGACTGTGTCCTTGAGTAGTTCCATCTCTTACACATCATAGAACCATAGAACCAGAGAATCACAGACAGTCTTGGGCTGGAAGGTACCTTAAAGATATTCTAGTTCCAACCACCTTATCATGGATGAACAGTCCCAGCTTTCTCAGCCTCTCCTCATAGGAGAGATGTTCCAGTCCCTAATGAAATCAGCCATACTCCAAAGTTATGATAAACCTTACAATTTCCACATCACGCAAAGCAAATTAGCCAGCTTAGCTAGTTTGCTGGAATTTAACATCAATTGGGAATACATCAAATTTAGCTTTCTTCTGAAGAAACACCTAGTTCATCAAAACAACATTATGCCTTATTTTTAGTATATCTAGTAATCTTGTTTCTAATACAGCCAGTAGAAAACAATAGAAAAAGTATTTACTAATATTGTCACTTAAATTGTAACATTGTACCAAGAATCCCTATAAATATTTATGAAGCTTTTATTTGTTATTTGTTGAGAATGTTTTGCTAAGTTTTCAACAAGAAAACCATATCAGTTTTGTAGATACATCATATACCTTTGGTTTTGTGCTTGAAAACATAATTCTTTAACATACCTTTTACCGAGTCTACTTGCCAAGACAGCCTCTATGAAAAAGTGAAGTTTAAAACAGTTTTCAACTAAAGTTATACATAACCGTTTTCATACTCTGAGTATGAAATGTGTAGTCTTGGTTTAGGCAGTTTTGTTTGCTTGCTTTTAATTGCCAGCTGATCTTTCTGGGTATAGACAAGGCCTCTGGAGGCATCGTAGCAAACGGGACTGGCGCTGACTCAAGCATGCTGAGCTCAAGGTTTGTGTTTAATTTGGAAAGATGTAGCTTTTTCCAAGAAATCAGAAGACTTTCCTTTTGAGAACGTTTTTAGTCAGAATCCTACATCTAAAAATCAACTTTTGGCATTTGCCTGTGGCTTTAGAAGGCATGCTGCTTTGCCTAGAGTGACATAGAAAATTCAAGACACAAGGTTTTGGGGGCTTTCTAGTAGAAGAAGAAAGGAGAAAGGAGCAAAAATCAGCTTTTGAAACACGTATGTCTTATCTGTAGAAAACCTTTAACAGTTTTATGACATCCTGAGGGTCCAGATGATTAAACATACTGTTGTGTTTAGAGTACAGAAATTTGGCAGAGAAGAAACCCTCTTGCTTTCCAGCTAGTCCTCAGAGATCAGAGGGGCTGGGTGCAGCTAGGCTTAATTTCTGATTAGAAAAATTCAGCACTGTAAATTCTGGTCACATTCAATAAGGTCTCAGATGCACAAATAGTGTGGGCTACGCTGTGAGTCTGGTCTCATTCACAAATAGCACAGTTCACTGTTTCAACACTTAAAGTATGAGTTCAACAGGAATTTTCACAAACACAGATTCACAAATAGTGTGGTTTACTGGAGCATCAGACTATACATTCTCTTTGATTGCCAGTGATAAGTTCATTAAATCTGCAAAATGTAAGGATAGATTTCAAAGCACTTTTTTTTATCTCTTTGGCAGTTACACAATAAATTAACCTTTTATAGAGAAAAACTGAACCTTTAATTTTATTGGGTTTTCTTTGCCTTCTCATAAAATTATGAAAGGATTAGCAGATTTTTTTCTGGTAAATTAACACCCACATGTCCCAGTTTTACAGAGCATCATTAACAAGATCCAGCCAGCACATAGTAAACGCTGAAACAAAATGCATCTCTACTAGCATTTTAGAGATTTTGAGGACTGCACTTTGGAATTGAACTTTCTGCTTACTAGCACCTGCTTCACTTTGATGAGCATTGTGGAGAGGCATGAAAGTGGCTTCAATGTGCATCTTTTGTATAAAACTAAACTGGAAAATAGAGTCTAGGAGTACATGAGACGAGCTATTTTGTATCACATCTAAGATGATTAGGATATGGCTGACAGGTCCTCAGGGCCAACTGTTTCTCAGACACTTCTATTAACCTAGACTACTTGTTAATGGAGACATAGCCTTACAAAACCCTTCTTTTCCCCTATATACGTTATTTTATCTCTGGATGAGGTCTTTTAACCTGAAAATTTCCTTGAACCGAACTGGCACCTGCTCTGCCTGATACTAAGAACTACAGCTGCTATTAAAGCCAAATATAAATGTTTCTGGTACTATGGTAAAAATTGTAAAGCCTGTAGCTTGTAAAAATCTGTAGACAAAAATATCACTGCAATGGATGTTTAGTTAGCTGGTTTTTGCAAGGATTTGTATGTTTTAATAATTACAAATTTAGGCAAAGATGCATTGAAAACTTTTGCAAGCTCAATTCCAGTCTTCTGCTGTTAGGTACAAACCTATTCTCTTCCACTGAAGTGTTTCATCTCACTTTTTAAAGGGGTAAAACACGTAAATCAACCTTCAGCATGGAAGGCGTTTTCAGGCAGCAAAAATAAAATAGAAAAAATCTTAAAGGGAAAAATACTAATGCATTTTGTTTCAACTTATGAGGGAAAACAATTTTATCATTTTCTTTCCTGTATGACTTCTTGATATAAATACATATATAGACACATTTATTTTAAAAAATCACATTCTCTGCACATTTAATTTTCAGAGTGTTCTAGACAATACATAATGCATAGTCTAATGAAATTCAAATACGGCATCTATGATGATGAAATTAATTATTGCAATCAGCTTGAGTGATTTAACTTTCTAGGGACGGCCATTTTCTAGCAAAGAAGGTAAGTAATATTATCATTGGTTTCCCCTTCATAATGAATAGAAAAAGACAGTATATGTTTTACCTAGAGTAACTCCTGTCATGATTGCTTGTGAGAAAAATATTGTTTGAGAAAAATCTGTATTTCTAGAGTGGGGTAAGTGGAAACTATTAAGTGACTACAGTAATTATTTTTTTTTCCAAGGGAATATACAGCTTCTACCTCAGAAGTAAAAAAGTAAACTATAGCTCTGTGAAGATTAGCTCTAACATGAAGAATCTGAATGAAACATTTTTATCTCAGGTTTCAAATCCCCATTACGGAGGTTTGTAAAAGAAAGGTCATTTTGTATTCACCAGCCTTGTGTCTTTCAACAAGAGAATAACATTTCTGAAGTATTATGAAGAAAAATTTGCATTTGCTTTTATAAAGATGTTTTGATTTATCCATGATTTCTTTTCTTCTCAAGATGACATGTCCTAAAGACATCTTGTGAATGCATAATGTTTAGACATATATATCCATAGATCTGTGAAGGGAGAGGATAAGGATGGAAAAGTGGTTGATATTTTGTACATAGTGACAATCTATGTCCTTGCTACAATAACCTGAGCAATAGAGTTTGGTGTCTCTGCAGATACCAAACAGCAAGAATTCAGAAATTCTTGGGTTCTCCCTAGAAAAGGAGAAAAAGAAGTCCAATTTATTGGACTATTGGGAAAGGTTCCCCTCCTTTATAAGTCTCGAGCAGTTGGAAACAATTCCTTCATGGCCCATTTTTGTGCTACACGAAAAATGAAACCTGGTTCTGTTTCCCTTTTAAAAAGTAACATACTGCAAACAATTACCACACTGCTCACAAGTCGAGTAGGTCTAAACACGACTGTAACTTTGATACTCTGGAATACTGATGCCCATTCCTTGGAAGTTCAAATCTGTTTATTCCCAGCTTCAGATTTCTGTAGATTTTCAGTGACTGGGTGTCATGGTTTAGTAATGGTATTCTCCAGTTTAGTACTCACAGTAAAACCACTAGTCACTTCCCTTTCCCCCTCCAACAGGAAGCACAAAAGGCAAACATCATGGGTTCAGATAAGAACAATTTATTGGAAGCAGAAATGAGATAAAAAGATGAAGAGCAACAGCAAAAATATTAATAACAAAATGTATAAGACAAAGAAATTATTTATACAAAAAGCCCCCCAAAATAAAAAAATACCCATCAGCTCTCTCCCACCACGTTTTCTCCACCTGAAGGAACACCCTTCTCCCCTGACGTGAGAGCTCCTTTCCCCCACCCTGGCAATGATGTGAGGTCCAATAACATCAGGATCCCTACCACACCCGTTCATGACTATTGCAAAAAATTAACCCTGTCCTGGCTGAAACCAGGACATGAAGACATCATTCCAATTCTTTTCCTTACTTTGTGATCCAAGCAATGTCATGCAAATAACCTAGGAGAATTGCTATTCAAGACCCTACAAAAAAGGGCAATGAACATCTGGCTCTCAGTGTGATTTTCAGGTTTTTCTAATTCCTTCAGCTGTCTTCATGCTTATTCTCTGCTTTTTCCTGCATTTTTAAGGTATTAATGAAAACATGAAAAAGTTCCCCATAATGTTTGCACACGATGAAGACAGATGTGCTTTCTTGTCAGGGTGGTCATGAAATGTAAAGAAAAGCCAAGTTTCACTCTTCTCAACTTCTCAGTAAGAAGCATAGAAAACGTTAGAACATCTCCTCCATACCTGCAGCCTCCCAGAAATGACCATAATCTACTCATTGCAGCATATTCTAGTTATCTTAATGAGATGCCACTTTATTCCTGAAAAGGCCATGAAAAAGGATGTTGAAATGCCATCCCTCATAAGCTCCAGGCAGTGAAACTGAAATGGAGCTTTAGGAAAGCCACTTCTGCTGACTATTGTTAGATCTATCTCCATTTAAATGACTTGTGAGTTGGAAAATTGTTATTACTACACTAAATGTGTCATGTTCTTTCCACAAACCACATAATATAGTTCAATATAATAAAATAGTTTAAATCTACAGAGTTTAATTGTCCCTGCTTGTATTACATAATTGTTGGTGTGTAATCAATGGGATATGCTCACTTAACAAAGGCAAATTATTTTGCTTGATATTCTTCTGGCCTTATCAGGATGACCTACACCTCCAGCTATATAAGCTATATTTAAAGATGCAATATTTAAGTCCATAACAATAATAACTTTTTAAAAATAGCTCTTTATTCCTTAAAAATACAGAAAAATAAAATTTTTTTCTCAGTTTTTCACTTACTGCCATCTTAGTGACATGTATCTGGACTAGCCCAGCTTATGCTGTCTACTTCTAGAGTGCACAACAGAGAATCAGTTTCACTTGTACAGGATCACTCCTGGCCTTTTCATAGGTACAAGACCAACCATATTTATTCTTATATTGATCATAATTTTAATGTAATTGAATGCAAATTGCCAATGGCTTTTCCATCAGCCAAGTCACAATATTAACAACAATAAAACCTGAAATTCCTAAATTACAGGGAAACCTAGGAGAACTAGCAACAAAATACAAGAAAGCAAGAGATTATGCTGTGCTACCTAAAAGTACTTTAAAATTTCATTTCCTACATGTGAATGATTTTATACCTACCTTTTCTCTTTGAATTTGTGGCTTACGGAGTGGCTTAATGCAAACTGAGTCAGAGACAAAATATGTTTCAGACACCTCCTGGGACTTACATAGGTCTTGGCATGCCCCTGACTATGTGTCCGCTAGCAAGTTGACTTCAATCAGGCTAATATTAACACAGGAAACTTTAATTAGGCATTTCATGCAATGGGCAGCATGTAATTGGCATGACTATACCTTCTGCAGAGCATTGCAGTACTGCTGAGGGGAATAGATGAATACTCTCTCTTACTGGTACCAAGGCTTATTGACTCAAATAGATCACGATGAAAACATTGCTTTAATGAACTGGAGTTACCAAGGCAAAGTAGAGGACAGTTTACATCATAAAGTTATAGCCTCAACTTTTTAGACAACGAGAACAGACTCATTTAAGATGACGTAAAATACCCTGATTGCAACGGTTCATTTGCAGTTGGGCAAACAGAAATCCATATACAGTTGTGTAGGTGTAATTAGTGTTTGATAGTTTAACTTTTTCCACAATAATCACAATTATGCATGCAGATACGACTTGCTGCAATGAAATTACAGTTATTGACTAACTGACTATGTGTTTATAATGTCATCTGATAGAAACTGAAAGTCAAATAATTTTCTCACTCCATAGAAATGAGAAGCCCCATATGAAGCTTTTCCTTCATATGAAGAACTACACAGAATCATAGAATTTGTGTTTAATACAGTAATTTTTTCTTAAATCATTAAAGACACAGATTTCTCCTTTTTTCGTAATTATATATACATACATATGTAACAGGTGTTTATGAAGCTTTCTCTATGTAATTATTTGTAATTACATAATTAGTGATGTGAGTGTACCACATATTCCTACACTCTTAAATGTAGAGGAGGTTAATTGCTGAGAGCTTGTGAATCTCGGGATATGAACTTCATATAATAAATGCAGCAGTTACTTTCTTTAAAACTCAGTAGAATTACAACTGAAATCCTCTCACTATGACACAATGGTTGTTCTAATAAAGGCAACATGAGTGAAAAATGTGGAATTCTAGATAAAAAAATGCTACCTATTATAGGTACTATGAAAATTATAATGAAAATGACACCCAAATAATCAACAGGTGTATATGGGGGTCCAACAGCAAGCAAGTTTGGGCATATCTATCAATTATAGAAACTTCAATATGGTTGGCTGTTAGCAAATTATCACTATGAACAATAAATATATTTAAAATCTTTATTAGATGTACAACAAGGTGTTAAGAATGGTGCCAGTCTGTTTTTAGAGGTGTCCATGAAAAAGACAAGGAGTAATGGCCATAAACTGAAACCCAAGTTCCACCTCCACTTGAAGAAAAACTTCTTTCCATTGAGGGTGGCAGAGCACTGGAATAGGCTGCCCAGGGAGGTCACTGAGTCTCCCTTTCTGGAGACATTCCAAACCCACCTGGACGAGTTCCTATGTCACCTGCTCCAGATGACATTGCCTTGGCAGGCCCAGCAGGAGGGTCGGACCAGATGACTCCAGAGAGCCCTTCCAACCCTAATGACTCTGTCATTCTGTCATTCTGTGAAGTTAGTTGTTTACGGAATGATAGTATATTTTGCCATTTTCCTGAAGATGAAAAAGACAAAAATACCCAAGAAGGGAGTGAAAAGAACAGAAGAGATTAAAAAAAAAACAGTACTTTTTTTTGGTGTACAGACTCATTAATAGCAACTCTGCTGGAAAATGAGATATAAGATATTTTGTATGTTGTTATGCCTTTCAAAACACTTGACAAGAAATGTTATTTTCATTAATCTTTCACTGCAGACAAGAATTTCTTACTGCTTTTATTTCTAGCTTATAACAAAGTAGTTTCTATCTTTTTTTTTTT
>VZTA01002235.1:0-40254 GCA_013398855.1 Mohoua ochrocephala | reverse complement strand
AAATAAAATAAAATAAAATTCAGGATGTAAAATAACAAAATGATGAAACCTGAACCTAATCCTGATTGTTACATGGCAACTACCAGAGTATTTTACAATCCTGATATGTCAATTTGATGGAAATCTGGAGATCTTTCTACTAACTTTAATGAATCATTTAAGTGTGAAGTTTCTTTTTTTTGTTTTTTTCCAACAGACAGTCTCTTGGCCATTTGTAAGTTCCTGAAAAGTGAGGTTAAGCTTTAAGTTGTACAATCGTTTAGACATATCAGGTTTAGATAGAAACAAAATGGGTTTCTAATGTTCCTTATGGTAAATTAAGTACTATTCATGTTCACTTTTCCGTTTTGCAATGATTTCAGTGACTATTGTCTTATTATATGTTTCACATATTTCCCAAACATTTTTCTTACTTCTGGTGAATAATTAATGACCAAGAATATGGGGATCTCTGGATGTCATGCAGTCCCATTTCCCTTTAAGTGGGAATATTACTAGCAATAGAATACATCAACTGTGGTTGCATTCAGTCAAATCTTGAAAAGCTCTCAGGATGGAGATTCCACAGTTTCCTCAGGTAATATCGCACAAGAAGTCATGTTAAACTGAGGCAATAAATTTCTTTATTGAAAACCAAAAATTTTCACAACATGCACTATTTTCAATGATTTTATGCAATGTGTTTTGCAATTAGAGGGACAGAAAAATCAATATTTGTGAACTTTGTTAATTTTTTCAGTAGAACATTGTATAAAGTTAGAGGACATGCTTTAACCTTGATTCTTGACATTAAATACTACTAACAACTACCAGAGATATACATAACCATTAATATTAAGATTAATATTGTTTCTCATTTTACTTATCATGTAATTGCTAATTACTATTTTTAAGTTTTTTTGTTTATGCTAGCTCTGAATTTAAATTACCATAAATATTCTATGTGAGAATTGTTTTTTTCAGGGATAAATCTCAGTTTGGAATGAACACAAGGGTATTTAAGTTGTCAGATAGATATTCCATGCTACCTTGTAAAGGTCTGCATATCTTTATCTTACCTTCTTCATCCTTATCCAGCCATTCTTACAGATTGTGCAGTGGTGTGTGTCAGGTTTATTTTCCTTCCCTCTTTCTTTCAGAAGACTGCAACATGTTAAACACCTCTAAACAATCATTACTATCCTTTTAAAAATAGCCAGCATCCAGGTTCATGAATTAGGTTAAACTGTCTGGAGTATTTCAATGTTTTCTTATATAAAAGTGCACTTTTCTTCACAATGAAAAGAATTAGCGCTTTTACTGTATTTCTCTAGCATAATTTAATTACTTAGCAGCAATACCACTATTTTTATTGCTACTAGACTGTCTAATGGCACAAAGGGCAGGCTGCAGACTGCATGTGGTCTATGAAAAATTTTAAGTAGCCTGCAAAATGACTTTTCGGTTGTGGTCCCTTTTGGCCAGAACCAGTTGATTGTTAATGTTGTGATAATTAGAGGACCCTTTTCAGCTCAGCTGCAATGCACAGCTGTTCAGGTCCAAAAGCTGCAGGAGCTGCCAATCACTCTGAGCCTGAGACTTTCCCTTGTCAGGGGATTTGTCAGATGGTGAAAGACCCCATTTCACACACCACAACATACCCTGCCGCCCTTCCAGTTCAACTTACAAAGTGGCCAAAGGCTCTTGAAATTACTATTTCAGCAGAGCAGAGCTTCTAGAGTCATAGCTGAATAAAATTTAAACTCTAGGGACATCAAAGCAAAATGTACTCACAATTTTAAGGATATGGAGAATTGTAATTATGAGGTATTAAAAACCTAACCAGCTATGCTGTGAAAGAAAGAAAAAAAAGAGATTACTAAAGCTGAAGTACATAAACTACTCAGATAATGAGAAGTTAGTTGTGTATGTATATATTTTGTTATATTTGATATTAGCTTTTGGTAACACATTGCAAAACTTAGAAATTCTCTATGTTTGAAGTTAATGATTTGGGGTTCAAATTTAGTGGGTGTTTTTTTAATTACTTTTTAAGAAGACTTACCTGTTTCCTGAAGACATAATAAAATAATTACAAATGTCACCTAGTGAAAGGTAAAGATACTGTCAAATTCTGTTGAAATCTTTGCTATTTGTTTTACCTGGGAGAAGAGTTATACACAGTGTAATAAATTAGCTATGCTTTTAATTAGAGCTTGAATGTGTGAGTCCCTGACATGAACTACTATAGCATATACAGTTTTATATTTTTGACCTTTACTTTAAATTACTGACTATCAAGAACAGCAATAGTGAAATATTAGTATCTTTCTGTTTCATTAACTGGAAAATATAGGAGACCTATGCTGAGCATAAAATAATGTATCTATATATTCTAAAAATGGTAACAAAAAGACTAAGAGGACTTATGTATGAATGTCAATATCATAGTTGAAAGACTGGCTTGTTCAAATCCTACTAAGGTTATACTCATTAAAATTTGAGTGTGTCCATCAAGGCAATTACAGATTAATCCTTTCTATTTCTGCAGAGAAAAGAAATATCAGATTAGAACATTTCATATGGAAAGAAGCCAAGCAAGAATATCGTCTCTGAGACCATTTAAAAAGGTAATATCTGTACAATGTTCAAAAGAATGGACTGCTGCTTTAACCCGTATAGCCTGCTCAAAAATTCAGTCCAATTTCCTTCATGAACTCCCCAAGATGTGGAAGAAACTGATTGCTCTGGACTCTGTATGGAGCTGAAGACAGCATTACCCCTGCCACGGGACCCAGACTGATCATACATAATCCGCCACGTGGCAGATTGCGCATCACAGTGTCTGGAGCAGGTATAACAATGGTACAGGACGAGATAATTTTAGCAGACTGCAACACATCTGTATCTTTACCTTTGTGGTGGGATGATGTTGGTTAGCTCCCGTGTGGTGTTTTTCATGGACTGTGAAATGGATGCCTGTTCTGCGGATCTCCAGTGGCTGCAGGGTCACAGCCTGCCTCAGCATCGTCATCACCACGGGCTGCAGGGGAGTCTGCTCCAGTGCCTGGAGCACCTCCTCTCCCTCTTTCTTCACAGACCTGGGCATCTGCAGAGTTGTTACATTTATTTTAAGCCCTCTCTCCTGCTGCTATTGCACAGCAGTTTTTTCCCCTTAAATTTGTTATCCCAGAGGTGCTACCACCATCACTAATGGGCTCAGCTTTCACAACTAGGGGAGAACAACCACAATGAATGAATATTTTCTGGGGGATACCTGTTTGGAAAATAGATCTGAAAGAAAGGTCCTGGCAGTGCCAGTGAACATGAACCAGCAAATTGAACATGAGCCAGCAGAGTGCCCGTGATACAAAGAAGGCAAATGATAACCCATGCTGCATTAGGGGTACAGCCAGCAGGTGAAGGGAAATGATCCTTCCCCTTTACTCAGTGGAATACTGTGTCCAGTTCTGGGCTTTTCAGTAAAAGATAGGCATGAGCATATTGAACACACTCCAACAAAGGGCTGTGAAAAAGACAGAGAGGCTTCTCTTGTAAGTCAAAAGGTTGAGAGACTCTCCAGCCTAGAGCACAGAAGGCTTAGAGGGAGTTTAGTGTTCATAAATGCCTGAAGGGAGGGTCTAAAGAAGACCGAGCTCAGGTCTTTTCAAGTGTACCCAGTGACAAGACCAGAGTCAATGGGCACAAACTGCAACACAGGAGGTTCCCCTAGAATGTCAGAAAACTTTTCTCCAGAGACCCCTTCCAACCTCAAACATTGTTTTATTCTGTGATTCATCCTTTGCCTCTAAATAAACAAGCCTAAGTATCCTGAATAGATTAGGAAACTCTGTGACCAGGATACAAAGCCTGCTTCATTTAATAACCTCACTTTCTAATCAGTCGATTTTGTAATCTTTATGGTCAGGTGAAATGATATGCGGTTATGATTGCCTAATATGAAGATTATGGAGATAATTAGCTCAGATTTGCCATCCTTTTGTTTTTATATATTTTCATTAAAAGCACTTGCACTGCCTACAGATTTTTAATGCGAATAACAATAATATAACTGAGTTTATTACCTGTTATTAATTTGTTGTCTGCCCAAGAGTTCGTGTTTTCTATATCATAATAAATTATCTATTATATTCTTATACTTCCATTGCAATTGGAGGAGAGATTTCAGGTTCTGTATGGGATAGTGGGAGTATGCGAGTTATCCTTGCTTCCAGAGCAGCTAGCACAGAGCCATGGCATCACAGACTTTGAAGCATAGCGTATTGTGAAGCCTGGGTTTAAACCAGTGGCAAGACAGTTTTATCTCTGAGGGTCCTCAAACTAGTTAAAAGGAAAGTAACTGAGGCGTGTTTGACCCTGTTTCATATTCATGTCTCTGACTGCTGTGTAGCTGTGCCCAGAGAGAATTACGGACCAGTCTGAACCATCCGTACCATCTACAGTAATTTCCAAATGCAGCTCAGCAAATTACCTCCTGTATTACAAACATTTATTTTCTGCTTGTTGTCTCTGCATGATTTTCTGGAAATCCATGGAAATTGCACGAAAAAATTATGACTGTTGCGTTGTCCAGTAAAAAGTTGAAAGTTTAAAAGTTGCTATATTATGGTCATCAGCTTGTTTTACATAAATGTTCAATTATGCTCATGAAATCACTTTAAGTCTGATGAATTTTGATATTTTTTCTCTGCCATTTAGTAGACAAACAAGCAAACCAACAAAGAAGGTAAGAAGTACCTATTGCAGATAGCCAAATAGCTTTAAACATGAAGAATTTAATCCTGATAGAAGTTAATGTGTGTGAATAGATTACCTGTTTTAGGATTGCTAAATCCTAAATAATCTGTTTGGCAAATAGTTCTCAAATGAAGGACAAACCAAGAGAGCTCCTGCAGTAGCAGAAAGGCATTCTTTGGGGTTTGCGATGACTGCAAGCTCTAGCAGATCCCATCTGCCAGACAAATGCAAAAATACATTTGTCATATCTGACAAGTATAAATCTTCAAGTGAAGCACACCTTTAATTTGCTGCTGAGCAACAACAGAATGTTGCGGCAGGAAATTTCATGATAGCTTGAATTTCAAATTGATATTAAGGTTGGAAAGATTTTAGGTGTCTCAAACATATTACTTTAGGGGTGAATTTATGTTCTGGAATACAGACTACTGTGTGATTTAATGCTGATTGTCTAACCTTGTGATGTGATTGGCAGAGCCAGACAGGAGTGCAGTAATTCTCAGGCACTACAGAAGGCATGGTGTTATCCAAATCCCAATGGAACTCCACTGAATTGATGAAATGACCAGGAAGGCCTAATTAAAGCTGTTCAGCTCAAATGTATTGATGTATTACATCTATTGTGGTTTCGTTTAATAGGTCTACCCTATGAATGCTGGCATGCCTGTAAAGTAAACTAAACAAACTGCATAAATAATGCTGGAAGGTAAAGAGTCACCCATGGAATCAAAGCTGAGTCATACAAAATGCAACAGTCTGCCCTGTGAGCTTATTTTCATACAATATTATATAAAAACAAACATTGCTTATATCTTATCAAGTGAGAAAAGAGACAGGCTCTAGTACTGAAAATGGTTATGTATTTAGCAAGCATATATTTGATTCTGTCATTCAAAAATATAATTCCTGAATATTAAAAGGTTCTTCAGAGATTGCTTCCCTTTCTATGATTAAAATATCTCTGAAGACTATATCCATTATAATGAACGGGAATTCTTGCTGTAAGGTGTTTCACTTATGTCTGAATTCTTTACACAATAAATTGTTGAAATCTGCTATTTTTTTAAACTATTTCAACAGGAATATGTAACTTCATACTAATATTTTGGCTGCATGGTTTTAGTTGAAAACCGATACAGGAAATAATTTGGCATATTCTGCTGGTGAGTAGTGAATTCAACAGAATATATAGAATGAGAAAGACCAGTACTATTCACAAAATGAGACTGAATTCATTTACTTGTCTTTGTCTACAAGAAGTTGGATAAGCCGCATCAAAACTTATAAAATATCAAACTTTGATTTAATACTTAGAATCATAGAAATGTTAAAGCATTTCTGCTTACTGTTTAAAATGAGTATGTGGTTTTTTTCTTTTCTTTATAATTTGGCAATAAATAGAAAAAAGAAAACTATTATAAAAATAGTTAGCCTGAAAATGAGAAAAAACCATTTCATTTCAAATAGACCAGACCATCTGTGACATCTTCAGGCTTAATTTTTGTGCTTGTTAATTTAAAAACTTTATATATGAAAGTTTTGCTTCAACCTAATCAGGCTTTTCTTCCCTTTTTTTTTTTTTAATGCTAAACTGAAAAATTCATGATTTCCCTAGATCTGTAAAGTGTATTAAAGAATTCTAGGTCTTAATATCTATAGGTAACCTGGGTGAATTTATAAGTCTCTTTTAAAGATAGGATGCATGAATGTACCTGACAGGAAATTTAAAAATAAAATTAATAGAAGGTATGATGAATTTTTTTCTGCTCCTGAGGCATGGATTTCTTCTTTCAAAGGAGAATTGAGTGCACTCCAGACAGTTTGCCAATGACATGAAGTTGGGCAGGAGTGTTGATCTGCTGAAGGGTAAGAAGGCACTGCAGAAGGATCTGGACAGGCTGGATCAGTGGGCCAAGGCCAATGGTATGAGACTCAACAAGATGAAGTGCTGGGTCCTGTACTTGGGTCACAACAACCCCCTGCAGCACTACAGGCTGGAGGAGGAGTGCCTGGAGAGATGCCCAATGGAAAAGGACCTGTGAGTGCTGGTTGACAGATGCTGAACTCGAGCCAGCGTGTGCCCAGAGGTTAAGAAGGCCAATGGCATCCTGGCTTGTGTCAGAAGAAGTGTGGCCAGCAGGATGAGGGCCTGACAAGAAAGAGACAAATTCTACTGTTGGACACAAAATGGGTAAACAGGATTTCTGAAAGTACAGGCTAATAAGAGACTTATCTAAAACAGGCCTGTAGAATAGGTAAGGAAAATTTTTAATGACAATACTGAAAGAGACTTTGGAATGATTCTGAATAGTCATTCCCTTTTGCAGATACTGCCATATATGCTCACTATGTGCTAGAGCTGTATATTTTTCTAAGATAAGACACTTCTTATTTATGTCTTCAGTTTTAAGCACAAGAGCTGCTCTGAGCCTTCATATAGAAACATACTCTCACTCAAATGGAAAATAATTATTTCTTTGTAGAATGCCAGATCCACCAATTTAAAAGCCAGTAGGAGTAAAAAGGTCTTTTCGATTTTTAGTGGCTGCCAGTAATTTCTAAGGACTTTAGTATGCCTTCATAGTCATGACAAAGACTTTTATAAGGGGCTAGAAAGTTTGAGTTCCTCAACATTTGAGTACCCAAGCAAACATATTTAAAGGAAGTGTTTTTCAACTGAGATTGCTTGAAATATTTCTGGACAAAGGGCTCCTTAAAATCACCTCAAACGGGGACTGAATTAATACAGTTTTCAAAAGAGCTTATATTTCGATTTGTTGCCTCCCTCTTCCCCCCATCTCTTTTCTCCTTTTCCTACTCCCTTTACCACGGCAATGTTGGTAGCAACCATTATTCCACAACTGCAGTATTCAGTGAGAGTCTCCATCTCTGAGTTCTGTCTATTTTATGAGTGGAAATAATACCTCACTTTTTTTTCAAAATCCTCCTAAAAAAAATTCACTCTTTGACACAACTTGATGGATCAGTTCTTCATACAGCTGTTCATGTGGGAATGTGCTTATAGCACATTTTGTTTTGCAGAGTTTCCTAAATGGCTCAGTAGGGGTCAGGACTCTTAGAATTACGCACATAATTATTAATAAAACTGATTAGCAATTTTTCAATTCTGTTAGCAGAATGTTATAATTGTATTTGTATCAATATTCAAGCTGTGCCAGTTCTGAACAATCCTACCTCCAGCTGAGATCACAGAAAATGATGCACAACCTCGAGCTAACATATTCTTCATCTCCATATCAAGTACAATGCCACTACAGTACACACAAATGTAAAATTACTCAATAACATTTTGAAAGGTACCATCTGCCTTTCCTTTAAACCTTTCAAGATGTATTGGTACAGTAGTGTGGCAGGGAAGGAAGAGGAGAGAGGAGGAAGAACTAGAATTTGATTTTATTCAAAAGGGTTCTTTTAAATTTCAGCCAGAGGGCTTTCATGCTTCTAGCCTTGTCTAAAAAAGCCACTCACCGCATGACCCAAATTTAATTCAACCTATTCATTTAAGCTCTAATCAATATGTCACTTGGAGGTGTTATACTGTGACATTGTTTATATATTCAGTTTGAACTATTTTTCACTTCCATGTAATAATGCTTCAAAAATAGGGCTGTTTATGAACATCATAGCTGTCACCTGTCATGGAAAAATTGCTTCCAAAGTGCGGCCAGTTAGATTAATATTTATGTTTATTCACACTTATTAGATCCTCAAAAAACTAACTAGAAAGCTGTTTCCTTGCGTGTTTCTCCTTCAGAAAACATGAGTCAGAAAGTCACTCTCATTGCCCAGTTGCTCAGCTCATTCCCTAAGGATCCTCTTCAAAACGGGGAAATAAAACTCCACTCTATCAGGTGGAATAAACCCCTAATGCACCATGTAAAAGTCGGATAGGAATGTCTTTCAAATAACCACAGCTGCACAGAGAGTGTCCATTTTATATTGACAGTGATTTGGTGATGATCACAGAACAAGAATTAACCTTGCTTTGACAATGTTTTTTTTCTTATTTGCATTACAGGTCAGCAACTGAATGATACCTGTCAAACTTTATATGATCACATCTGAGTAAATAATGATTTCTGCATGCCAGGCTTTGCTTGACAGTGTTTCTGTCTGAGAAATGCCAGCAGCAAAAAGCCCATTAACTGCTTCCACCCACTGTTCTTATATAATTCTCTGTATCTTTGCTCTCTGGGCTGATGGGGAGCAGCAGGCACACAAACCATTTGTTACAGGCTTCACACTGCTGTGGGTTAGAATCTGCTCAGTCACACCACATGGCACAATGCGACCTACGACATTAGAACATGCCATGGACTCGTCTTTGCTTAAGGAATATAAGGTGACATCATGGCAATTTTTTTTTATTTATTGAAATAGGCAGCCACTACTGCTCAATGCAAAACTGAAATAAAAAAGTAAATTAGAAAACAAAAACCCTCACCTCTTAAGTTTCCAACAGCTGTGCTATGGATTTTTCCTATATTATAAAGAAGCTTCATGCTAGAATTATGATGGGAAATTACTGCCTAGTCATGGGTGCTTCTGTAAGTTTCACTTTCATTAACAGGCAATGTGTGTCTCTGGCTTACAGTAAATCCATGTGGGGAAGAATTACATCCCTGTCACTTTGGTACACAAAAGAACTTAGAGAATACATGTGAACTGCCAACAATTTCTCAAGAGGTTCAGGTGACTTACTGAAATACTTAACACTAACTCTTACAACGCATATTTATTTCTTCCTTTAAAATCTCATTCCCCACAGCAAATACATTTAGGCATATTAGTAAGTGGCCAAAACCAGAACTGTTTATTCTACCAGCTAATCCTATGGATTTTACTGCAGTGGGATTCAGCCCTGTACCATCCACAATTAACATTTGCCTCTGCAAAATAAAACCCCCAGTTGCTGAAGCTATTCAAAGTATAATCTTTTTCAGTTTTTTTCTTCAGTCCCAAGTCATCAAAAGCAAATATTAAAACAGGTAAAATGATTACAACTACCTTAGAAAAAGGTAGGTGGACCTCAGTTTCATCTAATTTTATATAAATGAAGTTTTGGTTAATTTAATGTATTATTACAAAACTTCTCATTGCATTGATCAACGTGTGAACCCAGAGTTAATGTCATTGAAAGCAATGGTACAGATTGGATTTTTGATCTTTTTCAGATACAGACTTGTTTGATATTTATTGATAAATATTTTCGTGTAAAATGGGATTTTATGGATCAGATGTTTTCTACTCACCGAAATGCATTAGTGAGAATGGCATAATAGACTCTAGAGATTTATTTGGTTATCTGAATTCAAGGATATCTACTGCACTTTGAAACACCCTTGACTCTCCCTTCAGATCTCCAGCTGCTGCTCCAAGAACTCAGAAATCGCAATGTCAGCCTTCTTCAGGTGCCTTATACCTACATACAGAGATTCTGCACATCTTGTGTCTTAGTCATCATTAAGTCATCAGCTATTAGACTGGATGAAGAATGAAATACTGCCTTAACTCCCCAGCAGGAACTGTGGTTCTCAATCCAACTCAATCAAGCGTGTGTAGTTTCATTTGTATGTTTAAGTGTTGTGGTTTAGGAATGGTATTTCCAAATGTAGTACTCCTACTGAAACACTCCAAACTGTGCTCCACTCACTCCTTCCCCCTTCTCCCTCTCCCTGTCCCTGTAGCAGGCTGCAGAGGAGAACTGGAGGCACAAAATGTAAAAGGCATGGGTTGACACAAGAACAATTTACTGGAAAGAGCCATGAAACAAGAAACCCACAGTAACAGCGCCAATATTAATAAGAGAGTGTAAAAGAGAGGTGAACGAGTCACATTTGAGTACTCACCATGTGGAAGCCAGCAATACCCCAACATCTCCACCACACTACTCAACCAGAAGGGACCGCTTCCCCCCACCCCCTGTGCATGATGTCAGGTGGTACAGAATAACCTCTGGGTTCTAGCCATGCCCATCCTTCTATTGCAAAAATTCACCAATTCTGTTCTAACCAGGACAGTTACACACTGTTAATTCTTAATTCCTTCCAAAATTATCTGGGCCTTGATTTAGCTGAACATATAACGTCTTGGTTAATATTTGTCCTGGTTTCATCTTCTTAGTAGCTGTCATAGTGTTTGAAGACCAAAGCTGAAAACCCATGGATGTTTTAGTTGTTGTTACGTGGTGCTTACTCTAAGTCAAGAACTTTTCAGGTTCCCATGCTCTGCCAGCAAGCAGGAGCACAAGATGCTGATAGGGAGCACACACACCTGGGACAGGTGACCTAAGCTGGCCAAAAGAATATTAGATATTCCATGCCATAGACTGTCACGTTCAGTGTACAAACTGGGGGAAGTTGGTGGCCAGGGATCGATCTCTGCTCACGGAGAGGCTGTGCATTGATCAAAGAGTGGTGAGCAAACGTATTCTGCATCACTTATCTGCATCGTTTGGATTTTATTCCTTTTCTCTCTCCTATTATTATAATTATTTTTTTAATTGTTAAACTGTTCTCATCTCGATCCATGAGTTTTACTTTTTTATCTATTCTCCTGTTGTGGGGCTCCTGCCTGGTACTTAGTTGCTGGCTGGCGTTAAACCATGGAAATATTTTGCATGTGATTCAGTTTGATGCATAATTTAGGACTTTTAGATCAGATTAATTTCACCTAACGGGCTACAGATTCAGATGTCTAAAGGTAAGGGTATGTATTCACGGTGCACAGAGCTATATAATACACATAATTTGGTGTCTAAAGTGCCTTCACGGAATCATAGAATCATTTAGTTTGGAAGACACTTCTAAGATCGAGTCCAGCCACTAACCTAACAATGAATGCCAAGTCCACCATCACTAAACCGTGTTATGAAGCACCACATATAAGTAGGTGTTACTTCTTATAGTCAAGGACAGTTTGAATCTTGCCTTAATTGCTGAACATTGACATGTAAAGTCAACTCAGTTTTCTTAAGTTACCCTGCTGGGCTATCAGCTGCCTCCTGAGAAGATCAGGAATCTTCTGGACACTCTGGGTCTCATGAGCTATATTTGGGTATATCCAATTGTACTGTGTCCTTATGTGTGGGCAACAGAATAAGCAATCAGTTGAAAAAAGAAGTCTGCAGAGGATAACTAAGCTCTCCTCTTTTAAAAGTCTTTCTTGCTCCGGATCTATGACAACATGGACATGTAACAGTCTTAGATGGGAAAGATTAAGTGACCTAAATCTGTCACTTAGATAGCAAAACACAACAAATCAATTGTCTTTGTGCCAGCATTTTTTTTCTCTCACTAGGAATGACTTTTGTTTTAAGAGACTGAATTACTATAGCAATTCATGAATAACCATTAGTGCCATCTGGCAAGTTTTCAAGATGACTTGTTTTACTACACAATGCTTGCACTGGCTTTGATACAGTGACCTGCATAGTGTTGTTTTTGACCCAGCTTAACTGAGCAGAAACAGTACCAGAAATTACATTACTCATTTACCTGAGAAAGCTTTTTTATAAGGTGAGACAAGATAATATCATTATGTCATGATCTGAGGTTTGGTGCATTAGAAATAATAATAAGAAATCTTCTCTGAGTCTAATTTAAACTCTTACATGGTATGAATTCCTTCATTTTATTGCAAAGGTAACTTACACAATTTCAAAACTCGATAGATAAGGGACTTTCTGTAAATATCAGGGCAATAAATTTCAAATCATCATTTTTTTCTATGACAAATCATATTGTAGAAGGAAGGAACAGAACCTTGATATGATGAACTTGAGTAAAAATTATTATTTCCTTTTTTAATAACAAAAATTAATGAACTTATTTTAGTAATGCAGGATATACTAATGAGCATGCAATACATGCAGTATTAAACTCACAGGTACATCTCTCTGAATACGTTGGGCAAGATCCAGGAGTTTAAGAGAGGAATCATATTTTATCACTGCCTTGAGGAAGGTCTCATGCATGGCTGCTTTAGTTCCTCTGAACAGAAGAATGATCTCTGGAGTCTTTAGATCCATCCTCTAGACTCTTTTAGGATGACTGAACTGTGATTCATCATATTTACTACAGCATTAATGTGCCTGTTCCACCTCAGGGATGAGATACAACAGCGAGTTCTACTGTGTTCTGTGGAAGGTTTTGGTACAGTTACATGCAAATATTGCATGAGAATAAACCTTAATGTATACCCTTTGCAACTGTTACAACAAATCAAAGTTAATTGTTCTAATTTATTTTTAAATAAAACGCGTGGAGCACGAGCATTCACTCAGTGCTGTAGAAAGCCACCATAGAAAGGATATAGAAACTTTCTGTAGAGTACATTAGTAATAAAATGACCAGTCTGGATCAAATAAAGCCCTCAGCTATGCTTCATGCTTAATTACACTCAAAGTGATTCAAAGCTATTTGCTAGCTGTGTCTACTCTAATTTCTAAACTGATCTTCACAGGGCTGACAGGATGCTAAAAAACAGCTCACACTGCTGAGTGGGATGACCAGCAGCAGCACCAAAAACTAAAGGAGTTTGCTTTTCTGTATTTTGCTTTCACTGAGGGCGATTAGCTGGTGTAGGGCTTAGCTGTCAAACAGCATAAGTCCTTTTGGTGCACTTGCAGCAGAATGGGCACAATGTGACTTGGAAGAAACCAGCTGACATAAGGTGGAATTGTCTGTGAAAGGCAAGAGGTTGTTATTGGCCGGTTTTGTTAGATGTCGCAGGAAGAGAAAGAAAAGCGTCAGTCCCTGCATGGATCCTTACGGCTCTCTGGGATGGAGAGCCACTGACAATGACAAGATGCCATCTGTTAAGAAGCTATTCTGGAAGAAAACCGGAGCTGCTGGAGGATTTCGCTGCAATGCAGTGAGCGAGTGGCACATTTGGCATATCAGGGGCCCAAGCATGTCTGCAGGCAAATGGGGCCTTACACGCACCAGCTTTCTGACACAACCCAATAACAAGAGTGGTGAACCTATGATAACTATTTTAGGAATTTCATCAGTTATTCTAAATAGAAATAGCTGTGTTAAATTAGTAGTCTCCACTCTAATATTTTCCAGCAAAACCACTTTTATTTCAGCTGGAGGTGCTATAAAGATCGCAGGTTTCTCTGTTAGAGGTGGTTGATTTAATACTTATTGCATGTGAAAAAAAAAATAAAATTGTCATACTGTCCAGGTAATCAATATCTTATGTATTCATAGAGTCATAGAATCAAAAAATGTTAAGGGGTTGGAATGGACCTTAAAGACCACCTAATCCCAACCCCCACTGCCACGTACAGGGACACCTTCCGCTAGACCAGGTTATTCAAGGCCTTATCCAACCAGGCTTTGAACACTGCCAGGATTAGGGGCAACAAGTCTTCCTCTTAGATACATTTCCATCAAATTTTATGATAAACATGGCAAACTTTCAATATTAAATCCCAAGCAAATCTATTTTATATATATGAAACGTGGAAAATGTCAGATAAATGAAATATGCTTGCCCAAATGTGTTGATGGTTTGTGGATATATCTGCATATCTCTTTTTTTATCTTAGAAAAAAATCTAGATATGTCTTGTGTATTTGACTATTTAAGTTTAAGGAAAATAAAATTTAATGAAATTTCAACTCTGCCACTCCTTGTATTATAAACATGAATTAAAGAGATCTGTATTTTCTATAGAAAGAAACCCCAAGCAACCCATATGTAGGGTATGCTAAAGAGCTTTTTATTAGGGCAGGTTTTAATTTAAAGTATTGTGTAGACAGAAAGAATAATGACACCATCATAATGTAGACCATGATGCAATGAATTTGACTGTGACCAGATGCTGTCTGAAAGTGATACTTTAAAGTCCTTTCAAATTTGAATTGCACAGGAGTAATGCATAATAGTATCGGGAATAATCTAAAATGATGTGTTAATCCAGACAGACTGGAATCGTTCTGAGGTGGAATTGTCTTTGTACTTTTAACAGACCTTTGGATTCTTTCCACTGCTTGCTTTGAGGATACCCTTTGCGTGTCTGAGTTTGTTAGTTTCTTT
This sequence comes from Mohoua ochrocephala, assembly GCA_013398855.1. Taxonomy (NCBI): domain Eukaryota; kingdom Metazoa; phylum Chordata; class Aves; order Passeriformes; family Acanthizidae; genus Mohoua; species Mohoua ochrocephala. The sequence goes on along the minus strand of VZTA01002235.1, from coordinate 25,450 downwards.
GGAGAAGAAACTAGCTTCAAAAAATCCTGCATCTCAGACCTGTCAGCATCAGCAAAGGTTGTTAATAGTGATTTTAGCAGACTGCAATAAATCATGATCTATACTGCATTTCTCTCTGTATTTGGTTAAGATCCTCCGTTAGGGCTCAGACCTGCTCCATATTGAACTCCAATGAAACGTTGTCCATAGATATGGTGTGACAGGAATTCCCAGAGATCAGCTGTGCAAATGACTCATTGTATACAGACATAATCGGACTGAGTTCAATCACGACAGCTCCAGCCTCCCATGGAGCTGTACTGTTTTTCAAAAACTGAGGTTATGGTCACAGACATCTGTTGACTAGAGGCTTATATGGAATTTTTCAATTATGCTGTACCCTCATGTCACTTGATGTTTTCTTTCATTTTATTCCTTTCATAAACCTGGAAGGCTCATTCCTCTGGCCAGTGGTCTCTCGCTTTCATATTGGCTCTGTTGAATTGTCTGGGCACACTTACTGGCATCCTGTTCCAGGGGTTGATGAGTTTTATCTTTAAGCACAATTTTCACAAAGCTAAAAAATGTGACTGATGATATGCCATTTTGTTGACTTGCTGTAAACCACTTAATTTGTGGCAGGAAAAAACCCCACACTTGTCATTATTTTGCATGCTTCTTTAGTCCTTTTTTCATAAGGGTAATAGTAGTAGTAGTAGTAATAATAATAATAATAGCAACAACAACATCATCAACAAAATGAACAGACAAAATACTAATTTTCTATTAATGCTTGAGGCATATAATAGTCTATATAATTCTTTTCTGGAAATGGGCAGATGGAGACAACAGACAAGGGAACAGAAAGGGAAGGAGGAAGGAAAGGGGAATAAGAGAATAGAATGTAAAGAGTGAGGGGAAGTGAAAAAAAGATAATAGGTAAATTCTATACAAATGAGAAGACAATAAAGCTACACAATATTATATGACAACTGGGATGGGATCTTCTGTACATGAGCTGAGGATTCTTGGAATGAAACGGAAATGTCAAAAAAACCTAGCAAAGAAATCCATTGACTGCTACTCAGCACACATTTGAAAGCACTTGCCTGATGCATTCCACAGGTTATAAATCAGTCTTCACAAAGTTTTGGAGAAGAGTCATCCCTATTGAATATAATTTACAATGGTGTCTTCAGCTCAACGAAATCCAGGTGTTTATGGTACAGACGTCTGTCTGCAAGCCAGGTAGCTCAATCCATTTGCCCACATAAACATGTCTAACATCATGTCAGTGTGTCCAGCCTGGCCTCCAGCTGCCATTGCAGTGCAGTACAGGTTTCCAAGAGGTCTCACGCAATATGTGTCTGCCATCTCCATGTGCATGCCCTGGGTACTGCACGGCATCCCAGATGGCACCAGACATTGAAGTGGATACAGGTGAGTAGAGCTTTAGATCCTCCTTGAACAAAAGTGGTTTAAGGAATCCATCCAGTGAGTAGATGAGCATGTTGCTATAGTCTACATTAAGTAAGGTGACTCTGTAACATTCAAAAAGATGCTTCAGTTCCATCATAATTCAGGCCCATCATCAGTTCACCTTTGCCTTTAAAGCCTATGAGGGATTACAGATAAATTTTGTCTAAATAAAGAAAATGGGAAAACTGGAGATAAAGAGGCAAAAAGGACAAATAATATCTTGAAAGGTTATGTTAGAAAGAAACACAATAGAAGAGACTATGAAAGAAAAATAAGAATTTTAGCTTAGATATATTTAATTAAAAAGGCCCAATATTCAGTGCTAAAAATAGGCAAGTTAAGCTCTGATTCAACAAAGTCTATAAAGATATGTCTCTGTTTCAGTGAGACTTTTGTTGAATCTTACACAATAACACCTTTTCTGCTTTGGCTGAGAAGGTTTATAAGCTATTGACTGATAAACTGTGAATTGAGGCACAATAGCTGGATCAAAGCTGTACCTCTTATGGTAAAACTACCACTAAGACTGTGTTTAGCAGCGTATGAAAGGTCTTCCCATTTCTTTAGCGCATCAGTTTTCAAGGATCTCTGAAGAAAACATTTTAATCCCAAAGGTTACTGAACATGAATATTATACCTCAGGCATCGTGTTTTCACAACCATTTTAGGTGCAACAATAAGAAAATGTAGAAGTTTTTTAGACTCTACGAGTGATCTCTCAAGCATGGGAATTGTCCTACTGAGCTCCTACTTAATTACTTTTACCTTGTTATTCATATTTTCATTAAGCTAGTAAGCTGTCTTTTTTGTAGTGTGTTCCATATCTTTTCTCTCTGGAACTGAGACTGTATTAAATTACTGTACTTTACCTCATCCAGGATTTTTTACAGTTGCATTTTAATCACTTTAAGACATTTCATTTTTGCATATCCTGTTAATGGTGCTGACATATTTTGTATCATATTGCACACATATATTAAACACGTACTTTTGGGATAAGCTATTTGGAGTCAGGTTTGGCTGCACACACTCCATCAGTGGGACTAATCTTGTAACACAATAATCTTCCAGGGAATAACATCAGGTCTTTAAGTTGACACACTGGATTTCATAAAATGAGTAAACAGTTGATCAGGTCTTGCCCTTCATGGAACAAACTAAAGTATCTCACTATAGCGGGATTCTAAAAAGATGTTCTTCTTAATATAAGTCTAGATGCTCGTGTGTTTCTGATGACATCAGAGCTTGTTGGTTTCCCAAAGCATAATTAGATAGCAGGAATGGACATAGAAGTCCAGGTATGACCTCACCAGGACTCAGGGAAAGGATCACCTCCCTCCACCTGTTGGCAGCACTCCTCCTAATGCAGCCAAGGATATAATTGGCATTTTTTGTGTCAAGGGCACATTACTGGCTCATGCACAATTTGTATCTATCAGGGCAGCCAAGGCCTTTTCTGACAGGCCTCTTTCCAGCTGGGTGGTCCAGCCGTGTACTGGTGAGTGAGGCTGTTCCTCCACAGGTGCAGGACTTTGCACTTCCGCTTATGCAGCTCCACAAGGTTCCTGTCAGCCGCTTTCTTCAGGCTGCCAAGGTTCCTCTGGATGACAGTTTGATCCCCTGGCATATTAAAGCTGCATTAGGAGGAGTGCTTGGAGATTTTCTGATTTTTTCAACCACATCAATTATTTTAACAATAGGTACAACTGACCTGCCTTCACCATGTCTCTGGCCTATGTGACCTCAGCAGCAACCCTACTGTTACAAGGCTAAAGGTATATTTGTTCAGCTATTGCCTATGTGGGGGTATGTGGAAAGAGGAAACATCAGCTCCTTTCAGGTGTCTGGCCAAGCACCTTTTCAATGCAAAAGGAGATAACAAGAAAAGAAGGAAGACAAACAAGGACATACAGAGATACAAACTTGACTGGCAAATGAAAAGGGAGGAAGTCAGACCTGGTCTGTCACACTAATTGATGAGGATTTCTGGGAGTGTGGGAATGCTTCTTCCAGCACAGTTATCTGATCAGAGACCTTGTCAAATGGGAAAATAAAGAAAAGGGAGAAAGCAGAAACAAAATACACAAACCTGACAGGTGAGCATAATGCAGACAAAGATAAAAACCAACCTTGGTCAGTCACAGTAACAGATAGGCTATCGAGAGGCTGCAGACAAACTGGGGTTTTGCAACTGACAACAGTGCAACCCTGAGGGTCCTGGGAATTGGAGGCAGTCAGTAGGACTATGCCGGGTGGTGGGGAAATGTGCAGGGGCAGCAGATGAGGCAGGTGTTGCAATGAGCTGGTAGCGGGGGGACCAAAAGACCAAGGGACCATGGTTTGGTCCACGAAAGCCCCCTCCAGGTTTGTTGTAAGAAGCCTCGCCCATCCACTCTTACGAATATTCATGTACCCCTGCAAGATGTAACCAAAGCCCCCATGCCTGCCCCTCTGTTCCCATCAGTTGGTTTTGTATTACCCGCCCCTTTCCCCCTCTCTTCCCATTGGCTGTTTTGTATTACCCGCCCCTTTCCCTCTCTCTTTCCATTGGCTGTTTTGTATTACCCGCCCCTTTCCCCCTCTCTTCCCATTGGCTGTTTTGTATCACCCTGCCCCTTCAGGACTCCCTTATAACCCCCAGCCAAAGAGAAGTTTGCCTTCTTGGTTCCTGGGACACGATGTGGGACTTTTCTCTTCTCTGGGGTCCCACATAATAAATCCTACGGCTGTCCGGGCCGGGAGCCACCTCTCCACCTCTGGGGGCACCTGAACCAACATGCGCAGGGTGGTGGATGTCTTTCATGGCCCTGGGTGGAGAACAGCTGGCTAGCAGGGGTCTGGCCCCGCCTGGGACCCCTTAGCGAAGGGGTTGTGCGGAACATGCAGCAGCCGTAACACCCAGCACCACTGAACCTGCGTTAGGCGCATATACAAGAGGCAGGAACACAGAAGAGGTAAACAGAAAAGTGTATAAAATGGGCCAGTCGCATGTAAAAGGGTCGCCCCAGTTTGACCAGCCAAATGAGTGGGATGCCTGTTGTCCAGGCAGAGGTGTCAGGGAGGAGGGTCTATGTTGGTATTCAGAGAGACCTGTGAGTGTGGGGTGCCTGTAGGATAAATGGATGAGTGCTATGTGTGTGCAGCGAGCACCCAAGAGTGATTCAGGGACCCATGAGGCAGGTAAGGGGGGCTACAATCCACATAGTGGTGCTGGGCATGCACAGGGAGCATGCCAGTGCTTGGAGAACTCATGAATGTGTGTGTACTTTGAACCTGGGCAGTGTGGGGTGTGTGCTGCACTAGGGACCTTCTGCCTCTGCCAGCCCAAGAGGAGGATGGGATGTGTCTGCCTGTGCCTGTGTCTGATGTGAGTCCTGAATATGGGTGCTGCTGGGGCAACACCTTATCTGTGGCCACACTTCATCTGTGGCCCTCTGTGTGACTGGACATGTCTGTGTCCTAAAAGTGTCTGTGCATATGTGCCCGTGACCGTGTGCAGGTGTCTGTGGCTGTGTCTCTGGGGTGTGTGCTCAGCATTGCTGCTGGTTGAAATCACAAAGGGGAAAGTGGCAGCCACATTCCTCAGCCAGAGACCCTGGGAACTGAGGAGGTGGCTGCTCCTAATATCAATTGACACTGCCACTCTAAAGGTATGTATAATTCACTCATACGGAGAATGTCCTAAGTTTAAAAAAAAAAAAAATCTGAGTAAAAATAGAAGGTGGGAGATTTTGATGGTGACAGATTTTTTCTCTTGTTGACAAAATAGCCTTATAGAATTACATTGCAAATTACAAACCTATTAAAAGTTGATCTATGGAATTCCTGTGCAGGGCTATGTTTTCCCGTTATATTGTATGGACTAAAAATGAAGAATTTATACCTTTGGTCAATTGATAAACTTGAGCAATCCTTGTATAAATATCCTGGTTCCATCTGTTTTATCCTATTTATTATTACAGACCAGTTTAGTTAAGGGAACCTTTCTGAACTCACTCACTTCACTATTATTGTAAAATAGTTGTGGAAAGGTGGGGTACAAAAGATTTTCTGGATGAATGTGTGAATAATGAAAAACTGAAATACTCCATTTATCAGAACCCAATTGACTAAAATAACCTCATCCCTGCTGCAAGTTTTCATGAATCAGCAATGAAGAAAGGTCTTACTTTGATTCAAATTTTAAGGGTAAAAATAGTTTGTAGTAACTCCAGTGAAAAAGGAACAGAAAATAAATGAAGTTCATTTGACACATTTTGAAAGTGAAGCTTTGGATGGAGGGGAGTCAGTATAATTCAGGCAACAGAGATGATGACAGCAGTGGTGGATCTGCATGGTGAATGAGAAAAACACATGTACATATGCAATGCTTCAAGATAATAAACCCTAAAATGTGCATATATGTCCACTTTATATCCTAAGAGCAATCAGTCTATTTTAAGACATTATATGAACATACATAGATAGTAGGAGTTACTCTACTACTAAAAATGTTTGTGTATACATCTGGGCGATTTTCACACTTGGAAAACTGTGTGTAGTAATTCAGTGTGGCTCTTTCATAAGTGCCTTAACTAAGCTTGGCTCCCTTAGAAAAGTCTGGTGTGTCAGGAGCTCTAGGTTTACTGTTTTCACCAGCACAATGATAGGAAAATTTTTTTAGGTACACCTTTTCTGTAGATGTCAACAGACATCCTCCAAGGCGAAGGCCAAGTAGCAGGTCCTGTCAATCACTAATATGGGCCAGCCTTTGCTGAGAACAGTAACCAATTTATTACCTTTCAGTCTATGCTATGAAGAAAGAAAAGCTGCTTTGCAGTCCTTGTGGACTTGGGTGTATCCAGCAGCTGGCTTTTAGCTATTCAGCCTAGGCACCCTAGTTAGCTGAACACTCCAGTTAGCTATTGATAAATCCTGCTATACTTGCCCTATGATTAATTATTGTTTTAGCCTTCCAGCACACTGCAGATGAGTAGATTCATTCTTCTTTTGTTTGATCAAATGCAAACACTGATGAAAAGTAATATCTGACACAAAATCAAAGGCTGCTTCCACTTACTAGTGGACTGGAAAAGGAGGAAGAAAAGGAGGAAGAAAAGAATAACATTGCACATTTAGGACACAATAGGGTGGCATAAACATTGAGAAACACTGTCAGGGCAGAACTCACCACTGCAGTGACAACCAGCAACAACCTCCCTGCCAAATCTAACATAGCATTCTATGTACAAACTAGCATATGGATGTTTTGTCAGCAGTGCAGTGAGTCAGTGTGAGCCAGGCAAACTCCCGTTGTGTACTAGCAGGAACAGGTTTCTAGGGCCTGAAGGTACTTTACTGTGTTGGTATGAGGATAAAAAGATATGTGCTTAAAAATATTCTTTCTCTTGAGTTTCCTTTCTCAGAATATGTTTTTTTCTCAAAAGCTGCCTCCTCTGGGGTGTTCTGACATTATATTTTCTACAATTTTTTAAGAACAAAATATTGCTTAATTGTCTGCTAAAGAGTAATCACACAACATGTCCCCATTGTTGCCTTGAGTGACTTATGAAAGATGTTTTCACTGGAAACATTTCTTGTTTTGTCTCCTATCCAAACTCTCCTCAAGTCTATAGATTGCTTTGAATACAGAGTTTTCTGGACCAAGATTTTTTCCCTTGGATAGTTAAAGTTTTTTTGCCTGACATACAGGCCTTTTCATCTCCCCTCTTCCATTTTTTACATTTATCATCTCTATGGTTTCTAGTGCTGCTTTATTCACTGACATTTTCTGGTTCTTTTTACATAGTGAATACAGCCAGTTCCTGTACCCTGGTACAGTGGCACAGAGTACAGCTACTACTGTACTCCAGTGATGGAATGGGAGAGGAATTGAAGTTGCTATATCCTCATCTGTTGGCTTGTAAGTGTGCCCTTCAGCCACTTCCAGGAAGACTCACATTTTAATTCTGGCTGCCAGTAAAGTAAAATTTGTATAATTGCTTCAGGTTATTCCTAACAGCAGAAAGATCCTTTGGAAAGTGTCTGAGGCAGCATGGGGAAAAGAGGTTTTCTGTAACTTACTTATACTCAACACTTACAGTGAGTGCTACTTCCATGCTTTGCAACTTAATAAAAAGCCCTAGGCATATTTCATCTTACTTTAATGTTAATGTCTACATCATTTAATCCTATTAGCTCTTTCATTAAAGAGTAGATATAAATAAGCGGCTCTGAGATGTATTTTGAAGTAGTAGATGAAACAGGCAGAATTGAGATCTAGATTTTTAAAATCTACTTTAGCTGAGATGAATTGCTCCCCAGGAGTGCTCTCTTCAAGGTCTATAAAAAAAGGCAGGGGACACCAAGTGATCAGCTCAAATGTAGATGCTCTAATCTGTAGGCACCTAACATTAAGTATCCAATCTAACGAGGGTGGCTGATGTCTCATGAGATTTAACGGAAATATAGTCAATAATACCACAGAATCCTACAAATGTGCACTGCTGACTCGTGTTTGGTATGTCGTCCTCTGGAATTTTCCGGCACCCTTCTGAAGACCTGCTTTCTATCCAGTCAGTTCCTAACTTTCCAGTACCATGGAGTTATTTCAGTTCAGCTGTGGGACTTTGCATTTGCCTTGCTTGACCTTCAGAAGTGTTTTCAGTTCATTCCTCCAGTTTACTGAAGTCTCAGTGAATGGCATCCATGTTTCTATCATATTACCTCCTTTCCCAGTCATCTGTGAGCTATTTGTGGTTCCATTATATTCCATCATCAAGAGCATGGATGAGGCCTTCAAACCCCAAGAAAAATTATTTTTTGCTGATTGCCGGATCAATCCATTGACCACTATCCTCTGAGTTTTCAACTTTATACAGTTTTTCACCCACTATATCCCATTATGTCCAAAACAGGGTCAATGAGATCTGAAGGACCTGAGTACTCTAATGCACCTTCTCAGTAAGGAAAGAATAGACTTGCTCAAGGGTTCTCCTACACCTAGAAAACAATCTTCAGTGAATTATTTAAAAACTAAGAGGAAGAGGTTGTGGCATTGAAGATACTAAGAACAAAGTAGTTCTAAATCTGATTCTGATCAGCAGCCAGGAATAGTAATGAAAGACTTCTTACAATGCTAAGCAATGCCAGAGTCACTTAGCAGTATGTTAAATAAGAAATGGCTTAAAGCCTAAAAGAAAACATGACTGAAATTAAACACAAACAATTGAACCTTTATTTTGAAAAGTATTAGTTTGCTGGAACAGAGTGACAAATTCTAATGAATGTCCTTAATGATTTTACAGTGGGACAAATCATCTGTGAAAGTAAGGTGGTTATAAAAGACACTTACTGTGCAATATGAATGCTAAATGGAATCAGACATCCTTGTAATCAACATCAATGAAAGTACCATAACTAATTTTACTGCTTCAAAGAGCAGCATAATAAAATGTACAAAAAGAAAGAACCCGTGGCCTAGAAATATTGCTCACACATACAAAGATGTGCACGTACATATTCATACATACATTTTCAATGTTGAGTAAAATGCTTACAAAGGTAAAAGGAAGCTATTTACAAAGATAGTCTTACCCTTTTCATAGTTATTTCTTTCGACCTTGCAGGGGGAAAGAAAAAGCATCCTTAAATAAATATGGAATAATTTTCAGTGGATTTGGGTTGATATCCAGAAGTTAAGTAAATTTTACTCTTCATCCAAAAACAATCTCTTCAAATTGCATAGTCCAAGATTCCATGAAAGGTTTTACAGATTTATTAGAGATCCTCAACATAGAGGTACAATAGTTAATAATGAAATAAAAAGGAAATCGTAAAGAATAGATACACTGGAGCAAGAACTGACTTTTGTGCTCTGAATTTGAGCAAAGGATTTGAGGAAGTCATGCAGTGGGATTTCTAGGAGTTAACCATGATACAAACTGAGGAAACAATATACCTTACGTCACTGCTGGCGGTGTGGGGAAGGAAACCTCTTTGTGGAGAAAGGGCTCCTAGATGGAGGGAGAGCTTGGATGGCAACAGGAACCATAGGGAGCAGTTGAGCAATGCCGATTCCGAGCTGGAGGCAGTTGTGGAGATAGTGTGGCGGAGGGGGCAGTTTTGCATTGCCTGTTGTTGGGGATTTCTGTGGTGGCTTTTTTTTCTTGTACCCTCTGTCCTTAGTACTAGTATTATTACTATTTTCTCATCTCATTGTCATTTCTGGCAAATTGTTCTTATCTTAACCCATAATCTTTACCTTTTGTGCCTTCAATTCTCCTCTCTATCCCAGTGCAGGAAGAAGGGGAAGAGGAAGAGGACTGAGCAAGTGAAAGTGTGGTTTGGAGAGTCTCATTAGGAGCTTTAAATTGTTGAGTACCATTCCTAAACCACGGTAAGTACCTTAGGTGAATTCAACATAGAAATTTCTGATTTTGAATATGTCCCAGTATTTAGGCACTGTTGTGGGTAAAAACCATTACTTGAGGGAAATTGTGCTTTGATTTTATCCAAAAGATGAAGATATTCTAGCTTCTGTTAAAGTGCAAAAAACAGATTTTGATTTTTCAAAAGTACTGCTTTTTCTCCTATGCAATCTCAAGTCTGAATGAAATGGTTCCTTTGCTGGCTTCTTTCCACACAAAATGGTGAAAAGCAGTTTTCGCACTTTCTTATGACAGTAATAAATGTATTCTTCTTACAAATTTACTGTTGTGACAATTTAAAAATTTTGGATGTTATCTTGACTCCCCAAATCTTTGGGTTCAAAAAGCACAGACACTTTCTGGTTTAAGATGGCAGCATTTTATGAAGTCATAAACCAGTTAAGTGCACATTTCTCTAGAAAATTCCAGAATTGCTCCACATTACTGCAGTGACAAGACTTGAGAGTCACAAAGCTGGCTGATGTTTGTCTTGGTGCAAACGTGTACATAACCCATGCTGGATGCTTCTGCACGAGCGTGAGAGCTGATCAGGATTGTCACTGCAAATATTTTGCTGTGAGGAAGGTAGAAGAAGAGTGACCTTTGAGAGGGAAAAAAGGATGGATAAAGTTTTGGCTTTTCTTCTGATGGACTAAAGGTAAAACAAATTGCTCTAGTTCACTACAAACAAGTTAGCCCAAGTTAAGTTGTTTGCATCAATTAAGAAAAAGGATAAGTGGTTCTGTCTTGAGCCATAGTGGCTATTAGATACATCCCTGAAGGGAAGTGTAACAGGCACATCCTTTAATCCACTCTGTCTAGGCCTCAATATTGCTGTAGCATTAAAATGGTGTCTTTAACATTAAAATTTAACCTCTGTTCAGAAGGAGGTGAATTTTCTCATCTTGTTTCTTCTGTTACTTTTTTTTCTTCTCTCCATAATCCCTTAATAACATTTGTTGCTAGTTGAACAAATATAGAAAATACAATTCAAACAGTGAGTCCTTCGTGTTCTCATATTTTTTGCTCTAGGATTTTTTGCTCTTCTGAACCATTTCAGCATCCATCAGATTCACAGAATAGTGCAGAACAGGCTTTCTGAGGGAGGCATCCTGTCGCTGGCAACTCTCCAGACCTCTTCAATGAAATACTAATTTCAAATAAATTTAATTACCCCTTTTAGAGTTTTGGCTTTTGCTTAATTTGTATAAATAATTTGGGCATCTAATTAGCTCTCACTTTGTATCACATAAAATAATTGGGACTGCTTTGTCAGGCAAAATCTTCCTTTCAAAATGAATTACTCAAATGCAAGTCCTTGCTCTTCGTTCAGGAATTACATCACTTCCAGCTTCATAATCTCTTTTTCTAAAGCTGTCTGATGTTGATCAGTATGGACGCCTCCTTCTCTGCTGCTGGATACAGACACCATTGACTTACTAATATATATACAATATTGCAATCCAGCTTCAGCTTTCCTAGATTTTCACTTCACCAATGCAGCACCTCAGTACCTCTCAATCTATAATGCACTTTTTTCTGGAAGTTGTGTGTTCTACAAAGCAGAGAAGGGGGAAAGTGAGAGGAAGCATAGATGATATGTTCCTCTGAAATTTGAATGTTATACTAATTGAAGAAGAGTAGATCAGGTGAGACGAATGGAGGGTTGTTTCTTCCCACGTAACTCAGCTTCTTCAGTCAAAGTTGCTTGCAGAAGTACAGGTAAAGAGCACGTGGACTTATTCTAGGAAGTTCTAGGAATTCAGAGCTCATGCAGAGGTTGAGAAACTGTTGAGATGAGCAGAGGCCTTGGGCAACCCCAGCAGAGGTCAGGTTTCAACAGGACTCAAGCTGTTGCAAAGAGCCTTCCTGGGGACTTGTCAGGGCACTGAAGAATTTATTACGCCTAAGAAAATCACTGAGATGGCAGACACTTATACTGGAGCAAAGACTTGTTTGAAAAGAATTTGGGGAGAAAATGTCACTTCATTTTTATTGTGCCTTATGTAATCAGTTTAGGCATAATTCATCTGGCATCAGTATTTAGTTCTGTTTGATATTCCATATTTAAGAATTCACAAGACCTCCAACATACTCGGTCTCCTAAAACAGCAGGTGGGGGCCTAGGTAGAATGCCCCAGAACATCTGAAATTAGCCAAGAAACCTTGGGTATGCTCAAGTTGCTTAGCTGTCTTTAGGCAACTGAAACGAGACCTGGAGATTTCTCTGTTTAAAAAAGTGATCTTATTTATTGTCTAGTGAAACCTCACTTTCTGGACCTTGAAAGCTTTTTTTTTCCCCCCCTCTGGGAATCTTATAAGGAGAAACTCTAGGAAAACCTACTTTTGGGCTCTAACCAACCCTGAGTCTTTTTATGGGCAAAGCCAGAAAACGTTTTCTCTAGCATGGCTTTGAGTTTATTTTTCACAAGGGCATTTTTGGGAGAATAAGTATTGTTTCATATCTACCTGGTCTGTTCATCCTAAATGGTAGTAAATATTTATTTCTATCAAGAGAAACCAAAAGAGTGGGATTCTTATGCAAATAAATGGAAGGGCTCCAGACGCTGTTGCTTGCTGGTGTTCTTTAGGACTGTTCAAGTACTTTCTCATGCAGTCACTAGACTAAAACACAGAAATAAACTAGCATCCCAAAAGTAGAATTATTAGGAGGAAAGCTTTGCTATTACCACCTCCTCACTGGATGAGTTTCTTATATCTATTAAATACCTGATGCTTTACTGGTTACTGTAAAGAAATTAAAGTTAATTGTGACTTATTCTTTCAGAACCAACAACTTCACTGCCAAACTCCCTCCATTTTGAAGGCCCTGCCTCAATGGAATGATTCTTTATATAGAAGTAAACAAATGACAAAGTTTACATGGTATCAGTGAAAACTATTAAATACTGGAAGCAGGCACAAACTGCATTTCTCATATAACCACGAAGGAGTCGTCATTGTTTTAGAATTATGAAGATTATGGTTCCAATTGCTAGACTTCTGAGTAACATTTGTTGGCAGAAGACAGGTATAAAGAGCAATAAAAATTTAGTAGGGCTAATATGTGACTGGGCAGTAACTTAGAACTCGGCACCGTCCTGTGGAAAAATAAATCTAAATGAGAATATAGGAACACAGCCCAGGGAATGCACCAGACTCAAATGTATTTCTGACAGTGGTTAGAACCAAATACTGCACTGTGAGGTAGAAAATGCCTATGGTTGGCAATTAAGCAATAAAATACCCATGGTAAAAATCTTGATAATCCTAGACTATTATCAGCTGTCTTCTATCTCAGAGCCAAAGTTTATATCCCCTAGACATTTTTATCCTAGGCAATGGAAACATAGATACTCTCATAGTAAGAGAATTTAGATAAATTTAGATAAACGCCAGCATTCATTCAGTTCTTACAGTCCTTTAAAGAGATTGGCGTTTTGCCGTGTGAGATATTGAAATACTGACTGTCGCATACCATATTCTATATATATCCACCCAGTCTCACCCTAATGAATACTGTCCTTCTTATTCCAATTCCCACATCTTCTCAATATTGACACACTTATAGTTCATCACAGAGCTTTTTACAGACCAGCTTCCACTGTGTATTATCCAGAGAGTGCTCCCAGAATGAATAAACTTTCTGATTTCTTTCCTATGTAGTATTCTAAAGAAGGCTTTGAGGTTATGACAGATCTCCTGGTCCTGTGCTACATAAGACTATCAAGTCTGCAGTCATTCCTAGAGATCATTATTTAGTATACTTTATATGTCACAAAGGAACCATCTCTTCATGTGCAATGTTGTGGGTCTTCCTCACTACCTACTCTTCATATCTGACTTTGTTCTGGCAGGTCTTTCTTTTCTTTCCCATGTGCATTCTTCCTTCACAGCTTTAATGTGGTGGTTTTGGAGAATTCCTGTTACAATATTTATAAGATAACTAGCTCCACAAGCAATGAGATGTTGAAATTTTTTTAAATTGAACTTGATTTTGTGAGTGCACAACAATAAATACCCTGTAATTTTAACTTCATGTGAAGTAAAAAGTGCTACGGTAAAATGTATAGGTACTCAATCGGAGGATTCAGACAAAATAAAAAAAGTTGAGCTTAGTACAGAATTAAATTTATGGAGGGCTTTGTGAGCCATGCTGGCTTTCAAAACAGTGAAATGGTCTTTTTTCCATATGCAATGTCTCTTTTGGTTGTGTAATTTTATGGATTTGGCAGAATTTTTCTCAACTATATAGAAAAATTTTCAGTCCTTTTAAAAGAATAAGAATATATTTAAATTTTCATCTTTCCAGATCTTGAATCGAAACATAAAAAGAAATACATTACAAAATAAAGAGTATGGACTCTTTCAGTGTCTATAATCTAAAGTTCCTGGTATTTTTATGACAACCTTCAAAAATTTATGCATATGATAAATGTGGAAAGCATAGATGACATCCAAAATGTTCCAAAATAAATGCATCACTGTAGTAAATGAAAGATTTCCACTGCTTTTAATGTTTTAATATCAAATACTCAATGCAAAATCCTCAGCATCTGGTCTCTCAAGTTACATAAGTTTCAGAATTCACAGGCCTCTCAGAAAAATTAAAAAAAATCCCACATCCTCTCAATTGTCATTTCCTTACAAAATAGCGTTGACTCCTTAGGGATGGTCTTTTGTTTGCATCTGGGGTAAAATGTGTTGATTATATTAGAAGATATATGTCACAGAAGCAAAACGTATTATTCTCACTAAAACCCCGATACTTTCCTTTCAATAATGGTATAAAGGCAACATGACCTGTAGGGCATTGCTAAGGCATTGCAAAGTGTCATGGATATTTTGGATACCATTGTCTGCTTTACAAGGTATTATATATTTCCCACTTACTTTCAAGATTTCTTCTTTAATTAAATTGCAAATTCCCCAGTATTTCACTGTAAAGAGCTAACCCAGTGTAAGTAAAATATCTTTATAAAACTGAATTCTCTCTAAAGAATATAAAGCTACAACATTTGTTCCTGTTTGGTTTGATTATGACTAGATAATTAAATTGAGATATTGCACATAGGACACATTATTTATTTATTGCAGAAAAATTTAATTTCATGCATGAGAAGTTGCTTCTTCCCCTTTTTGTCCACTTCTCCATGTCTCACTAAAGCAGTAATTTTTTCGTCAGGAGATTTTTGGATGACAGCTATTACTAAGGTCCCATACAGGCATTTATTTTTATAGATAAGATATGCATCGCAGATTATCTGTTAGAGTTAACCTGCTTGTCTTACAGCATTTAGTCCAAAACCCCCTCTGCTTATGGAGGAGACAAAACATTGGAACAAAGTTCTCCAGCGGATGAAATGTTGTTTATAGGAGATTGTCTCAGATTTGTGTCCACTTAAGCTAGAATTTTTCATTTCAGTCCATGGTCTTATACCAAAGTGATTGAACTACAATATACAACAAAGAAATACCAAGCAAGAAACTAGACCTACTGCTCAAGTGAGAGTCAGTAGACTCTGAAAAGGAGAGGATGCCCTTCATCTTCTTATTTGCTATGCCTTAGCTGATTAAAACTAACAGTAGGTTGAAGTCTGTAAGGACTGTAGGATTAGGACTACAATGAGTTCATTAAGTTTGTTTTGTTGGATTTAAACAAGTATAAAGTTCAGCTTTGCTAGAAACAGGTGGAATGAAAAATGGATTATGTTTCTCTTGTGCTTTTACATACGTATATTTTATATCTATCAATCTTTCTATCTATCTACTTTTTCTTTTTTTTTTTTTTTTTGTCTCAATGGGTAGTATGCACTGGAATTTGCTAAGGGATGACCTACACTCAGTGTAAAACACAGGGAGTGATGAACAACAATACTGTGTGTGGAGATAATAAACACAAAATTTATCTCATTAGCTTTAGCCATGTAATAGTTCAACATCACAATCAAGCAAGCCCAGGTATTTAATGAAGAGTAGGGAAACTGTTACAGGGACTGTCATCTCATCTCAATTGTCCTCAGGATGTGTGAATCCTTTTTCATCAGTTACGGAGCGGTACAGGATAGTTTGCTCAGATTCAGTGCAAACTGAATCTGATTTTGGGAACTCAAGTTAAATACAATAAATCCTTTGAGGCAACCAATAATATTTTTGTGTGAGAGATAAACCAGTATTGTGTGAGGAAGTATAGAAAAGTTGTAATTTGCTTTGTAAGCTTTGTAATTTCTGCATGTGGATCTGCCCTTGTGGAGCACAGACAACTGGAAAGGAGCCCACTTCAACAATTTAATTTAAGTTCAAAGTACTAATTTGAATCAGCTGGATTTTATCCCACACAATCTGAATTTCTTTTATAATGAGGAAAGAAAGGATGGACTGAAGGGGAATAGCGTAGATAGAAGAAAGGTCACTGTGGAACGAAAAGCAAAGAGTGAAAATCTCTGTAAGGTCAAAAAATATGCCCAAAGTACATTGGTGCATACCCAAACCAAAGTTATTTTTCTCCTTCTCCACACACCCCCCCTGCCCTCATGTCCCCCTGCAACTAAAAAAGAAGCAATCAACCAAACTGCAACTGTTTTTCTTGAATAAGACTTGGGAGAGAAACAGAACATTTAGAAGCTTTAAGGAGCAGAGAACTGCTACATTACTTGTGCTACCACACTCGCGAAGCATTATGCAGAGTTTCTGCATAGCTCTCCTGGGGGAGCTGAAGAGTTCAAACCCTCTGCACTGTATATTAAATGGAAGGGTTAGTTTGAAGAATTTGATTTATCTGTAAGAAATAGATTTCCTCGCTGCGCTTTTACGTTTGATGTGCAATGAAAGTGGTGAGAAGAGAATACAATCAATTGAAGAACTATGATATGAGCAAGGAAATTTTACATTAATTTTTCATTCAAATATGCATAAAGCAGAAAAAAAGTTAGGAAAAAAATATCAAGGAGATGTGATAATGGGCCATGAATGGAATAAATAGGAAAACTCAGTATGGAGGAATTAAATCTTAAGGTACAGGACACAGCAGTGTCAGAGGAATGACAGTGAGAGACATCATTTTGACATGTACGTATCCACACAGCTTAGGAAATATTGTGAAGCAAATCCTTTCTGTAAAATGCCTTCAAAATGCCCATCATGACAATGACAATTGAAAGACAGAGAGTTGTTTGACAAAGAGGGAGAATGATAAAGTACAATGAAGAACAGAGACAGAAGAGGATGCGAAGAAGCAAGAAACCTTGGGGAGGAGTAGGGAAATAAATTGACAGAAATATATTGCAGCCCTAAGAAAACAGGTGTGTAATTATTAGAATGATCTTTGCACTTTAGAGTTATTTTTTATCTCACTTAGAAGTTTTTGTGATGATCAATTAACATTAGTTGTGTTTCAAAGGCATAAATAGCATCCGAGAACCTGAAGCAGCGTAAGTGATCTTCAATGCCTCTGAGTTAGATTACTCAAATTTACGTGCTGTGGATTAGGACACAGTGAACGTTTTGTTGGGTGCAGGTAATTAAACTCTGGGACAGGTGGCCCAGACATCTGGTTTAGGTGTTCATCCTTGGAGATGTTGAAAACCTGACTGGGCAAAGATCTGAGAAACCTGCCTAAGTTGACCCTGCTTGAGCAGGGAAGTTGAACTATACGATTTCCAGAGGTCCGAGAAAACCTTAACCATTCTGGCATCCTCTTAACGTTCCACCACACAAATGTGTGAAAGAAGCAGGGACTGCTAAAATCTGCCTTAGGATAGTCACTCTTTTCCCCTGTAATTTATTATGGAGCTTGGTATTATAATTAAGAAGAAGTAGGCAGCAAATCATAACTGTGCTTTGTTCTGTAGATATTTTTTTTCAAAAGAAATAAAAAGTGTAGCCTGTATTGCAGCTGTCACAAATTATGCTACTTTTATGCAAGATGATGATTGACTATTGAAAACATGGTAAGACATTGTTTTCAATCATTTTTCTCAGTTCATAAATATAAGGGTATTGTTCTTATCACATGAATATATTGTTATTGTTTCCTTCTGAGATGATATGTCAGATCATAGTTTTTATTGTTTGCAAGGTATTCATTTTTCTTCTCTGTTTTAGTAGTTTTTGATTTGGATTTTAATTTTGAAAGGAAACCCACTGAGATATATGAATATATGAAGGAAATATTTCTAATTTGTCATTTTGGGCTGCCATTTATTGTCATATTGATTTTATTCATCTGATGCTTAGCTTTATTCTATTCTCCTTTTCTTTCTTTGAAAGAAAAGGTTGTATATAACCTTTTATAAAAGGTTGTATGTAAGGGTATAGATAATTTATTTTCCTAAACGTAAGTCCTGTGTTGCTCAAGTCACCATCTTTTTCTTAAGATGCAGACAAATACAATTCATGGGAGGGTGCTCTCATCAACAGAGACTGCTTTATTTCAGATGAACTTGTGACTGCATGTTTGATTAAGCAGCAGGTGGTGGCACATTTGTTGAAATGGACCATTTGTTGTATTAATACGGTAAACAGAGGTATCTATTCATTATGTGCAAGGTAATGCCAGTTCACAGACACTGTTCAAAGCCTGTCAGTCTCTGGTTTGGAATCCAACCTGCGTAGGCATTATGGCTCTAAATATAAAGAGAGAAATATGATGGAAGTTGGACCATTTTGCTTTCACTAAACAGACATAATCCAGTGGGAAGATAGTTTTCAAACTTTGCCTTTTCCAATAATTATTCTGTTTATCTTTGATGCGTTCTTTTGCAGAATCATGAATGGAAAATCCTCACCTCCTCCAAAGGACTGGAAAATGCAGGAAAACAGCTGTGTGAATTAGGCCAATCCTAAATGAAAGACCTCATATGGAGCCATGCAGAATGCAACAGGCTCTGCTAAGATGCAGTGTTCCCTTGGGCACCTTGTTTAATAAAAAAGAGAGTTTCCTGAAGCAGGGCTGGCATGGTTCTCGCCAGCTTAGACAGAATCCAAAGAATCTGTCTTCAGCCTTCTGTGTACACTTGTTCATAAAAATGTGTTTTTACTAGGATAGCCAGGCAGATATTTAGCATAGTTACAGGGTCATTATCCAGATCCTAGTGCCCTGCTGTACTGAAGGATGTGAGTAGCCAGAGAGAGTGCAGGGCATGCACAATAAAGTTAGGAAACTGCAGTTCTGTTTTTGTAACTGTGCTGCCCTGAATCTTTTGTCTTATTGTGTTTTGTCTTAAATTACGTTATTTCTGATCACACAGACTAGTTTCACTTGGCAAAAGATTGCTGGTAAAATGTGAATTTCAATCTGCCTCTTACATACTAAGTATTTGTTTGTAGACATTGACAAAAATGCTCAGGAAAAAAAGGTTAGTTTTCACAAAGTAATTTAGTTCTCATCAGATCTTGGCAATTTGTCTTTAGAAAAGCTGTGGGCTGGTCACAACAGAGTACAGACACATAGAAACAGGAACTGGCATGATTTATGATATCCTTACCTCTAAACCTTCAGTAAATGCACATTGTTTTAAATTGTCTGTAGAAGACCATAGGTATAAAGAATCATATTAAGAGGCACAGTTTAATTTAGGGATCAAAATAGATAGGAATGCCATGTACTTTCTTGCCTATGAATCCATTGTGTTTGCCAGTACACCTTCCCAGAATAATCTTTGACCATAATTAATTTTTTTCTAGCCTCCCCAACTTTTTAAGACATACATTTTAGTATTGTGTTATATCGTATGGCACAGAGAGTAAAAGAGAAGTAAATAAAGCTCAAGAAGTGTCTGAAATTATGGGGGAGCTTAAGATAATTTTTAGCGAAATGTTTAATTTTTTCACACGAAAAGACCCAGGGGAGCAAAAAACCCACATCCCACTAATCACTCTTGAACTTTTGAGCCTGTGTGATGCAGATAGATTACATATTTTGTTAAGTTAATGCAAACTTTTGAAAAAATATCATAATAATTGTGTGCTGAATTAAGACAAAAATGGCCCTTACTTCAAGTAATTAATTATAGAAAAGAAATTTACCACAGAAAAAAAACAAGGGAAAATACCACTGCTCATAATCAGCATAAACAAATTTATAATTAAATCAAATTATTCATTCAGCTGAAGAAGTTTCCTGAAGAAACTTTTATTCTCCTTCCTTCTTTTATACTGTGAATATTTTTATTCTGTTTTAAAGAGAATTAAAATTAAAATCATTGCTTCTAGATGATATGTTCTTAGTGAAGTTTTATTTTATTGAACCTATTAAAATTGACTAAATCCAATCCCTTCAGAATTATGACCTTCAATCAAATTTATTCAGCATCTGCATATTATCTACAAAAATTTGATGTAATTTGTGGTGAAGTCTTGAAGTGGCTACCTGAAAACAGAGGCTAGACAAGATTAAGAGAATGAAAGCAGGTATTTATTTGAAGGGGCTTCAAAGGTACACCCTGGGCAGTCAAAAGCCTCCCAGGGGCTCCACCCAAGATGGGCTCTGGGTCACAGGTTTTTCACGCTTTTATAAGTTTGGTTCATTTCCATATCAGGGTTAATTCTCCAATTATAATTTCAAGTAATGATGTAATTACCCCAAGTTTGCTCCCCCTGTCCAGAGGCTCAGTTTACATATTTCGGGGCCTGGGACAACAAGGTGTTCCTTGAGTTCAGGCCCAGAGAGGGTTTGTTATGTCTAACCAAAATGTGAGAACAGCAGCTTACAGGCTATATGAAGTTTCAGAGTTACACACTAGGCAGCACAGGATCTAAAAAAATATAAAAGCTAAAACCTAAGGCATCAATGGCACTGATGAAATCCATTGTTTTCAAATACTCACTAGCACAGGTAAAAGCTGACATTCCTTGGTAGCTTTGATAGATATTCACGCTATTTTTTAAAACCAGTAACTAAATTCTTCTGCTCTTCTCTCCTCCATGAGTACTCCTCCCTTGTGCTTGCAATGAAGGGTAAAAGCTTGGCCAGAGTGGAATAAGTGGCATAGAACATCATGCAAAGTGGTCGCAGAAGGAATGAGAATCGTAAGGTTGTAATAATGAGGTTTCTCTTATCCATAGCAGGTGAAGGATGGGACACATCAGTTCAAAGCAAAGAGAAGACCAGAGAAACTAGCAGAAAACTAGACTCCTTTTCCCCTGGTCCAAAGCAGAAAAGTCTGTGAGAACAAGTGACTCTGGGCACAGATGCCCACAGCCAAAATGGCATTTCCTGCTGTCTTGACCATCCGGATATGTGAAGTTATCATCAAGCTCTCTATTATATATATACATACGTACACATATGTATCTTTATACTGTTTTCAATAAGCCAAAATTAATCATTATATGGAAACTAAATAATGTATTTCAAGGTCTTATGAATGGTCAGGATATGTCTAGGCTGCCAAATAGAAGGGAGCCAGGGAGTAACTGTAAGCACTTGATTCCCAGTCATCCGCCATTAACTATCACCTCACTTCCTCAGATCGCTCCAATGAGCTCCCTCAAAGACAAATCCTGAGCATGCTTCCCAACACTGTTCACTTCAGGGACTCCTGAAAGGAGTATGGATAATCCTGCATTGAATTTGTTTCCCTTTTTCCTAATAGGATTTAAACGAACTTATATCCTTGGATACCTAACACCTTCAGCTTTATAAAATAAAAACACTGGTCCTGTATGATGCAACACAGCCCTCTCATGATAACCATAAAAAATACACCAAAAAGACCCATGCTTTCGTTCTTCAGGAGCATGGCTTGAGTCAGAATAGCCACAGAGACATTTAATGACTAGTGGGTAGGCTGCCAATTTTGTCTACAGGAAGTAGGCTTGAATCAGTCAGGGTCACATCAGTCAGGAGTAGGGGACAGACTGTTCTTCTATTTAGCATAATAAGGCAGTGCTTGGTGATGATTTTCTCTCTCCCCATTGATGAATGCAAGACAACTTGCCAGAGACATTTGTGAATTACTCAATGGTATGGTATCATACCATTTTACTGTGTTACATTTGTTAGGCTGCTGTACCATCTAAATTGTTCTGTTACAAGGGAAGTTTCATTCTGTTTCTGCTATAAGGTGAGTTTCATTGTTTTCATCCTCCAATGGATTGCTTACTACCTAGATTCTACCTTTCCTGTTCAGTGAAGAAAAACTTCTGGCATGCTCACCTCTGCCTACAAGTTCCCATCCTCTGCAGCTAAAGGATCTGATGTGACATTATTTTAAAAGATACCATCAATCAGTTATGCTTCTTTGAAGCCACATCTGGGCTCACCTTTGAGGTTTGGCCAAGTAGTGTGATTCTTGAAAAGTTGTGTGGTTTAGTTTACGTAGTCCAGCAACGTGCAATATGAGCACAAGAAAACAAATATAATTGTGTTTTTGATGGCTAATCTTAGGTTGCATGTGTCGCATTTCCCTTTACAGCCTAGAGCCAACAGGAATAAACAACTTTCACCCTGTTAATCCTTTGAAGACATTAAACAGATCTTCTGTTTCTACAGGACTTCTCCCTTAGTGACACATGTCACTCCATCTGCAAATATTTGGCAAACACAAACTATCACATAAAGTACGCTACTCAGAAACTGGAATTTTATGGAGATCGAGTTGTTACTCTATGTTTACATCAAAATTTTCTGTAACCTGAAGACCTTATAGTGGGTTCACTGCAAGTGTACGGGAAGTGTTTTGCAAAGTCCCTGTGAAGCTTATGATACGGGGGAACAGTTTTAGTACAGATGGCATTAAGCCACCCAACAGTTGCTAAAGTTGAGAGGATGCACCACAGCATGACAAGTTCTATTCCTTGCAATGGAAATTAGAGAGGACAAGGGATTTCTTCAATTTGCCAGCATAATTCAAACACAGATTTGTCTGAGAGTGAAAATGCTGTTTCCTTCTTCGAGCTGTACTGAGCAAAATAAGTCACCAGATGTGGTGACACTGATGAACACAGATCTTATTAGAAAGAATTATTTCTTCCTGAAGGAAGGATCTCAAAGCACAGGAGTGTTTGAATTTTTTTCTATTCTGCAACCATCATTTATCCATGCAGTCAGTCCAGATTAAACTTGGATAGTTCTACCCTGCTGTTTTTGTAGTTAGTTTTCAAATTACACTATTGTAATTTTTTTTCAAAGATGACAATCATTTTAACAAGTCATTTCAGACTTTCACCAATTGCTTGTCTATGTCAAACATTCTTTTTTTTTAAGGCTTGATAATTTTAACACTGCTAGAGACATGGTTATTTCAACAAATCAAGGGTTTTTTTCATTAGTTCAAATTACTTTGCTCTTTTACTGTTAAGAGACTGTGAAATAGAGCTCATTAACATGTCAATTATAAGTCCATGCTAAGAGCTCATTCAACCTATGAAGGTCACAAGGCTTGGTTTAAAAAATCAATAGTGAATATAAGATAATAAAAAAAAATATTAAATAAGAATGCTGAAAGGAATCAGATTAGATGAGCACATTTTTTACACTTGGAGCATAAACTTAATCTCTTGTGGGTTTTGCTTTTCTGAATGGTTGTAGATCTGCTGTTACAAATATCTGCATTGGCAAGTTTGCAAATTTTTCCAGTTTTCTCTTATGTAAAGTACTCAAAAGTCCAAAATTTGCATAGTATCAAGAAAGGACAGAAGTGAAAGATGATTGATTTAGCTGCAATTCATAGAAGTTGGACTCCCTCTGAATAGTTGCATGGCCATGATCATTTATTAGAAAGTGTAGAGCAAGTCTGTGTAGCCTAGTATTAATCAGAGTGTTTTTCTGAGTCTGTCATTTTGAAATCAGTGGTCTAGTCAGTGGAGCTCAACAAAAGAGCAATTTTATTTTCATTAATTAACAGCATCTGTCAAGAATAAGACAATTTATAGTGCTTTTGATATTTGATATTTCTGCCATAGAAAGCAGATTTTTGCTTGATTGTATCCTACTTTTCATTGACAGCATTTCTATTGGCCAACTTTAACATTTACCAGAAAAGTTAATTACACTCGGGAATAGTTGGTGTAAAATAATACTATTACAGCATTCTTCCTCTTCTTTTCACCTGTTTTAAAATTATGAAAAGTCAAGTCCTGCCAATAGAGAATCAGGCCCCATGAATCCTGTTCCTAGAAGAGAAACTCTTTCACGAGAAAAGAAAATCTGCCACTGGAGATAATTTTAAGTGTGTTAAGTTCATTTTCTGATGGAAAGAAATAGAAAGAAGAAGCATAGTATACAGGGATATCACAGAAAGATTAGAATTTGGTTTTTGTTATTTATGTTTGTGGGTGCTGTGAGATTTTCAGAGAAGAGAGTGTTACTGCTTACTAAAATAAGATAGAATAGATAAGAAAAAGAAAGCAGAGGGTTTTTTTATAGGATTGATTGTCTAGCTAAGGTTGTGTTTAACCCAGATACAAGAATATCTTGGAAGAAAACCAAGAATATGTTTTTATTCATGTGCCAATAGATATCAATTATTCAGCTTTTAGAAATTCTCAAACAGTGTTAAGTCTGGAGCCCAAATAAAGCAAGCTTTCGAGCTGTAAGACTGAATTCAAATGAATAGCTTGATATTTAGTTGTAAAACTTCAGAGCAGCAAGCACCAGGATCTTTCTGACGCTCTAGGTTAATATACTACCTTTTAATTCAGACTAAATTCAGATCATGAATGGATCACAAGAGAAAGTGCGACTCATCATTTTGAGCTAGTCGAGCCTAATATTTTTCCTCTGTTTTTTCGTACCAGCCATTGTGAAAGGATTAGCAATCTGTCTTCAGAAGAAATTCAGGACTAGAGAGACGCATGCCAAGGCAGGTAAGAAGTGAATTGCCAGAAGTCCTCTGGAGACAGGTACACACCTGGTCTTGTTAGCTCTGGTTCAAAGCAGGATTATTAGCATCTCAATTTCCTGAGCATTATATTCACTCATACATTATTGAGAAAAGAAGAAAAGATGCAAATATGTAGAGGGGTTTGAATCTCTTCCATGCTTCTTAGCAGTACCAAAGAGCTGCCTGAAATCATAGAGAACAATTTAGAATAAGAAAATAAAGAGACATAAATTTTCAAAAAGCTGTCAAGATGGAGAGGAGAAAATACATTTATAAGACCCAGAAGTAGAGAATCAGAGCATATACCAAGCTTGCAGCAGAGACAAGTTGTATTTGGTCAAGTCTAAGGTTTGCTGAAATACTTCTGAAGTAATGCAATTCCAAATGATAAGAATTTGTTGGTGTTTTCTGATGTTCTTTAGTTTTCTTCCTTTTTATCCACCTTTTATTATTTCTCTCCAATGCTGAACATAGCTGTAGAAATATCTGGAATTTAATGAAAGTTTAGAAAGGAAATTCAAATTCAATGAGCTGTTTGAAATGTATGTCTATAAAAAAAAGAAATTATTTTAGCTCAAAGACTGTAATCTAAAAGTTTAAACATGTCAGGGAGAGTATGCCATTCACTTTATCTAGTAAAACACATAAAAGGTGCTAATGATTCTACATAGATTGGATGATGCTATTTTTTCACTGAGTGCTCCCTATCATGTAGAAAAAAGAGAGGGTTGTATTTCTGTCTTGGGGGAAAAAAAAAAA
>VZTA01002233.1:14662-26129 GCA_013398855.1 Mohoua ochrocephala | reverse complement strand
TTTTTCAGTCTAAAGCCATGACTCCTTGTCCTCTCATCACACAGCCTTGTCAAATGTCTTTCTCCAACTTCTTTTTGTATTTGCCTAATATTGGACTTTTAGTGTTATTTTAAGGGTTCTCAAATATAGAATAATATAATCATAAAATTGTTTAGATTGGAAAAGACCTCTAAGATCACCAAGTCCAACCTTTCAACCCAGCACTGCTGGCTCCACCAGTAAACCATGTGCCCAGGTTTACATGTATTTTAAATACTCCTAGGAAGGGTGATTCCATCACTGCCCTGGGCAGTCTGGTCCAGTGCCTGACCATGCTTTCAGTGAAGAAATTTTTCCTAATATCCAATCTAAACCTCTCCTAGTTCAACTTAAGGCCATTTCTTCTTCTTCTGTCACTTGGTACCTGGGAGAAGAGACCTATCTCCACTTGGAGACGACCTCTTCTCAGGTAGTTGTGGGGAGCAATGAAGTTCCCTCTGAGCCTCCTTTTCTCCAGGCTAAACACACCCAGCTCCCTCAGCTCCTGCTTAAAATTGAACTGGATTAAGTCTTACTATATTTTCTCTCATTTTTATGTTCCAGGCCTTTATGTTTTTCGCACTGAAATTTGAGCAGACTCCACACCACTCCCAGGGCTGGTCGTGGAGCTTTGTGTTAAAACTTTATTTCTATAATCATCTGCAAGTTACAGGGTAATTCTTAGTGGGTCTTTTTCTCTTTAATAGCTCCATAACCTTTCAAAGAGGTGAAGGGGTTAAGCACACCTTCATGTAATTAATAATCAAACCTATTCTTTTTTCCTCTAACAAATTGTCTTCATCACCGAAATGGGAGAACAGATAATTATTTATCAAAAAGATAATAAGGGCCAGGAAGAACGCACTGAGCCATTCTAGTGACAAAACAAATAATGCTGCTTAAATAATTTTCATTTATGAAGAAATCAGCTTTGGGAACATTTGACAAAATAATCTATCTTCATGCAATTTAAAGTTTGTTAAGTGGGTCTCTTAATTGCAGGTTGAGAGGATCACAAACTGTCTGTACTGATACCTAACTAGTGTCAGACACAATTAGCATTCAAAATCACTGCTTAAGGACACTAGCATTTATTTACAGGAATTGTTTATTTGTACTTCTCTGTCACATACTTTATGGGCCTCTGTGATGTGATGACTTTCAGCTGTTATTGCTTTTACTGACATAGAGGCTTTATTGGCATATGGAAATAGAAACTATTTTAAATCCACTTTAATTGGAAGGGAAACAAAAAAAAATCCCTGAAAAAACTCCGCTAGTAAGTGAGACAGGAAATTC
This sequence comes from Mohoua ochrocephala, assembly GCA_013398855.1. Classification (NCBI taxonomy): domain Eukaryota; kingdom Metazoa; phylum Chordata; class Aves; order Passeriformes; family Acanthizidae; genus Mohoua; species Mohoua ochrocephala. Next base: position 24,812 of record VZTA01002233.1, on the reverse strand, counting down.
TCCAATTCTGCTTGTTAGAAGCTGCAACTTACTGGAAAATATGCTTTAGAAATATAAATTAGGGGGCTGAATATGGGGTGAATGAATAGTTATTTGATTTGCAATGGAATCCTTCTGGCCATTTTAAGGTTTAAAAAGTTAGTAATACTTGAAAGAACCACCACAGAGGCTCTATATATGCACATGTTTAGTGCCTAAAAAGTGAGTCTGTTTCCTAAAAACCTTTCTCTTAATGGGTAGACTGAGCTTATTAGGATGCCTAATTTGACTTGAATCTGTTCTGCTCAGTTCTTTTTTTAATACCTCAGAAAGGACAGAGCTCACCTGAGAATGTTACTCAGATTTCAGATGTTGAGTTCTTTTAAAAATTGCATGCACAAGATCTTTGGATACATCCAATTTCAATTTTGAAACTGGAGAAGTGACAGAGTAAAGTGAAACAAAATAACAGAGCTTGCTCTTTGAAGCTGGCTTGCAAGTCTGTGACATGGTTTATGCCTCGGCTATTTACACCCCAAGGAAGCTTGCTTTTTAAACAAGGAGCTATGAAAGGAATAAGGTGTTTGGACACAGCAATGTTGAAGTGTGTGGAAAAACTGGAAGTGAAGCCTTGAGGACCACAAGAAACCCTCATAGAATCAGAATCATAGAATAACTCAGGCTGGGAGGGACTCAAAAGGACCATAAAATCTGACTTCCTTCTCCTTGCAGGACTGCCTAAAACCAAATCACATAACTAAGTGTGTGGTTCAGGAAGTGTTTCTCTCCCTCTATGATACAGTCTGGATCAGGATCCAATATTCCATTTAACTGGTTTGCAGTGTCTGTATCCAAGCTAACAAATCCTATGGCTTGGTTCTGGCCCCTCTGAGAAATCTGGGAGGGCTGAGTACATCTCTGTTTATAATATTCTGGATTCATCTTCAAGAAAGTTGTAGGATTGCTGAGAAAAATGGGAATAGACTGAGAAGTGTTGTGTATATTTCTGCACACCTTTCTGCCTTCAGCAAGCCCAACTGCAGAGCCTACAGGAAGGGAGAAAGAATTAAAAAGGGAATGAAACTAACAAAATTGGTTGGAAGGGAAGAAGGCAGGAAAATTCAAATACATGCAGAGAAAAAGAACTAATGAAGCATGTGCAGCTGAAGAAACTGGGTTAAAGAAAGTCTAGTATGAGCAAGCTAAGGAGAGAAGCAAATGTGATTACCCAAAAGAAGAAAAGTGGAAAAGGCATGCTGTGAGTCAGGGAGGCATAAAGAAGGGTTAGATAAAGACCCACATGCAGAGACAACCACACACATCGCCCTGAGGGGGCACGTTATCTGCAGACAGAGACTAAAACACCTCAAAGGTATGGGAAGAAAACTTCCCTGACTTTCTCTATCACAGGAAACTTGGAAAAAAACCCCTGAAGAATGCTAATAAGATGATGGTGACTGAAAGTCAGAAGCGTAGCCAGGCTTAGAAAACATGTTTATGCCATTTAACATTAATATCAGGCAATTGTCTGTGAAAGTGATAGAGAATACATGTATAACCCCATAAAATGCCTTCTTCATGCTAGTCACTGTCCCAGCTGGTGTACTTTTATCTAATTCCAGAGCTGGTTGTGGTGAGCCCAGCTTTATATTTCTAATACACATTGTACTACTGGGAAATAAAGCAGCCATTGCTTAGATGCATAGCTGCAGATGGCACAAGTTTCAGTGCCATCCTTTAAATTACAGTAAAAACACAGGGAACTAGCTGTTTTACAAATAAATGTTAGCATAGATGGTCTCACGAGGCTCTGGGGATCAGTAGAAGCTTTTTAACCTCTGGGTAACATAGTTCAATACCAGTTCAAGGGAGTAATAGCAAAGGAAAAAAGCTCTGTGGCCTGCATGACTTAAATTGGTGGTTTCAGCCCACACCCCTGTAGAAGTGTTGCCATGGTCAGGAAACATCCACATTACAGCTGAACTGTCACAGGAACACGTTACCCATATGCTTTGGAAATAAAAATCTTAGAGATTTGTGAAAGGGTTGTGGCAGTGGTGGCGGAGACCTCAGGGCCAGATTCCGACACATCTGTATTTTGAATTCCAGGCACTGGAAAAGCATCAACTGCTCGTGTAACTGAGGTCAAAAAACACATGCAAAAGAGTTATTTGCTCCCCCCTGAGGTGAGAAATCTTTGAAGTACAGTTTATTACTATTTTAATGAAACCAGTCCCAATTGCTATTAAGTGGAAGTGAAAGATGCATTATGCTAATACTATAATTAAAGGACTTACTGCCTTTTTTTTTTTTTTCCTCTATGGATTTTTATGATTTGCACAGTCTGACTGCAGCATTCTTATATCTGATGAAATGGTTGCATGGATAACAACTCAACACATTGAAGACATATGTGGTACCATAGGCGCTCCACTTCTGCTCCTGACATCTGTACCCCAGAGAGTTTTTAATTTAAAAAGGACTCAACATGCCAGAGAAGACTCATTGTTGGCTGATGAAGGACGTTGGAGATTCTCAATGAACAGAGGAAGCATGACTCTCTTTACAGACTGTATTTGTATACCTTTACCATGATTTGGCTTTGAAGGTTCCAATTTAAAAAATAAATAAATAACTAGAATAAAAAAAAAAAGAGGACAAAATTTGTCTCCAAATTCTACTTGTCTGACTGCTTGAGAGAAGAGGCAAATCTGTGATTGCACTGTGCATATATTTACATTGCATATCCTCTGCTAACATTCCTCATCTGAATGATTTAGTAGATTTAGTGTAATCACTCTGTAACAAGAAAAAAGGAATTTGATAATGTTTTATTTGCACTGCAGAGCTGGCCTTAGACAGAAAAACAAACCCATATCTTGGCTGTGCTCTTGAATTACTGAAGAGATAAAATTTTATAGAATAAAAGGAGGACATGAAGAAGAAATTTATCTCACGGCCATTGAATTTGGGAACAAAGGAGAAAATCCTGTTGGAAGTAACATATCAGCAAAAGCATCAGTCAGCAAACAAAAGGAACTTTCTTTAATAAGTGCAGACTTCTGTAATAATTATAGGCAGGAGGGAGTCATGACTGAGGAAAGAATACTAACATACCCTGAATGGACTACTGAGAGAGAGGAGTCCTGTGTCTCTCTGCCCCAGATCCTCCTCGGAATACCTCATGCTCTTATTTCTTCCTTCATAAGAGATGCCAAGTACCTTTACTTATTGTTACATTTTTCCATGACTGCTTCTCAAAATGCAATTGAATACAGCTTCAGCCATGAGTAGCTGGTTAGCCACTCTGCACACTCCTTGAAACCAAGCCTCTTGTTGCTACTTGTCACTTTCCCAACCACTTCTTCCTAGGAGATTATGAGAAGGTGGCAAAAATATGACTTTTTCCATTCCTTGTAGGTCCATGTAGTTAGCAGATATTCGTAGTCATTCTTTGAACAATGAACAGGTTTTGTATCTGTTTGGAGCTGGTGGAAGTACACTTGAAATGCTTTAACTTTATTTTTTTTTAAAACTGGCAAAGGTAATGAACCAAGCCGAGACAATCACCAAACTGCATACTTAAAGTATGAAATATTTTCTTTTAATGTTGTTCTTAACACAATACACTTCAATTTTTTGAGCATTTATTTCTATATTTTAGAAATTAATTCAGAGAATCTGTTGATTTCTTTCAACATCTCTCACAGTTTTACAACAAAACAGATTAATTCTATGCAGCTTTTCACTTTTCCAAGTCAGTGCTGTATGCATGGGGTACCTGGCAATTGCTGCAGGAAATGATTGCTATAAAATGACATCACTGCCTTTTTGTAATTTCTCCTAGGTTTATCAATGTTTTCACCACAAGATTTAATATCAGCAAATACCTTATCCAGAATGTCCAGCACTACATCTGACATGAAAGAAAAATCATCTCTGCTCAGCAGTTCACAAATGCTGCATGGTAATAGCAAAGAAGTGACTTAATTCTAATTTTTGGTTGCTTTAGTAGACACTTTCATTTAGACAAGCTAAAATTTTCAGAGCCATAATACGCAAACAGACATTTCAGTGACAGTTTGAGCAGCAAAGAATAACTTAGTACCACAGTCCCATTTGTGCACTGACATAAGACATACTTACCCTGTTCAGATTTTTAAGAGATTCATTCCATTAAAAAAAAACCAACAAAACCAACAAAAAAACCCCATAAAACCAATTAAAACCAAACAACAGAACTGTTTCAGGTTTAATTGCTCTTCTGAGGGAGAGTTAAAAAAAAAGGGGGAAAAGGGGAGGACAGGGATATGTAAAAGAATATGAGTAGTCTCTATTCGTACTGAGAGAGAAAAGACCAAAAGAAGGAGGAAAACAAAAAATTAGAAAACATGAAAAGAGTTTGGGAAATGTTGGAACTTGCATGAAATGCATGTGGAAGAAGCAGTGCAGGGATTTCTTGTAGCTGATTTCTCTCCTCTGTTGGAGCCAATCTTGTTTGCATATGACCTGCAAACCTCTGTAAAGAGAAAAGAATATAAATGGCAGAAAACATATTACAGCGAGAAAAAATAAATGAGGAGAGAAAACCCCCACATCACTATATTTCTGAAATCTCTCATTTGTGAGCCAGAAAGCTTTTTTAAGCGTTACTTTATGCTAGAATTTGTGCAGTGAACCTATGTGAAAATGGGAGAGCTCACTATAAAAGCTTTCACCAAACTGACAGAACGCTATGATCATTTGTTTAAAAGCCAGCCTGGGTTTCTGAGTGGCAACTGCCATATGCTGCAGACATTCCTCTGCAATTCAAGACATACACATAGGCCATGGCTGCAAAGTCAGTCATCTGGCACGAATGCCAGCACTCCCCTCTGACAAAATATACAGAGGGGAACACGCCTGTGCTGCATCAGAATGACTGATGTAGCAAGTAAGCTTAGGAAGGAGGAAAAATAAATATGACAGTGGCAGCAAGATTATTATGATTAAATGAACAACTTCTCGGTTTGCCCTTTGCATTGATGGATGGATAAAAGCGCTTCTGCTTTCCTCTGCAATATTGGAGCGCTTTTGTCACACATGTCCTCCAAAAGCTTAGGCCTCCCTTCCTGAAGATAATTGTTCTCTAATTCAACAGGGCTATTCATGGGCAGGAATCAGTACATTCTGGTACAGTAATAGCATTAGAACCTTAAGTTCTGAACTTTTTGGGCACTTTTGTTACAAGTGCTGACTCTGGGTGTCTGCAAATGCAGCACAATGAAAGTCTGATTCTGTTCTAAGGTCAAGGAGAAGATGGAAGCACTTCAGTGCCTCTCCACTTGAGGTGACAATGCAAGCAGCAGACCTGGATGTTTTGTGCAGCAGTTCACTCTCTGATTGCTCATGCTTTAGTGTTTATTCGGATTAGATTTTCTCTCAGAAAGATTCAAATTCACCAGTGAGATTCACTGCCTGGAGGGGTGCAAACACCCTCACAAATTGTTTTTTGTTTCTTTACTTGGTGTTCAGATATCAATGACTGCAAACCCAGATATACACACGCACAGAGTATGGCGGTAGAAAGGTGTTTATTTTCTTAATATATTCCTGCTATTTGCCATCTGAAAGCATTTTGGACTAAAGAGCCTGATGAAGTTGTTTGAACAGAAACATTTAATGTTGCTTGAGATGTCTGTGTCATCCTGCACGGCATTCAACTGCTGATCTTGCATCACACAGGCTTCACGTTGTTCGTGTGTTATGTCTTCCAGCACACACAGAACTGTGGGATGCTCTAGGACATCTAATATGGAATATGAATTATGCATAGGGAGGCAACGAATGACCAATTTCCAGCTGGGCCGAATCACCAAATCATAGAATGGTTAAGGCTGGAAAAGACTTTGAGACCATCAAGTCCAACCATCAACCCAGCACCACTACCACGTTCATCACTAAACCATGTTCTCAAGTGCTGCACACACACGTGCTTAGCCCATCCAGGGATGGTCACTCCACCACTTCCCTGGACGGTGGCTTCCAATGCTTTACAACCCTTTCTGTTGTAACGTCTGAACTTCCCCTGGTGTAATTTTCCTCTTGTTCTGTCACTTGCTTATAGCCCTGTCGACTTTGAAGAGGGTCAGGGGAATCTGTGCAATGTAATATATATCGCTCACTGTATTGCAGGCTCATGCTGGGAAAGGTTTGGAGATTTTTTAATTTAAAGGTGTTATGAAGAATTCCACATTTCATGCTAGACACCAAGAAACCCAGGAGTCATTTTCAACTTTTCAACTGGGCACACAGCAGTGAGACTATGAACCAAGACAATTTTAAGGCAAATAGTCTACAGGCATAATGTTTTATTTTTCTGAAACTGGAATAAAACTAACAGGAGTTTTTTTCTGGATGAAAATAGAGCCATTGGTTTAATGGCAATGAAGAGATATCGAACTAGTTCCTGGCTGCTCTCTGCAATTTGTAGTACTTGGGAAGTCTTAAAAGAAATTTGACAGTGACAAATAGACATTTCTAAAATGTCAAGTAATTCTAAACATGAATTTTCATCTATTTATAGACTTACTCTGATATCTCAAATGTTACAGAGCTTCCTGTAGACAGTATTTAGCTTTCTATTAGGAATTTTCAGAATCTTAAATGCATTGACATGTTCATGAAGATAATGTTCCTGTGACACTTTTCACAAATATATTATATAAAATTAATGCTTGGTAAATTTTCTGAGTGCATTTTTCATACATTAAACCACTTTGTAGAGAAACTGCTGCCTAAAAAAGAAAGTTGCTATTTCTCTGAAAAATTCTGAAATCTCATATTGTCACATAAGGATTAATTGATAACACTACTGAAATAAATATATTCCCTTTAATATTAGTTGCATGCCACAAAATAAATGCAATGTACTACTGTAGTGGAAATTCAAAGTCAGCAAGTAAAAATCTTTTATTTCTTCTCAATTTCCTCTAGTTTTAGCAACAGTGAAAATTTCTGGCTTGTCAATTTTAGAAGTTAAAAAACCTGTTTACCTACAGGATGGGGCTTTTGAGCTGTAGTAAATAAAAACCTTTTCTTTTATACTCTAGCATACTTTAAACCTTTCATATCTCCATATTTATCTTCCTCCTAAATCTGTGTAGAAAACAGAAAGCTCCAAATTTTTTGTTTCTTTGGTCAACAAAAGCAGTTCTTAAGTTGCTGTGCCCTGTTCTTTATGCCTTGTTTCAGCCTGCCACAGAGATTTTTTACACTAAAACCGGACAAACCTTCCCTTTGCTACATATGTTCAATATTACAAAAGATGGAAAGGGGAAATAAGACTTAAAAAATGACATTAGCTTTAAATTACCTGAAACCCCATAAAACCTTAATTGGACCAAACCTGAAAAAAACTGCTTGTCCTAATTGTACACTTTCAAAACACGGTACAAAGGCAGCACTGTGTCCTCATTGGATTCCTCTTTGCCAGTGTTTTAATGGCTTTCTACATTAAAATTTCTAAATGAATAAATGCAGCAATTTGTTTACAGGTTTCGGGTAAGAGAAAAAAGTAAAAAANCAAGCAAACCCACAGATTTCTAGGAGGTGACATGTAAGAATCTTGAACTGTCACCACAGCCAGGTTCTGCCAGAGTCTTCAGAGTCTCTTCCGGAGGATATTAAACAATGATGTGTAAAATGTAACTTGTCTAAGAAAGGCTCTGAGTGTTTTCCCTTTTCATTCCTGTTGTGCTGTATTCAATGTTCCTTTGAAAATTCAGATTTCTTCTAGTAAGGCCAAATGATCTACACTCATCAGTGCTGGGAGCCAGATCCTGCTTTCCCAGTTTTTCACCAACAGGCCATGGAAACACAGAGATCAGCAGTGCCAGCACCCTTTCCTCTGCACAGAGCTGCATCTTCCCTTTTTCTCGGGTGGACACAGCAAGCCTTGAATATGCAGGGTAAATCATAGGAGCGAGTTCCCATGAATAGCTCCTGAAAAATTATTTTCTTCTTCTTTAGTGGAGTGGGCAACTTGATTTCTGAAACTCAACAAGTTATCTGAAATTGGGCATTGTAATCTGCACTCTATCTTATTTGGCTATATCAAAACATACTTAGTCTTATAAGTGGATCCTGTTTAAACATCCTACGAGTCTTTTTCAGGACTATTACTTTTCCTCCAGCACAAACACTGAGTCTGACAGAATATCAAATTTGTCTGCCTGTTAATTTATTGATACTGGTTTAATTCACCTTACTTTGGGAATTATCTGTATATTAATCCATGCTGCTCACCCAAATTCATTCCTGATATAGCTACATTTATGTCATAGGCCATTAAATTTCGCATAGCTCCAGGCTCATTCATCTAGACTGTCAAGGCTATCCTGTAAAGAGATTTTTTACAGAACTGCCTTTTAAAAGAGCAACTTCCCTTAGTATCTTAACGTAGTTTGTCTTTCCAATGCTTTGTCTGTCCTGGCTTTATTCGAACAGGGACAAATCACGGTTGTTCTTAACTTAGATTCCACTTTCTCTACCTGAAAAATACCCTTTTAGGAGCTTTGATTATTAGTACCTAAACTATTTAAATTCAAAATCTATAATTCACATGATTGATTGGTGAATGTTGCCACTTCAAAGTATTTTCTAAGTGTATTTGGATTAATATTACTTGTTCAAGTGGTAGCTTGAATCCTGAAATTGTGAAAGTTCAGTGCTTTTTAAAATGGAGTCTTATGCTAATGTTGAATATAAATAAATACTCACTCAGTACAAACAAACCCTGCTTGTGGTAAAGTAAACAGAGGCTGTGTCAACAGCTTCCCAGGAACAGAGCTGAGAGTGCTTCCTTCTGCACTAAGCTACCTGTAGCGATGAAGAATAGATGCAAGAAAAGTGCAACCACCAGTAAAACTACAAGAGTGAAGAAGGGTAAGTAAAGAAAAATAAGAATTCCTCACTGTGAGAAAAGAATCAGAAGGCTATTCAAATTTATCATGGGCATTAATATCAGCAAAGATTTTTCAGGAATTTGGGGCTTTCTTAAGTACAACTGCAGCATGTTAAATGTTAAAATCAGAAATTAGGAGAAATAATAGAAAAAACAGAATTTATAGATAACAGAAAAAAAAAATTGGAGACCAAAAAGAAAACAACCCTATCCTTATCTAAGGTGATAACACATTGCTATTCAATGAACATTGCCCTACCAAGAGGAATGAAAAGCTTGAAAAAGCCCCTGAAAACGATCTATTTCTTGTTGGAAATTTGGAGAAATGCTGTTGTGAAATCTGAGATTGATATTCAGATGATTCCAGCAAATGAAAAGAGTACATTTGGAATACCATCAGATCAGGAGTCACTCTGCCAGCAGCTGGTTGATTGCCTCATTCCGTTGCTGAAACGCTGCCCCTCGAGGCGCTGTTAATGCCGTATCCATTCGATGTTCATCTCCCATTGGCACATGGAATTTCAAACTCTATTTTCATTACCACTCATGCTTTCCTGGAAGGACCATTTCAAAATGAAAATGGAACAGGAAGCAAAGTTTTCTCTAAAGCACAGTGGCCATTAAAATAACCAAAATCATGTTTTGTTAGAGGAACAACTAAATAGAACCAGCAAAGACTGCATACATGTTAAAATATATTTGGAGCTGAAATGGCTTCATACAAGTTCCAAAGACAAACAGAAAGTTGTGGAAAGAGGTTGACAATAGGAGAGAAATGTTAAGTTTTATATCAGTTTAGTAAGGAAACAAATATAGGAGTGTTGACCTTAATGATGCATTTGGACACTTTACAGCATTCATGGAAAAGGTTACTAAAATTGCAATTTTCCATCCTTGGATGATTTGTTTTGCAGATTAAAGTAGTGCCCAAATGCCAGAAGTGAGATCAAGATTTTGCAGTGCTGAATGTCAGAAAATAAAAGAAATGTTATAAAGACAACTCTCCTCATAAAGACCACTGAAAAAATAGTGAAAATGTTATGGAACAGTTTTCAAAAATGAGCAGTTTTCTCGAACAAAAAACTTCAGGAGAATTTCTAATATACCTCAGTGAAAAGGTAGGAATTCCACTGGAACTTTTTGATTTCTTTCAGTAGTGTTTCTTTGAGCTTTATCTGATATACTATTGAGTATGCAAACTCCCGACAGCTATTTTGGAGCAGGTTT
>VZTA01002230.1:108785-130052 GCA_013398855.1 Mohoua ochrocephala | reverse complement strand
GGGATGCGGGATCCGGCTGGCGCGGGCCTCGCCCGAGCGGCGCCACATCGCCCCCCCTCCCGCCTCCCGCGGCCGCACGGTGCGGGGGAGCGGCGGGGCTCAGCCATAGAAACGTGAAACATCCCCCCACGGCTGTTCAGAAACGCGGCTGCCTCCCCTCGCCGGCCAAGTTCATGGCGTCGATGGCCATTTTGGAAAAGCTGCTGTCGGAGGAAAGGCTTTGGGAAGGAAGGGGGGAGCCCGCCGGCTCTGTAACCCGGCCAGCCCGCCAAGGGGCTAATCCAGCTCCAGCCGCTGCCTGCCGCGGGAACACGGCCAGCGGGAGCGCGGAGCTGGGGGCCGGGGAGATGCTACAAGTGCTGCCCTTCCTGCCCCGATTAGCTGCAGAAGGCACGGCAGTCGTGGGGGCAAACCTGGAGCTGTGTCTCAGGGACACGAGCACGGCTGTATATTTAAATAGGGGAGCTTTCGTGTGCAGATGGGCAAGTTTCACTCTGATGGCCTTCAAGCATAATCCCAAAATATTTCCTCGGCCGGACCTCTCAGTGAGCAGGCTGGATGGCATGCTCTCCACGGGCTTTTATTCAGCAATTCTCATTGTCCGTTACATGGCTCCGAGCACTATTTACTGTACGGCGTCCAAGCTCGGCGCTGAATACAGATGTGTTCGTCTCCTCGTGGGGGTTTCAGCAGTGCTATTCACCCCAACGCTTTAAAAACCATTAATAACAATGTCCCTGCAACACCCTTCTAAGCTGATGGCTCCCGATGCAAGTGTTCCACACCCACTTCCCAGGGGTACTGTGCCATTTCGGGGCCTCACTATTTATCCTGGATGCAGAGTTGCTCTTGGTGCCTCTCCTTCCCAAGCCAGCCCCACTGGCACGAAGCACCCTGTTGCACAACATCAGCATGTTTCATGTCTCTAGCCCTCGTTCATTCTCACATCCACCCTTCTCCCCAGCCTGCCTCTTTGTCCTGGCCCTCACCAGGAGCCTCTGCCCTGCCAGCAGTAATCCTGAGGTGCTGTTGTTCCCTAGGACTCTCTGGTTCCCACACCTGGTGTGGGGGTTTGGAAGAGCCATGGCTAACGTTTGCAAAAATGCCCACTGGGTTTTGTGCGGTCAGTCCAAAACATTTCAGCATATTGTTTTGGAGAGGTGCCGTGTGGTAGAGAACACCCCGTGGATCCCAAGCACAGGGGTAAGCATTATCTGCTTCACCAAGTGCCTCACCAAGCTGAGCCCCAGACAAGAAGGCGGAATATTATTATTGCTGTTGAGGTGGTGGTGGTTGCGGTTGTCACGGCCGCTTCAAACTGTCGCCTTTAGGAGCTGACAGCCTTGCGTCCCGAGCTCACAGCGCGTGTGACCCTTAGAGGCCAAAGTGATGATTCGGGATGGAGGAAGATCTTGTCAAGATCCTTGTTCTCTGGATGCTAAACAAAATACCCAGATCCCCAAGGTTTGTGGTTTGAGGAAAAGCCTCTGTGGCAGCTACAGTGGTTGGTATTGCTGAGATCTTCTGGATGAGTAACATGTGACACCAGGTTTATTTAACCACAATGTCAAGCCCCAAATGGTTTTCATGTCATCATCTTCCACAACGATGTCAGTTGCTTCAGTTCAAAAACTTGACTTAAATGTTAAATTTATTATCAAGATTTCAGTGTCATTTGTTGTTTCAATAAGTGAAGAGGCAGAGACTCCAACACCTTATGAAAATCTTACTAGGTTTTGGTTTATTTCAAGAAGCCAAAGGTGACCTACGGTCTTAGTTTATGAAGCGACATCAGAGATGATTGAAAAGAGAAGCAGGACCAGGGCAACCATTCCTTTTCCCCACTCATAAATGCTCGTAGCCAAATTGCTGCTGGGTCAAACCACACTCTGCTCTGTTTCAGGGTGGTAAGCACAGGTGGGAAATGGCCAGGAGAACCACGAGTGGTTGTGTGTGCTCATGTAGCAAGACCAAGGTGGACTGGCTGCAGAACATGGGAAATAAAATTATCTCACCTTTGAAATCAACAGATTGAGGGCCTTGGGCAAACCAAGAGCATTATTAGCTGTGTCTGTTCAGGATGGATAGATGACCTGGGGAGTCTGTGAGCCAGCTAGGAGGCTCTGCAAGCAGATACCAAACCTGCTGGGGTGTAGCTGGTCCTCCCTCGGATCAGGGAGACAGGACACTCTGCCTCGAGATCTCTCCAGCCACATCATCCCACTGCTCTCCAGTCCTACCCGGGGACAAACAGCTGCCTGCAAAATGAGAGGCCCTGGCTGGGATGTAGCCTTCTTAGGGAAATACAGCACAAAGAGAGGTGCTGATAGTCCTGTGGGGGAGGGAATGAGATAAGTGAGGTGCTGGAGCTCATGGCATACAAGGGGAGGCTGAAAGAGCTGTTTCTTTCAGCCTGGAGTAGAGAAAAGTGAGGAGGTAACCAATTACACTCTTCAGCTTTTTTTTTTTTTCTTTGGTGTGGAGGGGTACAGAGAAGTGAGAGCCAAGTTCTTCTGACAGATACACGGTGAAATGCCTGTGAAATTTGCAAGAAGGGAAATTGTGTCTAGATAAAGGGAAAACCTCCTTCCTGAAGGTAGTTCAGCACTGACACAGCTTTTAGTAGGGGCTGGGGAATCTCCTCACCTTGAGATCGTCAGAAATGGCCTGGCCAAGGCCCCTTGCAGCCTCATCTAGGTCTGGAGGTAGCCCTGCTGTTAGCAGGGGTTTGAAGTCTAGACCTCCAAACATCTCATCTCAATCTTCCTGTGAAACTCTGACTCTAAAAATACGTAGCACCCCATTTCCCTTTTGACACACAGCATATAGTAGTCTCCTTGATGGAAGGAATAAGGGAGCAAGTTATAGCTGCTTCCACGCCGAGATGTGCAATGCTCTAGGACACTGATCTTTGCCTAGAGAGAGAGCTTCGTAACGTCCTCCTGACAACCTGTCCAAGCTGTCTGTATTTAGTCTTCCAGCAGCAGAGCCAAATACTCTTCTTCTGATTAAGTTGCTCAGCACCTCATAGGAATTACCCGGCACCCAAATTTTTGGACTTCCTGTCAGATGTTCATCAAGACAGTGTCCCTGACAGCCTCTTATATTAAAGATATTGGTTTCCCAAGGTTGGACAAGATCCCATTGTTCTTGAGACAGACGAGAACGTACTAGAGAAATTCGGTAGCTCTTCATCGTTAAGGCTTTTCTCTGCACTCTACGAGAAGCCTGATTCAGTGACATCTCCCCTTCCAGCTCATTTATGGGTGCACACACGTATTTAGAAAAAAAAGAAAAATTCTTCAAGCTTAGGAGGGGAGGGGGTGGGGGAGAGGGAGCATCTAATGTTAAATTATCCCTTTAACAGCTGAACATTGCTTTGAAAATGTAATCTAAGCAGCGTATGATTTGAGAGGTAAAAGAAAGCAAATCCAACAAATGTTCCCATTCACAGATAGCGTCACACTGCCAGCCCATCCCCGTGCTGTTACTCGTACTCCGACTGCATTCACATTACAGCACGGCAATCTGATGGAGACGTGAGCTTATACAACAGGAGCCCTCAGGTGCGGGAACAGCCGAGTGCTTGGGCATTTCTATCACAGCAAAACTGTAACCAAATCTCTGCCACTGAGCCAAAGGGAAAGCAGCAAATGCATCTTAGGATGCCCTGGCTGAGGACAAGTATTTGCAGTGACCCAAGCAAACATGCCAGCATCACGTAGTCCTTCTGTACATCGTGCCAGCGGTGATGAACTCTTTTGATTTAGAAAAGGCACCAAGGTGAGGTACTGCTATGGCGGGATGCGTCCCCATCCCCTCAGGGCTTTCACGATGTGTCCCTAAGCCCTCAGGGCTTTCACGCACCTTCCCTGACACAGGGACGTGGTGATGCCTCTCTGGCAGAAACTCTTCCCTGACAAATTCTTTCCACAGTGCAGGGACATGTACACCACTTCCCTGCTGTTCCAGCCTTGCTGCATTTAAATGGGCAACGTCAGCTACCTCGGGGACTTAATTGCCTTCCTTGCACAGAGGAAGACAAATGGGAGGGGCGGGGGGGGAAGGGGAGATGCTCCTGGAAATATGAAAGGTAACAAAGTTTGGTTTTTTTCCCCAAAAGAGCTGCCCTTATTGCTAAGCAGTAGCCATACTGTTCACAAAATCCCAGTGTCTAAAACAAAGGAGCAGTGAGGTGTACAACGGGAAAAGACAGCCCACTGCCTGTACCCAAAATGCACATTCCTCCAGGAAAACAGCGCTGTCACGCACACGAGCGCTTTTGCGGGAGACGTGGCTGTGGGGGAGGGCCGGGGGGGCCCCACAGGACCCCGCGGGGTGCCGGGTGCCGCCGAGGGGGACGCGGAGGCGGGGGAAGATGGAGCAGAGCCTTCCCGGACTACAGCTCCCAGAGAGCATGGGCGAGAGCCGGCCTGCAGCCGGGGCACAAGCTATTCCCTGCCACTGAGATGTGCGTTGTGTGCACTGGTGATGCCCTGGAAACCAATCCTGTCTCTACCCTCACATTCTCCCTCCCACCCTCTTCTCGGTTCTGGGCATGTGTGCCAAAGTCTTTGTCTTCCCTTCTTGGACTTAGTCCTTAATCTGTGCTATTTAGTAAAGGATCAGCAGTGAAATGCCAGTGTTTTAAAGTTTCGTCTTTGGATTTTAAAGTCTGCAGTAGGATATAGTCAAGGGGGATTGGGACTTGCTGAGCAACCTCGGTCTTCACCCTTGTTGTTGCTCATCACAGATGACAAGAGTTAAGCAAGGGTCTGGAAACTTTCTGTGGAGAAGTGGGGCAGGAGCTGAGTGTGCCCAAGAACGTAGTAGGGCTACTGACGTGAATATAATGGTGGGCAAGGTGGTTTTATCATTTACTCTGCAGTTGGATTTCTCACAGTAGCACCCCCAGCCTCCCGCCTGCCTTGGAGTCAGTCCAGAGCAAAGCTGTTTGTTGAGCAAGCGCTGGGGTTTGCTGGCACCCAGCCTGCTGGGGCACCGGCTGGAGCACGGGCGGCTTTCCCCAAGTACTACTGAGTTGCCCCTGCGAAATCAGAGGGAGCTGAGAGAGACTAACATCCCACCTACGCCTCCAGTCACTGCTCTGCAAGCCCCTTTTGGGGGAGGACAATCAGCTTTTTCTCTCTCAAAGACTTGCCGTTTCTGTCTACCATCACCTGAGTCCAGCAGACGGATGGCTGGGGGCCCACCCTGAGATCTTTACATCAGTGGAAGGCACGGTTAAAATCCCTGCACAGCAGATCTTCATGCAACGTGGTTTGGTGCAGATGGCAGGGGCAAGTCATCCTATATGCCTTCCCTTCGGTGTTTCCCAGCTGGTGGCCAACAGAGCAGTCTAGCTGTGGGACAAAGCTGTGAAAGCAGGTGAGGGTACCTGGGCCTTTTCTTCCCCTTGCCGGTCCCCTCTGCTTTTTCTGTTACCTTTCTGTGTGAGCATCTCCTGCTCCGATGGCAAAATGTCCCCATTTCCCAAACACTGGCATCTAGAGATAAACATCAGGCCAAGTCAGGCAACTCAGGTGTGAAATACATTTTAATAGAGTTTAGGGATCTGTAGTTTGTCTGTTGCTCAGCTGAGCACGGGCTGTCCAGAAGGTGAAGCAGACATCATGGGCGGAGGGGAGGGTGAAGGAGTGCAAGAGGGAAAGGAACAGAGAGAAAAAGGTCACAAGAAGCAAATGAGAGCATGGGTTTGTTCACGGATGTGCTTTAATATATTGCCCCACAGTACTATGTGCCGAGCCAGAGACTGACAGCACACACGCACACGCGCACACACACGCACACCCATCGTGGGACAGCAGTGCACTTCAACGCTAAGCTGCCGGCAAGCACAGCCCAACACAGCACAGCCCAACACGACACTGCCGGGGCGGAGGCGAGGGGCGCGCGGGTCCCACCGGGGCTCGGTGCAGACACACGCCTGGGGCGCGGGGACGCCGTAGGCCGGGACACGTACACACACCTACACACATGCACAACGAGAGCGAGCCGCTGGCAACACTCGGCTGGACACAGCTGCTGCGGGCGCAGCAGTGTCCGAGCACACCGGCCGACGCACAGATGGTCACCGCACATGCTTCGGCGTACGAGGGAACGCGCCGGGCACGCGCTCCCGTGGTGTGACACGTGAGCGGAGGGGCCCGGGCGCGGCCCTGCACAAACAACAGAGACACACAATGCCTAGATCCAGGAATGCTTATGACCCCACAGCAAGGGACAGGGTGTAGGCCGCTCTCTCATCCTTCACCTGGGTACATCTAGCCGGGGACACCTGAACTCGAGGGGTTTCGAGGTGAGAGGAAACCAGGTGACAGAGTGGGGAGAAAGAGCAAAAAAGGGAGCAGTGGAAGGAAAGGGGGGTTCAGAGTCTGTGAGGTGGGAAAGAGCAGCAGGGTGGCTGTGCCCTGGGGACAATGTTCAAAGAACACTTGGGTTGCGAAAGTTGTGTCCGGCGAAGCGTGCTTCGTCGCCAAGCTCTTCCTCAATCCTGCAGGAGACAGACAGCACACATCAGGCCCTTGTAGCGAGGGAGCATTGGAGGCACCAGGGCGCCGGAGAGGCAGCTCGTCAGCAGGAAGCTGACATGTGCCCGAGGAGCTCAGCTCCTGCCAGCTGCTGTGCCTGCAGGGCTGCACCCTCATGCCAAGGAGGAGGAAAGGAGTCTGCCCCAGAGGCCTCCCTGGGATCCTACTGTCATCTCTGTGCCTTGTGTTTGTAACATTTCCCTCATGAGACCCATCTACCCGTGGGCTTTCAGCTTCTCCCACCCAATTGGTCACTCGCCCATCCTGTCTTCTGCGTTCCCATCCCCGGAGCCCCTTACCTCATGAGCTGGTTGTATTTAGCCAGGCGTTCAGACCTGCAGGGAGCACCCGTCTTTATCTGTAAAGCATTCCCCAAAGCAAACACTGTAAGACACTGTTATGACTCATACCAGTTTCCCATAGCAGGGCAGGGGATTCTGTTTTGACACCCCTTTGCTTTCCTCCAGGCCTGTGCACGGCCTGGGGGTTCACCTACCTGCCCAGTGCACAGTCCTACAACCAGATCAGCAATGAAGGTGTCTTCGGTCTCCCCAGATCGGTGGCTCACCATCACGCCCCATCCATTCTCCTGGGCCAACTTGCAGCTGCAAGGAGTGAGAAATGCAGTCAGTAGCTCCTACTCCTATGAGCACCACCTGCGCAGGGTAAGATCCAGGCACCC
The DNA here is from genome assembly GCA_013398855.1 of Mohoua ochrocephala. NCBI lineage: Eukaryota > Metazoa > Chordata > Aves > Passeriformes > Acanthizidae > Mohoua > Mohoua ochrocephala. The sequence goes on along the minus strand of VZTA01002230.1, from coordinate 122,819 downwards.
TCTGCTCCCACTCTCAGCATCCTACACTCTGGTGGAGACCACGAGGCCATCGACCCAGTGCATAGTGTGACACCTCGCTGTGGTTCATCATTCACAGGACAACAAGGGCAGCGGGCTGGACTTACGCTTGGATGGCCTCTGTGACAGATCCAATCTGGTTGACTTTGAGCAGGAGGCAGTTGCAGGCTTTCTCTTCAACAGCTCGCTCGATGCGCTTGGGGTTTGTCACTGTCAGGTCATCTCCCACTATCTGAATCCCCACATTGGCAGTGAACTTAGACCAGGCCTCCCAGTCATCTTGGTCAAAGGGATCCTCAATGGAGACCACTGAAAGGACAAGGGAAGAGACACGAGTCAAAGCTGCCTCCCTTCCCGCCCTGAAATCACGGAGGGTTTGTGCCCGGTCAGCGCGCAGCACCGGTGCTGATTCCCCGCTGCCCCGCACAGCAGCTCACCTGGGTAGTCACGTACAAAGCTTTGGTAGAGGTCGCCCAGCTCATCTCCAGAAATGTAGCGGCTTGGGTCATCTGGGGACTTGAAGTCCAGGTCGTATTTGCCGTCACGGTAGAACTCGGAGGCTGCCACATCCATGCCGATGACAATCTTGTCCGTGTAGCCCGCCTTGTCAATAGCTTCCTTGAGCAGCTCCAGAGCTGAGAGGAGAATTGCAGTCGGGAGAGTCAGCCCATGCAGAGAGCTCTGCCTTTTGGTGGGAGCCTCCCCTGGGGAGGTCCCCGGAGCCACTAAGCGTCTGGTGGTGGGATGGAGAGGTAGAAGGGAGCCCAGAACGCAACAGAAACATGCCAAGGAGCTGTAGGGGCTGCGTCCAAAGGGACAAGGAGGAATTAAAATGCAATTCCACAGCTCAAAGACAAGTTTGTGGAAGGCCTTGTAAAAGTGTGCACATGCATAAAAGGTTTGTATGGAGAGGCTGTGGCAGATCAAGGCCACCCCAGGGAGAAGGAGCTTAGAAACATTCCCTAACACAGGAGGTCAATGACACTGAGGCATCATCTTTTGGATCGGTCTGGGGAGAGCTGCGAGCTGAGCATAGGGAACCCATAGCATTGCAGGCAGGGGTACCCCATCTCTGTGGGGCTCTCACCTTCGCTGTTTTCCAGGATGTTGGGGGCAAAGCCTCCCTCATCACCCACATTGGTAGCATCTTTGCCATACTTCTCCTTGATGACGCTCTTGAGGTTGTGATAGACCTCAGCCCCGATGCGCATGGCATCACGGAAGCTTTCGGCTCCCACAGGCAGGATCATGAACTCCTGCATGGCCAGTTTGTTGCCTGCATGGGAACCTCCATTGATCACGTTGAAAGCCTGGAAGAGTCCATAAGAGAGTCAGAGCTGCACCGGTCTCGGCACCCCTCAGAGGTGGCTCTCAGATGTGTCACCATGCCCATTCATGCCACATCCCTCAGGGTAACATAAGCACATCAGCTACAACCATCAGACCAAAGGCACATAAGCCTGGAGTCTTCCTTCCAGTAGTGGCTCAAATCACATGGTTGGAGAGGATTTTCCCACGTTTCCCTCTCAGAGATCAATTACACTCTTCAGCTTTATCTGTGCTGTGTTTATCTGTACGTGTTTATCAACAGTGCTGTTAGTCTCTCTTCCAGGACCTTTTTTCTTGACCCTGAGAATATTTTAGCATCCACAACACCCTTTGTGAAGGAGTTTCTCAAGGCAGCTTCCCCTGGTGTGAAGAGCCATGTGCCCTTGTTTTGAACTGTGCTCCAGAGGGTTCGCACGGTGCCCTCTGGTTCTTGAGCTAAGAATGAGATTGTCAATCAGCCCCCCACCACAACCTCTGCTGTCTCCTCCTCAGTCTCCTTTTTTTCCCATTGAAACTTGACAAATCTCCTGTCAGGGAGGGCCTTGGTTTTCCTCCCTGACAAGTGCAGTGCACTCAGCTGATGTTTCAGCCCCATATCCCTTCCTTATCTACCTCCCAACACCTCTGAAGTTTCTTTTGGAGTGTCTGAAGGTGGATGTCAAGGACAGAGGAGTCTTACTGGCACAGGAAGGATGAGGTCAGAGTTGCCGGCCAGGTCAGCGATGTGCCGGTACAGGGGCACGTCCTTCTCCGCAGCTCCCGCCTTGCACACGGCCAGCGAAACTCCCAGGATAGCGTTGGCGCCAAACTTGGCTGTGGGCAGAGGAGGAGACAGACTTTTCAGGTGGCAACATCCTGCCCAGTGGGTGCCCTTGCCAGCTCAGCCTGGGGCTCACCACTGCTCTGACAGTGCCCCCCGCTCCAGCCCTGCAGCCTCCCATGCACGTAACTTCCCAGCCAAAAAGAGGGATGAATTACATTTATTCTCTGTGCCGTCCATCTCAAGCATCAGATTGTCTATCTTCTCTTGATCCACCACAGAGAGGCCCTGCAAGAAAGAGACGGCTCCTGAGAAGGGGACGATTGGAAGAGCTGCTGGCTCTGGTGTGCGGGAAAGGAGGCGTTGATGGAAAAGCTGGGGGTACAAGGACCTTTTCAGCTTGTGGGGAAACATGTACACACAAAGCTCTGGAAACTGGTGCCTTGGTATTTAGTCAGGTTAGGTAACCACGATGGTGTTGCTGCAGTGCGGTGTAGGTGTACCCACGGGGGAGAGGGGGTCAGCTGCAGCCCAGGCAAGGCCACGCATTGCTGGGGACACAGGACTCCCTCAGGGATTTACCCGGCCTTTTGGCAGCTTCCAGGGAGCTTTGTGGTGCTGTGGCCACACAGAAGCTAGGCGGAACAACAGAACATGCTCATCCTCAAGCAAGCGAATGTAGACCGGGTGGAGCCATCCCCGGGAGTGAGGTGGAGAGCAAGATTAGACCCAACACAGGCAGCCCTCCACCAGGCTGGGCATTTTTCAGGGGTGGAGAGAACTGGGCTCTGGGCCAGAGCCAACCATGGGCTACATGGCGTGTAATGTGTGGCTTCAGCCCAGCTCTCCTCAAAGCAGGCTCCGGGTCTTCAGGTGTAAACAGGCTGCAGATGTGACACCGCTGCTCTGCAAGGCTGTGCCAGACCCTGCACGGTACAACCATTGCTCATCACACCAGGATGAGGCCACAGACATGTGGATGTGATTCAGCGCTTGAGGGGGAGCACAGCTGAAAGAGGGAGTGAGCTCTACAGGGAGCACCGAGGGGACTGGTTAGGCTGTACAGATGCTGCGGTGGACCAGGAAGCGTTAAATCCTTTCCTCCCAGAGAAAAGATTGCTGTGGACACACACAGGCATGGAGGGCAGGAGGGGCGTGCCCAGGTTCACAGAGAGCATCGCTATGTCTGTTAACCCAGTGAGATGAAGAGAGGCAGAGACGGAGATCAAGGGACAGAGACGGACCAGAGTAAGCGCTGGACAAGGGAGAACAAAGAGAAATCCTTACAGAGCCCACGAGAGCTGGGGCGACAGTGCTGTTGATATGATCCACGGCCTGCAGGACCCCTAAAGAAGGGAAGAGGCAGAGAAAGAAAGAGAAAGAGAGAGAGAGAGTGAGGCAGAGAGAAGAGTGGAAAGAGGGAGGGAGAGGACCGATAGAGAGACTGAGAGAGGGAGACAGCAAGGGAAGATCGAGGCCTGATCTTTCACTTTACGCTAGGTCTGTGCCTCTGTGGTCTCCCTGAGGGCAGTGGGACACACCCGTGTCACACCGGTGGGTGGGCAGCACCCTCCAGCCGAGCCCCACACACGGGCGGCCCTGAGGATGAGCTGTGGAGCGGGCATCTCCCCACCTTTTCCAAGGAAACGTGACTTGTCATTGTCTCGCAGCTCCAGCGCTTCGTAGATACCAGTGGACGCTCCGCTGGGGACGGCTGCTCGAAACATGCCTGGGAAACAGCAAAACGAGGTGTGAGGCGAGCAGAGGGTGAAGAGGAAGAACCCTCATGCCCCTGCTTCTGCCTTGCTTTCATAGGAAAGGATGTGGCAACTGCTTGTGCAGATGGATGGCCCCGCTGGCCGGCTGCTCGTGGCTGGTCTTCTCAGAGGTGGAGCACCTCAGTGGCAGAGATAAATGCACCCAGGGCTTCCAGACTGAGGAACCTGGATGTCAGGCACCCAGAAATTCACACTGATCCCAGAACTGTGTATGATGGGTGGAAGTCTGGTTCCTCAGCCCTCCTCCTGGTTCCAGAGGCAGCCTGACTCACAGCCACCCTCAGCTTCCTCCCCCTCAGACTGAGGTTTCTGCCTCACTGAAGAGGGAAGACAATGGTTAGATGCCTGCTCTGGCCTCTCGCCGCTCCTCACCCCTCAGCCCAAGTAGTTTTGGGCCCAGTGCAAATGCAGCTCTTCCAGTTGAGACCCATGCATGGACACATCTGCACAGAGATCTCAGGGACAGAGCTTTACCCCTGCCATGAGCATGGCCATGGATGTGCTACCAAACTTCCACTGCGCCCCAGGACTAAAAGCATAGCTGCAGCAGGGCTATGATAAGAAGATGCATATATTTATGATGAAAAACCCTTCCATCCCTGCTACGAGCAGGTGCATGGCTCAGGTCACACACAGGACAGCCAGCTGTCTTGTCGTGATTTGCCCGGCACACGTGCAGAGATGCTGAGCACAGGCACAAGCAGAGCCACGAGCAGAGTTTTGGTCTCTGCCTCTTCCCCTTGGCTTGTTGTCTGCTGGGGGTTCACCAGGGAGGACCCTCTGTGCTCTCGGCACCAGCTCTGCCGCGGTGGGCAGGGCTTTCCCTCCGTCTCTCATCCTCACCCGCATACCTTTGTGTGTGTACAGGTCCACCTCAACCGTGGGGTTCCCACGGGAGTCCAGGATCTCGCGGGCGTGGATCCTCTCGACTGCCATGGTGAGTCTGTGGAGAGGAGAGAACAGGATACGTTCAGCTCTGAGGGGCTCCAGGATGTGGTGCTCACCCTTACTATGTCTAGACTGACAGAGAGAAGGGAATGCAAGGAAAAGTGAGCTTAGAAATTTGAGCTAAAACTATTTGCCCCAGGAAATCTAGAAATTCACCCAGACTACAGGAATCTACGACCATTTTCCCAGGAACTGGCTATCTATTTGAATTCACTCTGTCCCTCTGCTGCAGATGACAAACTGGGAGCTCTCTCTGCCTCTCTCCCTGCGTCACGGCAGAGCGCCCGATACGAGCCTGGATGGCAGGGATGGGGAGGGTGCCACGGGCAGCAGAGAGGGAGGGATCAGCTGGCGCAGCGGGGAGGTGCCCCTGGCTCTGGCGTCAAGGACGGGGCACCGGCTCCTGGCATCTCCTGTCCCCTTGCCGGGAGGCGAGGACAGCGCCTGCCAGGCCAGACAGCAAGCGTCTGCTGTGTCCCCGTGCAGCGAGCAGGGAGCCAGCCGAGCGTGATGGGCAGGGCAGGGGGGCAGCCAGCCGGGGGGGACCCCCAGTCCCTCTCCAGCCAGGCCATCCCAGCCCGGCTGTCCCAGGCCCCAGCCACGTCCCCCTGCCGAGCGCCTGCTCAGCCTCCCTGTGTCCCCCGTGAGCTGCAGGGTCAGGCTGTGCCGAGGCGGCGGGAGCGTGGAGCCTGGCAGCCCGAGGAGCCATCTTGCTGAAGGCCACGGTGCCTCAGATGTGGCAAAGAGGGCTCTGAAGGGATCGGGGACCCAGCCCAGCTGCCAACCCTTCGCTCTGCTCCTGAAGGGGAAGCAGATGAGACTGGGCTGGATCTCTGTTGGATGAGGAGGGTGAGGAAGCCTAGCATTTTGGGACACCTGGTTAAACCTGAAGTAGAAAACATGCTGGTGGGTGATAATGGCTGTTTGAAAGAGCTTCTCTTGCTGCAGTTGGCTCTCTAGGGGTTCCAAACCAGCTCATTGCCCCCATGCCACCTTCTCATTCCCCCGGCTGCGGGGCTGTGCAATGCCGGGGTGCTGCAGCGAGGTGCGTCCCCCCCATGCTCCCAACACTGGCAGGTTTTCCTCCCCTGGCTCCCACAGATGATTCCCTCAACCCTGAGAAGGGCTGGCAGAGGCCAGAGCAGCCACAGAGCCCCAGCCAGGACCTCCCCGCGGTATGTGTGAGCAGGGGTACAGCCAGCACAGGGGCAGGGGGGGAAAGAGCTTGAAGCAGCACATGCCAGCACTGAGGGGGGCTGAGAAGCAGGATGGGGAAGCCGGAGTCAGCGCTTGACCCCGCTGCCCAGGGTGGGTGGAAATCACAGGGGTGTGAGGAAATCCTGCTGCTGCTGCTCTGAAGTTTCAGCCAGAGCTTCTCGTGTGGAAAGTTTCAGTCAGCGACTCCAGGGCTCTCTGGAGCCTGCACAGGGCCCTCCACCATGTCCATCTGGGCTGGGATCCCCCATCAGCCGCTTTGGCAGTGCTCCTCACGCCATCTGGCACAAGCCACAGGAACTTCCTCCAGAGTCGTGCCGGCGCAGCCAGCCGCGAGCTTCCTTTGCAGCAGTGTCCTGGCCGTGACTCAACAGCCTCCACGGGGTAGAGAGGGACAGGACCCCGCTTAAAGTCGTCTTTGACAGCAAACCCGTGCCAGATGCTGTGCCTCTCTGCTTATGTGGTCACGTTGCCCCGGTCACATCCCTATGGACACATCCACCTGCCCCTCTTGGAGCCGGCTCCGAGGAAGCCAAATGACAAGCCCAAATCCAGCCTGGCCTGCCCCACCCCATCACTTACATGATCTCCTCTCCCTTGTAGTCCTTTAAACCCTTTTCTCCGCTTGTGCTGCTGCCCCGTGTCCCCTGCGTTTGCTCTCTTTTGAACAGAACCACCCTGAAATCCCTGGCATCAGCTGCACTGTCCTGAAAGGAGGTCAGAGGCGGATAAGCTGGGATAAGGGATTGGGATGGAGCCATAGCTGGGAAGCCACAGACCACATCCAGGAAGAGAGGAGGCTGTGCAGCCCCCCGTGAACAGGGGCTGGGCAGCGTACGCCGGGAGGCTGGTGCTGCTGCAGTGCCTTCCCGTGGAGCTGGCACTGGCAGCAGTTCCCTGTGCCCGCCAGGCCGGCACGGCGAAGACCTTTCCCCCAAGGCACCCCCACCAGTCCCCTGTGCTGCTGCGATTCCCCCGGGCTGGGCACTGCTCCCAGGAAGCCCGCACTGCTGCAGTGTCGTGACTGATGCAGCTATTGCTTGCCTGACTGTCACCTCCTCTCCCTGCTCTCCCCCTCCCCTGTGGTGTGGGGCTGTGCAAATAGGAAAACATCCCCTCTCCTCCCTCCCTCTCCCTGAGCGCCCGTGGTTATGTCAACACCTCTGGAGACCGGGGGGGCTGGTCCGCTCTGAGGCCGGATCCTTTCCCCAGCGGTGCCCAGACCGAGCGCTCGCCTTCTCCCCACTACCACCCCCGCCCCCCGGGAAAGCTCCATCCCGCAGCACCTCCCGACAGTGCCCTTGGGAGCACCACCTATCCTCGCTGGTCGCCCCCCCTCCTGCAATTCCCTGGGCTCACGTCTGAAATGCTGATTGCCGGGAGGGGAAAGGGGGGGGCTTGGGAAGGAGGGAGTACCTGAAATTAAAATATGAAAGAAAAGTCAGAAGGATCGGGGAGAGGAGAGAGAGGTGGGAGGAGCAGGGGGAGGAAGTGAGGGGAGTTTAGTTGTTAATGCCGCTCACCGTGGTCCTTCTCTGCGGGGACCCCAAAGTGCGTGTGGGGTTTGGAGGGCACAAGGTGGGCAGCAGAAACATGCGTGCGGTGAGGGGGGTGCTGGCCGTGGGGAGACACTTACCTTCCTAGGGCAGGGGTGGACGAGAGATTGAGAAAGTGCTGGTAGAAAGGAGAGAGGACGAAGCTGAGGAGGGATGCAGGACCTCAAGGGGAGATGATGTGTCCTCTAAGCCAACGGTGGCGGCGGCAGCAGGATGGAGACGCCCCTGATAGGGCCGGGACAGCAGCATGTGACCCAGAGCTGCGATGAGTCAGGATTTAGCAAAGCTTTGCAAACAGCACGTAGGGGATGGAGAGAGAGAGAGAGAGAGGCAGGCAGCAAGGGATAGACGTAGACAGATGAGGGTGAGAGAGCCAGGGAATAGGAGTGGGTGTGCAGGATAAACAATCCCAGTCACTCCGGGCTCATTAATTATTTTTATTCAAATCAGAAAATCTTGCAGGATTTTTGGGAGTCATAAATCAAACCATAGAACCTGTAACTCTCCCCTTTCCCCTCTCAGGCCTACTGAGAATAGAACATATCAGTGCAGTGACTGCAAAAACACTGCAGTGCTTCAGGGCAGCTTCCAGGACCAGGGTGGGTAGCACTGCTCGTTTCTCCAGAGGTAAAATGAGGTGAAGCTGGTACCTACAGCTCTCACTTCCCCAGCCTCACATATGGAAAAAGGCATCTCCACATCTTGACAGCCTCTGGGAACAGGTGTTAAAAACAGGTCACTCAGTCACTTTATCCTCAAGAAATTCCTCCACGTCCGGAAGAATCGCATCATCCTTGAGAGATCCTTCCGTTTCCTGAAGGAGGGAAGAGGGAGAAGTTAATGACTCCATGCCCAATGTCTCTTCCCCCTTCACTGCCCTCTTTTGCTAGTGGGGTCAGGAATGGCAGCAGGGTTGCATGCTGGCCACCACAACCAGGCTGCAAAACCTTTTCAGGCCTCCTTTTCAGGCTCTTGTGCTCTTGAGACTGACACCCCTCACCCTTCTCCTCATGTACTATAGTGGAGGAGAAGCTTTATCAGCATGTCTGATCCTTTTTCTTTCTCTCCACCTCCTTCTCATCCCCGCACCGTGTTGTTCTCACCTTTCCTTTTTGCAGCCTTGTCTGACGGATTTGCCCTGCCTCTTCCCGCTCATCTTCCTCGATTAATTCCTTGTCGAGGCGTTGCAGCTGTGGCAGCCGGGACAGGACCTCCAGCCGGTAATCGGGTTCTTCAGCACACGGATTGTCCGTCAGCACCAGTGCCTGCAGCGTGGGGAGAACCTGCAGTTTTTCCACCTCCTGAAAGCTTCTGATCCCATTGCTCCTGAAGAAAAGGAAGCATAGAGAGCAGGGGAAGGAGAGCCATGCAAGTAGTGAAATTCCTTTGGAAGAGTAAGTGGACAAGACAGAGAAAGCAAAACTTAGAAGCATGAGGGACCATAGACCTTAGACCACAGATCTGTCACCTAAAATCCAGATCTGTCTGCAGCTCCCCAGACTGAGGGACAAAAAGGACATCTCCTCTGGATTCCTCTGTGCTCAGACAGTCCATTGACCCGTGTGACATCACCGTGGTCCCGCGTGGCAAACGCCGAGAACCAAAGGGCATTTGCAGGCAGAACACAGAGAACACGCTTCGAGGGATCCAGCTGACTTATGGCAAGGAGCGAAAAGCCTGAGGTGGGGTGTGGGAATGACTGGAGAGGCAGATATTTTCTGAGAAGCCCAGGAAAGGCCCTGGCTGTTACAATGCCTAGACAGATGAGAGCTGAACACCAGTTAAGGACGGTAAATATCAACCCATCCCTACCAGGTCTTCAACTTCCAAAAAAAACCCCAGAAAATTCTAAAGATCTAAATGGGAGTGCAGTCTGATGAAGGGATCTCTGTTCCCAACACAGAGCAGGGAGGACCCACCGTAGATTGAGGTACTGCAGGCACTTCATGCTATCAGAGAATCCATCCAGGACCTCGAGCTTGTTGTCACGCAGGTGCAGAGTCTCCAGCTCCTCGAACTCCTCAAGGCCTTCGAGGCTGCAAATGGTGTTCTGGGCCTGAGCACCAGGGAGGCAGGAGGAGAGAAGGAAAAAGAGGACACGCAGGAGAGGGAACAGCAGTTATTTCTGGCCTTTAAAGCTTTTCCTACCCTTCAGACTCCCTACCACTCATAATACAGCCTTCTCCGAAGCTAGATCAGGTAGTTCAGGGTCTTGGCCAAGTGGGTTCTAAGGATTCAGATTTAAGGACCAAAAGTTTGCTGGAAAAGTGTTTCATGGAGCATCACTGGTGTCTGAGACAAAACCACCCCAGGTGAATATTCCACTGCTAGCACAGCACCCCTTTCCATGGCAGTGCCAAATGTGGGCCTCAGAGAGCAGCAGCATGGAGGGGAAAGCACACCTGAACCTAAAAGGAATGTGTTTAAAGGACGAGTTACCAGCCCCTCTCGGTCACATAGTCCATGTAGTCCAGGCATCCTCCAGTAGCTGCTTCTCTTGTGGGGGAAATCTACGACCAAGAAGTCCCCTCTTCTCCTCTGGCCTGTGTCTTACTTCAGGAAGTAATTCCCCATCACCGAATTTCACCCACTTCACGGGGATGTGGGTTAACGAAGCAGGGAAATACGGAGGCTCTGAATTTCAGGACTAGTTTCACAGCAGGATTTCGGCTGGAAAAGACCACTAGAGGTCTCCTGCCCGAGCGCGGGCTCCCCGCAGTGCCAGCACCTACGCTCCGCTCTGTCAGGCTGCTCACCGCCTTGTGCGGCCAAGTTTGGAGCATCCCTGGTAGTTATCGTCTCCCTGCCACGTTCTCCAGCCTGGAGCTGAGCAGGGCTTCCCTTGCCCATGTGGCTCGGGGCTGCAGTCGCTAAGGATGCTGAGACCCGAATGAAAAAACGGGGTGAGAGGTGCTGTTGTGCTCTCTCCCTCATTGGTACCCAAGCAATGACGTGGGCAATACCTGAAACTAAAAAGGGGCATAGGCTGAACTGGTGGGATAGGAGAACATTTTAGGGCTGAGTCATTCAGGAGAAGGACATTTTGTAGAAAAGGAGGATTTTAATAGAAATTGGACAAAGGAGAATCTGGACCAGCTGGGCCAAGTAAAAGGAGTAACACCAGGACAAAAAGAGGAAAGTTGTATATTTAGTGAAGGCCACGTGAGCAGATTTAACAGTCAGGAAGGATTAGGACATTGTACCTCAGAGAAAATCGTGAGCTGGTGTGGGTGGGGAGCTCACTGATCACTGGTTTATAAAAGGAATAGTAACCTCCCATCACTCTCACTTTCTTCATCACGTCAGTGTGAATAGTTTTACCAGCTCTGGCCTTGCAAGCGCTAGCAGGACAATGCAGAGTGGATACTTTTCAGAGTTGTTTCATTTTTTTCCCCAAAGCAAACAACATTCTGTCTGACATGCCATCACCTCCCCTTAGAAACCAGTTCTTCACCCAGATGCGATGCCACTGTTTCTTAGGGAAATTTACCATATGTTGCCCATGATTTCCTCTCCCCTTCCTGCACACTCCACCTTTCCCTAGTTAGCCTTTGCCACCACTCCTGCACCGTGACCAGGAGCTAACATAGCCCTACTGTGACCTTCAAAGTGATGCAAGTGCCACATGGTACACAGCCAACTTGTAGTCTTCCTGCTAGTACACACCACTTTTTACATACTTAATTTCATCTGCAGCTATGTCATACAGAGACAATTCCTTAAATTGAACCCTTTGTCTTGAACCCTGTCCTTGAGGCATCAGCTGCACCTACCCAAGGCTGAAGTAAAACCAAAGTCTTTACACAGAAACCAAAGCATTACTGGGAGAGATTTCCCTGCAAAATGATTTAATGAGCAGGTGGACATGGGAGACAAATTCAAGCCCCAAAGATTCTTGAGAGTCGGTCCTTCTAGTTTTAATGATCACCTCTTGCAGTTTTCCCATTTCACATGGGCAGCTCAGAAACCCCTCGGTCGTGCCAGGAGCCTTCCCTCAACAGAGATGCTCTGTTTGCTTCCCTGCAATAACTCACTGAGGTGACTGGGTATGCTTTGAAATGCTGTCTTGTATCCAGTGACTTATCCACTTCATCCATTCTTGGAGCACCTCTAGTCATGAAACCCCAGTTTTCCACCAGAAAACTGCAGGCAATCTCAGCAAGCAATCTCCTCTCAGTGTTTTCTGCCAGGGAATCTCGATGAAAGGAAGCCACATAGTTTTTCAAAGCCTTTATCATATTTAATTGCTTTTCAAGAGGTAGTGACTCAGGACATCTGTTTAGTCTTTGCAAGCTGTAGCACAGTGTGATGCATGGGGCTGAGCCATACATACTCTCTTCACTTGCATCTCTAGGAGCAAATGCTTCCTTGAAGCAATTGTTTATGATATTAAGAAATTGCTTCTCCTATCTTAGATTCACTGCAATATTGAATCAATTTCTCTTTTGGCAGCTGTCAGCGTGAATCATATAATTGTGCTGGCTTTCAACCAGTATTTGATTAGGCCCATCAGAGAGCAGAAAGAGGCATCACCTCCCTTTGTGACACAAAGAGCAAAGCTGTTGCCTTGCCCAGTGACCTCCAATGGTCCCAGGGCACACGGAATACAAGCTTGCCTAGCACTGCCTGAAGGGAAAACTGCCCTCCTGGAGGAGGCTGTGAGGGAAGAACCCGATGCACCGAACATCAGCTCCTCTGCGATTTGTGGTTCGTGGCCACTGCCTTTGTGCTGTCGGGGCTGCAGGTGCTGGGCTCTGCAGCAGCTCTGCCCCACTCCTCAGGCTGGCTGATCCCTTACCAGATAGAGCTTCTTGAGCTTGGAAACATCGAGCCCTGCTGTGGTCTTTATCTTGTTTCCTCGCAGCTCCAGGACCTGCAGGCTGGACAACTGGTCCTGACTCAGGCCCAGCACTGTCTGGATTTTATTTTCTGAGTGCCAGAGGAAGAAGAAACAAGAAAGTTAATCCCACCTGTCAAAGAGAGTGTCCCCACAAGCATGAAGAGAGGTGGTCTGTATCACCTTTCAGGCTGAGGTTGGTTAGGAGGGGGTGAGTAATGCCCTCCAAATCCTCGATGTGGTTGCGATCGAAGCTGATGACCTGGAGGTAGGGCAGCTCCTGCATGCTGGCACTGGTGAGCAGATTCCCATCCACCTTCAGCCAAAGCAGCTGGGTTAGGCTGCTCAGTGGGGACAAATCTTGCAGCTTGTTCTTTGACAAATCCACATACCGCAGGTGAATGAAGCGTTCGAGGAGGCTGATGTCTGTCAGGCCCCTGAGGGAGGGAGAATGCGAATAAAATCTCTCTCATATTTCCCCACTACCAGCTTTTGGGTTGCTCCTTGCCACTACTGGAGGGAGGGCAACCTTCTCTCCTACTTCCCTGCTGTCCTAGAAAGCCTTGCTGAGAGAAGGAAGAAAAAGGCAGGTGATAGGGACAGGCCACACAGTCTGTAAACAAGGATGAATGGTAAGATTGGACCTGCTTTCCTGGCAGAGGGAGTACTTATTCTCATTACATTGTATCTGTCAGGACAGGGCACAACCGAGCAGAGAAAAGGGTAAGTTTTGGGGAGGGATCTGTTAGCCAATAGTGTCAACACCAAGGACTCTGTGGAAGGACTTTCCTGGTGGGAAAAATGGTGGTTCAAATACCCTATTGAGGCTGCTGAAAGAAATAGTCTTAATGGAGCCTTAGTTAGGCGGGTGTGCTGGGGAGGCTGAGGCTCCAAACTGTCCCAAGGCCATTGTGGCACTGTACTTAGAGCTGCCTGCCTCAAAGGTTAGCAGTTAGCAGGACAGACGTCAATGGATATGTCTCAAAGTGCCTGTAGCGAGGTCACTCTGTTCAGGTGCCCCTAGGAGGACACAGCCCACAGCGATGGGCAGGCTGCCCTCAGCCTTGGGGGACACTGACGTTCCCAGCGGTGTGTCTGGCCGTGGTGGAGGCACTGCCCAGCCCAGGGCTGAGGATGGACAGGCTATGCTGAGGCCCAGACTGGAACCCGGGTGGCTGGAGAGCAGGGCCTGGATACGCTCCGACCCCACGTGGCCCATGTGGCACAGCGGCTCCATGGCCACGGAGTAAGGGGCTCCTGCCGGCTCGGGCATTGCACACTCACTTGTCTTTGGCTTCAAACTTCACATAGGCGTGGGCCAGCCCGTTGCTGGTCTTACTGAGGAGAGAGAGGCCCTCCTTGAGGATTTCCTCCGTCAGGGGACAGGGACCCGGCTCCTGGGAGAGAAGGAGAGAGCACAACGCCAGCGCTGGCCCAGCCACAGCCGGGCGGTGCTGAGGGTCTCCCCCTCACCTCTTCTTCCTCCTCCTTCTCCTTCTCCTCATCCTCCTCCCCCTCCAGCTCCTCCATGCTGGCGGGGCAGGCCGCGCTTGCCGCTCCCCGCGGCGGCGGCTCGCCAAGGCCCGGCCGCTG
>VZTA01002230.1:87980-101850 GCA_013398855.1 Mohoua ochrocephala | reverse complement strand
TTTCCCCCCCCACACCATCAGCCCACTCTCCCCCCACCACACACAGCAAGAGGATGTTCTAGCTGGGAATCCGCTGATAGAAGTAGATGTAGCCCAGGTCCTTGGGGGGCTTCTCAGAAGCACAGACTTTCTGGTCGTTGTAGATCACCCACCTGCAACAGGCACAAGAGGAGCTCAGGAATGCCATTCGGTGGTTAAGATGCAACTGGATTCCACTCACCTGCTGTCAGCCCCAACCCCCCCAAGACCTCTGAAGAAACAGGGGAGGATGGGGATTTAAAGCAGGACCTCAGTTCCCTTACACCGTGGGAATCCTTACCTGCCATCTTTCTTGATGTGACAAACATAATGTCCACACATAGTTGAAGTGCCCATGTGGCTGATGAAGGCAAACAGCTGATATTCTGGAAAGAAGGAGGGAAGGGAAGACTGTCACGGAAAGAGGAAAGGTATCTTACTCACTAACACCCTGTGCAAGGCCCTCTCTAGAGAAGGATCCCTGAAGGGAGCTCTGCTGGGTAACAATTTAGAACCGGATCCCCATCGAGTGTGACTGTGAGTGGTCCTAAGGCCAAACAGAGTGAAATGGGAGACGGTAACTTCCATTTAGCCTTCTCTCTTCCAACTTTTTATTTGGGCCATGGGTGCTGGATGGGTAAGGCAGGGATTCCCCTCCCTATGGCGCCCAGCACCACTGGCACCGATTCTGTGCACAGACTGGGACTGGTTTTGTAGTGGGAACCAAAAGGGCAAAAAAGCCTCCCAGAACCCCTGGATAAAATGCAGCACAGCCCTTCCTGTCTTTGATGGCACTTTGATGGCACTTCCCCTGCCTTTCTCTTACTGGCTTCCAGGTAATCCTCAATCAGCCTGAAGGGTTGAGACTGCTTTGCCATTCCTTCCCTCTTCCTCCCTGCTTCCACCTCTACAACCAGACCAGCTCTGTGATAGCTGCTGCTGCTGCTAAAACCTTGCAGTACTGCAGGGATCAGGAATGACAAAGTCACGTCGTGTTTGCACCCCAGAGTCCCCATTCCTATGGCTTGGAACTCACTTCCAGGCCCATCGCGCACTTTGGGACCCACGGGGACGGATTCAGAGATGGACTCGGCTGCCGAGCGCCCCTCTGAGATATCCATAGCAGCTTCTGCATCGAGGTCATCGATGTGACTAAAGATCCAATCCACAGCACGCTCCAGACTGTTGTTCTGGAAGGAAGAAGAGAAGACAGTGAACTTGAGAATCCCCGTTCCTGAGAAAATCCTTGCACTCCGATGTCACCTGTGCCTCTCACCGTGGCCCTAAGCGCTTTCATAGCCTGGTCCCGGGAAAAGCCCATGGAGACAATGGTGGCCACACTGTCTTCTGAAGGAGGGTCTGGGCAGGCAATAGTTGACCCTGGTCCACTGGATCCAGGGAGAACTAATGGGTTAGCAAAGTCTGCAGCAGGAAACAGAACACAGCTCAGAGTAGTTAGATCTCTCCCAGAGGGCACAGTCCAAGTCCAAACTACTTCAGTTTTCCACTGTGGTAGCAGGACACAAGCACGGCAGCCCAGAAGCAGTAAGCTTCACCACGGCCACGGCCTCGTACCTGGATCGTCCATATGTGACATGACCCAGTTCATGGCCGCCTCAACCCCACTATTCCCCGTGTAATACACGGCTTTGCGGCAGGCATCCATGGGAAAGCCCATTTCCACCAGCTGGATAATCACCGACTCATCCAGCATGGGTGCTGTGGGAAGACAGAAGTTAGAGCCACCCGCTCCCACCCATCCCTGCTGGCTCCATTTTGTCCAGTGCCACACGGCCTCCAAAGCCACCACTTCCTGGCTTTATTTCACACCAACTTCCATCTCCCTGCTTTTCTCAGCCACCTTTCTTCTTCAGAAGAGCAACCTCGCACACAGGCAAAAACCAAAACAATTCAGCTCGGGAACTCTGGAGCACTGGCTCTTCCCTAGGCTCGGAATCCGACCTTCCACTGCAGTTTGTGAGAATTAAATACCCCTACCAATTAAATCCTGTATAAATCCCAGCTCTGCCTCCTCTAAATGCACCGGACATGCCACCCCCCCATCTTGCACAGAACAGGAATCAACAAACCCCCTTGCATAACGCCCTTGCATAACAGGCATGCAAGGGAGGCAGCTGGCAATCGCTGACAAAAGGACAGGGAAAGTCTGAGCAAGTGGGAAACTGCTAGCATGGGACACAAGGCAAGGAGAGCAAGGAAATGAGTCAGGCATCAGGAAGAGAGGAGGAGAATCACTAACATGTCGGAGAGGAGAAGTGAGGGGAGCAGAAGGAGTCGTCGTCCTCGTTGCCATAGAACCCCAGGCTACCTTTGGGCTCATCTGGTGTCACCAGTGGGGGTGCGATGTCTGGCATTTCTTCTTCTCCATCCTGCAGCCCCGTTCCCTGCAGTGCAGAGATATCCAGCTCCTCTGGCATTTCAATGGAAACATCTGCAAGATATGGTCTTGCTCAGCCTCCATGTAGGGGCAGGAACAAAGGACTCGGCTGGGAGATCTAGAAGGGTAAGTCCCTGGGGATGCCCGCAGCAACTTTTGGGATAGTTACTCTCCTCTTGGCGGTAACAACCACAATATCCATATGTGACTCCCAGCACCTATATGCTCTGTACTTCTCATCCTCCTTACCAAGCTTTTTGGGCACCCAGTCCAGACCGAAAGTGAACTTCTTGATCTGGATGACCAGATAATCTGGGAAAGAGGCGAACCGTGTCGTTCTGAAAGAGACACGTAATAGTTTTAAATACTTTGTCAGCAAAAAGATTGAGGGTATCTAGCTGATTCAAGAAATCAGTGAGTAGGGCAGAGCCATGTCCTGAGCAGGCTGGGGGACACACCTGTCTGTGCAGCTCTCCTGTGCTGAGCTTAAAGCTCCTCAAACACAGAACCATTTCTAAGGCAGAAGCCCTGACAAGATGAGATGGAATGCAAATCTTGGGGATGAGAAAAAATAATAGATATTCTCTATCTTCCAATCATGTATTTTACAAGCCCGGTCAGATTTTGTTTAATTAAAAGTCTAACCCTTAAGGAATGTAGTGGAAATAACCCCTTTTATTAGACCAACAGATACACCTGCAGGAACTGACAAGCTTTCAAAGCACGAGAGCATTTTTTTGGATATGAAACAGAAACAGTGAATTTTAAGTTAACTGAATTTGATTAAACATTATTTAGCTAGACAATTTGAGAGAGAAAGTGTCTGGAATCTATGAAACAGAGGAGAATGTTTGTGAAGGCAGAAGCACCTGTAAGTGAGACAGACACTCATTACCAGGTGATAATTGCAACATGATGTAGAACTAAATTAAGCAACAGTAAAATGTTTGAATACAACTCAGTAAAAATTAAAACAAAATGTTACTTTTCAATGTGATGTTTGTTTAGAGTAGCTATTGCTTAATAATGGAATATTTGTTAGAAAAACACTTCCAACTCTTTGAGGACTTCCACTGCAAAAGAACACTCAGTCGCATCACAGCAGAAAGCTGCTTACATTTGTAATCTTGTCACTGCAACTTTGCACTGTTGCATGTGCTACAGGCAGTGAGAAAAATTAAAGCTGTTCTTTAAACCTTGCTACTAGCGTTTAAGTTAGCATTCTTTCAAAGAACTCACGCATCTGTTACGCTCAGTGCTCTGCTCCAATCTTAACAGTTAAAAACTTGAAGAGATTTTAGAGACGGTGCAAGATCGGTGTCATCATACAGTCAGTACTGATTCCAAAGCTAAATTTTAAATTTACAGTAAAAGCTACTAGTTTTCTGGAATATCTCTGTATTTTCGTAGCCCCTCAGCACCTGACATCTGATGGCTAGGACTTCACTTGCACTGCTGTTCTGCCCCCTGAGAGCAACCACTCCAGCACTGATGGACTGATTCCCTCCCTGCATCAATGTTCTGCGGGCCCAGGGTGTGGAGGACTACAAAGCTTCAGTAACAGTTCTTCCCCCCAAGCCACTACAAGGAGTCCCCAGAGATGCAGCTATGGCCAGTTCATCACAGCTTAGCTGAGGCACACTTACTTGAGAGCCACAGACTTGGCCTGCAAGGCTGTGCTCCAGAAATCATCCACCTGCTCTGGAGCTCCATAGGCCTCTAGGCAGGAGCTGAAAGGCACCTTGGCTCGCACCAGCTCAGGCAGTGGCTGCTTCTCCTCCTCCGCCTGCCTCTTCTTCTCCTCATATTCCAGCAGTTCATCTAGAGGATAAAGCAGAGGAGTCAAGGACCACCTCTGGGTACCTACAAAGCGACTGGTGTAAGCTACAGCCAGAGGCAGAACAGGCCTATAGATACATCGAGAACGGAGCACAACTTCCAGAGCACTGTTCTGCTACTGCAGTCGCTCCTGTTTTGCTGCTGAATCACAGCCCAGCTTGTGGTGTCCGAGGGAAAGGCTCTAGAGGGACATCACCGTGTCACACCACCTCTGAAGAAATCAGCCCGATCCCATAAAAGCAGGAGAAGGATCTGGCCTCAGAAGTGGCAAAGAAGTCCCTTTCTCATTTAAGGAGTTCTGTAAGAACAGTACAATATACAAACGTAGGGTTCGCTACTGTCCTGGCCTTGGCACATTACTGACCTTTGTTGAGTGCAGCATCCATGGGCACAGGCAGCTGCATTATATAGTCCACGCGCTGGGTATATTTCACCTTTTCTGTGGCCAGGCACTTCAGCTTCTCCTCCACCAGAAAACGGAAGACCTCGTTAGGGTTCTCCGAGCTGCGGCAGTTCCTCTGAAGGAGGAGAGGTTAGAAGGACAGATGTAACATCAGAAGGACAGAAAAAATTATCTGCGGTAACAGTGATGCCACACGGCACGTGACTGAAGAGTATTCACTTCTGTACCCAGTCTCCTGGAACAGACAGCAAAGGGGAAACTAAAGCCACTTTCTGTACTCCAGGAAGCCGTGGCATTCCTGCTCCTAAAGAAGAAAGTTTACATCTCCAGCTGTACCACTCCCAAGAAAGATTTCTCCAAGGAATCACCCCTGAAAACATGGCCAAGCACCTCTCCTTCTCCATCCTGGCAGGTGCTAGCCGGCCCATTTCCCTGTGTTCTCTCCCTCTCTCTGCTCCAACTGCCAGCTTCTCACCTCCACTCCTCACCCCTTGCTGCGTGAAGAAAACCAAGCTGGACTTTTCCATGATTTGCCCGATAGACTCAACCATTACCTCCACCATGTTGATGAAGTGCAGAAAGAATTCCTGGGCATCCTGCTGTCGGTTAGTGGAAAATTCTGGGTGCCCCTTTCCGATGAGGGACTTAAACATCCGTGGAGCAATGCCATTTTGCATACCCTGCAAATAACAACGTGGAAGAGGAAGGTGGTCATAATGTGCCGAGCATGTGTCCTGGCATGTAGCACTCTATTCTTAGCCGTGCTTTTCTGCAGGTGACAGGCCTTGGAACAAGCCCCAGCACCTGTCTTCAGAAAGAGTTCTCCCTCCTTTGCCACGTAGCACACACAATACCTCACGCAACACACACATCAAGAGGATGCTGTATCCAAGCCTCACCTTCTGATCAGGCTGCTGCTCCCCATCTGCAGAAGCTGGCCTTGAATACTCCCCAGAAAGCAGTCCATGGCCCAGTTTGGCTCTGGAATGACAAAGTTGCTCTTAGTACCAATGTTTCTTCAATCTCACATGCTCCAGGAGCCCTATCAACCCATCCAGCTTTAACGCTGCCATGGGCTGTCAGTCTCACAGATAACAGCTTTCTCTGCTGCAACAGGCAAGATTCTCTTATTGTGGTCTGCTCTCTGGCCCCAGGAGAAATCACTGACTTCAAAGTTACCAGGACTTTTGGGTGCCAATCTCAACCACTGCTTGCACACCGAGTAGAACAGCTGGTGCTGAGGCACACGGCAGCTGCGCAACAGCCGAGCTGAGCTGCAGCCTGACGTGGGGAACGGAGCAGCGTCTGACTGTGCAGGAGACAACAGGGCACAGAGAAATTGTCTGAGCCAGAAATAGCACTGCTGTGAGCAGACTGATCACGTTTTCCCAGAGGAAAGACTGACTGCATGAGGCACTTAATGGACAACAGTATGTGTTCAGCGATTTCCTCCTATGCCCAGACCCTCCTGCTACTCCATTTCACTCCAGTCCCTTCCCCATCATTACTGCCATTTGTCTGGAACCAAACCTTACTAATTCCTCCCTTTGCCCAGGCAATAATCTTTCTGGCTGTCTCACCTTAATCCCCTCTCAGTGAACATCTCACTCTAGGCTGCCCAAATTTAGAATCCTCCCATACCACTGCATTCCCTTTCCACAAATGCCACCTTCCATTCCTGCACCCCAAACTTCCACAGGCTGCTTTCTTGTTTGAGAGCAGCTGTAGCAATGCAAACCCCTCCCAAATCTTGTGTTCCTCCTTCTGCACATCCTCCTGCACAGCACCTCTCGAGGGAAGCCTCTTTAAGCATACATAAATCATCCAGTGAGAATAAAGCTGCCAAAACCTACGTATCCCCCTGCTCTTTGCCATCTCCCTCCACTGAGGACAGCAAGCCCCTTTTTGCTGTTACGCAGACGGAAGCTGCCTCCCAGAAATCCCCCCAGTTTAACAGGCATAACACACATAAAACGTTTCAGAGCCTCTCGTGAACACGAGGGGCACTCTGTCCTCTCCACCCAGGGCATTCAGCTGAACTTCCTTGGCTTAGATCCTTATTGATCACTGAGGATCAGTGTCTCTGGTGACAGGCAAGGAAAGAGGTGAGGTTTGAGGGAGAGCCCTGGAGCAAAGCAGCACAGAGGGGATGCATCCAGGCAGCCTCAGCCTTCCTCCTCTCACCAGAACTTTACGTACACTTGTGTGCTGAAATCCTGCGTGGGGTCCGAAGGTGCACTTTGGAATATCTTCTCCAGCTTGTCCACATACCTGCAGAGCAAAACAGAGCAACCTAAGGCATATGTGGGTTCATCTAGTAAAAATGCAGCTCTGAGCATGGTTACTGCAACAGAAGCCCCCAGCTCTAGGAGACCTTTGTACTGATCCCAGACTAATGGAAAGGAGTGATTAAGCTCACTTACTTTCTCTGGAAGTCTGGGATACTGAACAGCACCTGCATCACAGAATTGAGGTAGCAACTGTTGCCCAGGTTACGGATACCAGTGTACCCAGGCCCATAGAGGGGCTTGAGTTGAACGCCAGACTCCTGGATGAGCTCCCACTCCCCGATGCGCTGGTTCATGTCTATTTCCAGTTCCGTCATTGTCTTGTCTGTCTGCAGAGGGAAAGAACGGGAAAATCCTCAAAGAAGACTCGAGGAAACACCAGGGGTGTGAAAAGTGCAACGCTGTACAGAAACAGAGTCAAATCCATTCTGTTTTATTCTATGAGTAGAGGAGGAAGAAACAAGAATTGTTTCCACATATATGAATACCTGGCACAGAAAGAGAAGGGAAAAGAAATACGGGTGAAATCTGAATATAAAGCTCCCTATAAAGAGGCATGGAAATCACACGCTAACAAAAACAACCTCAGCACCTGGGAGCCTCCCTGCCCACAGTACTGACACATAACCCCAGGGAAGTAAACCTGACAGACATGAAAGAAAGGCAAAAAAGGCAATCAAAGAAGAGAGGCAGATGAGACAACTCTCTGCGTGACAAAAAACCCCAGGGCTTCTTGACCAGGAATGGTTCTGCATAACCACAGAAAGCTGGAATCCAGCTAAGACACCTCAAAGCTACTTTTCTCTCCCTTTGGGCCTATGGAAGATGCCACTTCCTCCTCACCTTCTGCATCTTGAGCATGTCAATCCCAAAGTGTGCCAGGTGTTCTGCCAGGTTGGGATCCAACACCATGTCATCCTCATCGTAGGAGTATACATCTGTGCAGGAAAACAGAAAAAAGAGAAACTTATGATGGCCCATGATCTCAAATTCACAGCTGGATGAACAAAGCGCTCAGAACTGGGAGTTTTGACAAACTGAGCCGTGGGGGCTTCTGCCTTTTCTCAGCAGAATAACATTACAGACAGAATATTCAGATTTCTCCTAAACATGTGAGAAGACAAATTTGCCACTGATCAGGGTACAGAGGTACACTTATGCCTGGAGTAAGGAAAGTGGGTTACTGTGCCATATACTCTCCGCTCAGGATTTGGACACACAATTCTTTGATAAACACCCCACCACAGGAAATCAGATGGCAACCTGGATAACTATTCTAAAAACTTCCAATTACAAGGGAGGGGTGGAGGAAGGCAAGGTTTTATCAGCTCGTTCTTCGCCTCACACAAGAAGCAGGTCAGAGTGAGAAAGGTCACAATGGGATGACACTGCGTGTTCCAGGTCACAAGATGGCCAGCACCACCCCGATACCTGGAAGAGATCTGCGTCAGCCCGAGCGGTGCCTGGCATCCCTAACCCTGGGAGGATCCCCCTTCTCACCAGCCCCGTCAGGAGTAATTGTTCCCAGTTTGACAGCCAGCGGGTAGCCGGTTTCTCGGTAGTGCTCGACGGCGTGGTTGTTGCCACCGCTACCATCGAAGTAGCGCCGACCGCAGAGGATGGCTCCGTCGGTCATGTTCAGCCACAGGTTCTCCTTCATGTCACACTTGCTGCACTTCCAGCCACTGTTGATGAGGAACAGAGAAAAAGAGAGCAGAGTGAAAACCTCTGGGTTCTGCCTCCCAAGCCCGTGCCTTTGCTGCCCACTGCAGTATCCATAGTATAAGGGATCTCATTCCTCTTTTGCTACAGAACGCTGAGCGTCCTGAAATACCTTCGTGTGCCATCTCCCCTGAATTTACTTTGTCAAGGCACCCTCAGAGACTCACAGAAGATGTCTCTGCTGCTGCTGCAGTCCAGCACAGGAGAAGGGCCTGGGACACAGAGTGACACAGCGAGTTCCAGGACTATGCTCACCATGGTGGGATGCGGACATCGTTCTGAAGCTGGTGCAGGGAAAAAGCGTGTTTGGAAACACGTCGAACCTCCCCATCCCAAGCCTGCACCTCCTGCTTCCGTGAGGCTGAATCTGCTGTCAGGATGGCCTCAATCGCACTGGCAATCTGGAATTAGGACAGCAGGAAAAAGCATCAGGGGCTGGCCTACCACGGTAAGGGCACGAGAAGCTTTCAGTGCCACAACACTCCACGTTTAGGCAAGTCACTGGAGACTTTCGGGAGCCTCAGCCACACACAAGCCAGGACTCTGTAATACATGGCACTGTGTGAGTGCGGAACGATCCTGATGACTGCCAGCTGAGATTTCACTGCAGCTCTGCAGGATCCCTTTTGCAAGGCAGTTTCCTTCTCTGTAATGGTACATTTCTTCATCGGCAGCAAACACAGCCCTCCACCCAAACATACCCTGTCTTTGACCATGTCTGGCAGTCCCTCCAGCCCATCACGTGGAATATCCAAATGGTCTGGGAAAATTACTATTTTTACATCTTCGTCATATTCAAACTTTTCTTCTGTGATGTCAAATCCACCTTCTACGCCTACAAGAAGAAAGAGCATCGTGGTAACAGGTGAAACCAAAGAGCTTGAAAAACGTCTTTCCCCACAGAGTACATGAAATAAGGCACCATGACTAGAGCAAAGATCTAAATCAGTGATCCACAATCTTCCTTCCACTTCTGGATCCCAGAGCTTCTGCTGGTGGCGTGGACTTCACAGGAACAATTATAAGCCTAGTGACAACAGGTTTATTTTTCCCAGCTCTTTTTACAGATGCTTAAAAAGAATCTCCAGACCCTGACTACAAGCAGGAAGAAAACCAAACCTGCTCTAGAGAGGCATTGGCCAGAACAGAGCCAAGATAAAGCACAGGTGTTCATCCTTCACCAGAATACTCAAGACAATGAATGGAGATGTGCATGAAGAGATCACCTTGTACATCAGGGCAAAGGTCAGGTCTACCAGCATCTTTAAGAAGCCTGCTTCTCTTTCTTGCCTTTTCCAGAAAGGGTAGTTTAGAGTCCTGCACTCAAGCAAGAACAACCAGGAGCTCCTCTGGAACCACAACATCCCGAATAGCAGAAAAGGTCTTAGCAAAGGTATAGTGACAGTAGTTTCTGTGCCCACCTAGCTGTGCTTTCCGGAGGTTGCACCAGAAACTGGAGATCCATACATAAAAGGGTATTTGCCAGTTGTAAAGAGTCATCGTGGATGCTCAGCAAAACATCTGCAGTTTCTGCAGATTCCCTCACCTACAGTTTTTGAATTATGTAGGTACTCAGAGGAAAACCTTGGCCTTCTCTGTTCTGCAGGCATTCACATCCTACATCCCAAAAGGAAACAGGCAGAAGACACGTGGCTTACTAGCAGCCTAAACCCCCTGTGTTTTTAAACTGAATTTCCTTTATTTCCGGGAAAATTGCATGCTGTGACTGCAATAATCTCTGCAACAAATATCTGAACATCTGCAGCTGCAACAAATCTCTGAAGGGAGTAAGAGCTTTTGCTGCTCAGTGCCTCTGCCTCAAGAATCCCGTGTGCAACACAGTTCTGATAACCACTACTGCATTTCCTTAAAACATTACTGTCAGAAATATCCAGCCCCATGATATCTCCTGCAACTCCCTCCTTAGATGCCTACAGTTTTTACACTATGCACAAACTGCTACGTATGAACACAATGATTTTAGAGAAGAGCCACCAGCATCATGCAACAACGTACCTAGATAATCCTCTTCTGTGCCTCTTCAGCACAACCCAGAGATTTCCTGTCACCACTTCACAGACTAAAGCAATACACAATCCCCCAGGGCATTACACAATTCCTGAACCCTAAACAAACTAAACCAGACTGGTGAGGTCCCCTCAGGTGGTTACGTGAACGTTCTGAGGCTCCAGATGAGGAAGAGGGTCAGTAGCCACCAGCTTGCCCTGAGGAACACTGCCTCCCTTTCCATGGTGGTACCTAAGCACTACACACCACAGAAGTCCATCAGCCAACACGCAGGCACAGGAGGCAAGCACTGTGGACCTTTTTTCCTCATTGAGAGGGGAAAGTGCAGTACAGAGAGACCAAGGGCTACATTTTGCAGCCAATGACATTTTGCTCCCAAATCTTTCTAGTACTTTTAAAAAAATCTCCCGTGTCAGGATTAGCTAAACCACCACAGTTCAGCCAAAATAAAGATAAAGAAAAACCTTATCCTGAACTTAAGACCATTGTCTCACACGGCTAATACTTTCTTTTATTCTCTCATGCTCCATTCACACCACTAAGCTGTTATCACAGGCAGATATTTGCTAACACACTGACAACACTTGTTGCAAGGCCTTTGTAGAATTCAGGATGCAGAAATAACTCATAATGCAGACCGGGCCTCATCTTTCCCAAAGCAGGATAATCATATATATATACATAAAAGCACTGGTTATCTGAAAAAAGAGAGATTCCAGTCTCAATTTTGCTAGAAGTGATCTTTGGGGCTCTATTCAGCTCATCAGCAAAACAGGGAGCAGCTGACAGTCTTAATAGTGGTGTTTGTGCTCTGGCAGCAGACGAGTCACCGGGCGTCTACACCAGGGAAAAAGTGAGCCAAAAGCAAGACATTCACGGTCCAGATTCTGGATTTCCCTCTAGTGGTCAGCTTCCAGCAAGCCAAGAACCTGTTACTGCTACAAATGTTCCTGTCCCTTGCTTTATGTGTCTCCATAATGGCTCCAGATTTCTCCATAATTACCAGCTGAGACTGCTCCAAATAAGCAGCATCTCCATTGATTGCCATGACAGCCTTCTAAGCCGGTGAAAGACAGTAATGGAACACCAGCCTTGTTCTTCCAAAAAAGGAACATTTTCAATATTCTTTATGTTTTAATGCTCATATGTATTTCTTCCAGTATCAGCCTTGTAAGACCTAATGAGCCAAGAACATTAATGCAGCATTTCCCATTGGTTTCTTCCTCATCCATATCAATAACACTAGTTCGATATCCGAGGAGTTTAAAAAACAGTTTATCTGCCAGGAGCTTCAAATCTGCTTTTCTCAGCCATGTATTTTCTCAAACTTACTTCAGCCCAGCGCTGGGCACTTTGTGTTTAAGCAACAGTCCCAGTGTGGTTATCCCCACACCAAGCTGAGCCAGGCATGCGGGGTCATGGCAGAGGATAAAAACCAGATTTATCCAGGGAAAACAAGATGCAACTGCGGACACAGAACACAACTACCACCTTAATGCCATTCTGTTCTACAGAAACTGCCCTGACACACACTGGAAAGCGCGCAGTCTGAACTTGGCCAGGGATACTAGCCCAGAAGCACAAAGCAAAAGAGACAAACCAGGCAGCTCCAGAGGACTGGCTGAGCACAAGGGCCATACTGTACGTAGGTGCTTCCTTACCAATAGCCAAGCGAGTTGGTTTCTTCCTCGGGGGGTCCCCAGCACTGGAGTTGGTATCTTCTTCCTTCTGTGGCATTGAGAAGAAATAGGGAAATAGGAGTTAGGGGGACGGGCACGCTGTGGCAAGCCTTAGGGATTGAAACCAAGCTACTCTGAAAACAGAAGGAAATCAGGCAGAAATAATGTGGGCAATCCATACAACAACTCAACATAAGCAGAACTGAAGCACTGGTGTCCCTCAATTCACCAGGAAGAACATCAGCCGTGTCTGAGGAGAGAAAACTCTGCATCTGATGGAATACAGAGACACAGCCCAGCTCTCAATTTCAGAACAAGTTTGAGCACAGGTATCTTTATTTTTTACCGGTTTACGTGTTCTTTTGAGGTGCAGGTAGACCCGCTGGCCTGTTTTCTGATAGTGCTTTTCCACATACTGCTTCCCAAAGCCCAGGAACGTGTTCATGCAGATATACAAGCCGCCATCTGACTCCTGGAAGGAAGGAGGGACAAAACTGAAGGGAGGTGGTGAAGAATGCCATTCTAGCTTCTAGGATAGGCATGGAAGACTAGTCATTATTCATTAAATCATGGAACAGCTCATTCCCACATACCGGCCCGGCCATGAGCAGCTAGTAAGAAATAGGATGGCAAGCCCCAGCCTGGCTGTCCCAGAAGAACAGGTACTCCTCTCATGATGATGTATTTAAAAAACTATTTGCCAGTTCATTTATGGCAGGATGCTACCAAATCAGGAAAGCCCGCGTTTCCACAAGAGTTTATCTCGTAAAAGGCCCTTAGCATGCACAGTTTACAAGTGCAGAGCACGGTACAATCATTACCAGCAAAACTGTGGCACCCTGTCCAAACGCGTGACTCCCAGTGCCATGGGGAATGCTGCCAAGCCACAGTGTGAGGAAGGCTAACAGACCACTGTGTACTTTTGCTGTTGTGTTCAAAAGCCTGTGAGCAGCTTGGGAACGGATACAGAACGTGCCCCCACCATCCCACCAGCAGCTGGAAAACACCACGCTCGTTCAGCAGATACCCTTTTCAAAGTGAAGGGGCAAGGGACCCAAATGCAGAGGCTGGAAAGGAGGGAAACCGCTAAGAAGCTCTCAGAAGCTGCTGGGACTGAGTCAGAGTGGGCAGTGCACGGTCAGGCATCACTGTGGAGCTCGGGGAGGGAAAGAGGGCCAGGATGGCATGTGCCGCTTCCTCGCAGGACCCGTATCTTCCAGCTGCTGCCCATTTCTGCTGGGCTGGGGCTCAGCCCGGACGGGAGCCCGCGAAGAAGCTCAAGGGAGACCTCGCCCTCCCGCTGCCTTCGCTTCCCCAGGTCCACTTAGGCCCAGCGGGGGTAGCGCAGGAAGCGCAGGGATGCCAGCGGGGTGGAGACGGCTGGAGAAGGGACCACTGCCATCTTAATGACACAGCACCGCCTCGCCCCCCGCCTGCCCGGCCACGCCGCGCTGCGAGGCCTGGGGGGTGGCTCAGACCCGGGCAGGGCGGGACC
>VZTA01002230.1:61080-86650 GCA_013398855.1 Mohoua ochrocephala | reverse complement strand
GGCGGAGCTCCCCGCCCGCGGGCGGCGAGGCGGAGAGGCCGCCCTCTCCCAGCACAGCACGGCCCGGCCGCCCTGCCGGGCACGGCTTCTCCCCGGGTAAGTGCTCGGTGTGGGCGAGACGGGGCTCCCTGTGCCCGGAGAGCTGCGCGGCACGGGCCGTGAGCGAGTCGGGGCTCCCGGCGCCCTCTGGTTCGGGGGCATTCTCCAGGCTTGCTCCCCGACAGAGCCTGTCCCTATCCCCCAGTTCGGCTGTGTCCCACCGCCCGGAGCCTCTGCAGCCGGGCCAACTGTTGTGCTATCGAACCGATTTCTGTCTAGAGTTGAGAAATTGTTTTCAACCCCTATTCAAAATCAAGAGGTGTGTGACAACTCTTCCCCTCTCTGAGATGGGTTTGTGACTGTGGAGACCTGTTCAGAGGGATCTTACAGTTTCTCCTTGGGAAGAGCCAGGGAGCAAGGGAGGGAAGCACATCTCTGCTATGGTTGAGTGGTGCTGAGAGACTTTGATACAGACTATGCTTCAGAAAGCTCTGTCCTGAGCACCGCTCCTAGGAGGAGCCGCTGAGAACTGAGACTGCTCAACCTGGAGAGGAAAACGCTCAGGGGGTATCTTATTAATAGACACAAATACCTGAAGGAAGGGAGAGCCAGGCTCTTCTCAGTGGTGCCCAGTGATGGGACCAGAGGCAATGGGGACAGAATGGAACACGGGAAGCTCCTAAACATCAGGAAACACTTTTTTTCGCCGTGAGGGTGACCAAGCACTGGAGCAGGTTGCTCAGAGAGGTTGCAGAATCTCTATCCTTTGAGGTATTCAAGAGGCACTTGGACATAGTCCTGGACAATGGGCTTTAGGTGGCCCTGCTGGAGTAGGTCCTACAGAATTCACTTTCAGCATCAACTTTTCTGCGATCTCTTTGCTTCAAAGCCCTTGGGTAAGTCTTTGCTGTACAGGCAAGCAAGATGGATCATAAAGGCCAGGAGGCACTTATAATCCGGGACCTTTGAGCCTTGTCATGATGCACTGGTGTGTTTGTTTCCTTTTGTCAACTAGTGAGCAAGCCCATAAAACACAAGGCCAACAACAAATTCATGGCGACATCTGGAGGAACTGGCCGCTCTCCCCTCAGCATTCTACGAGATGATAATTCTCCCAGTGCTCCTGCCCCTCGCCAGGTAAAGCTTAATGGGTCATACTGAGGGAGGGAGACTGAGCTGAAAAAAAAGGTCAAATCCTTCGATTTCTGTATCTTGTAGGGTCCCAGTTTGGAATTGTGGCCTTCTAGGCCTGTAGAGAATAGTAACTTCATAAATGTTTTTCTGTGGGTCAGTCTTGTCCCTAAATGCCTCCAAGTCTCGTTCAGTGTCTGTCTTTGGCCTTACCATGAAATTGCCCATTTCAGTGCGTTCTTTCTCTTTAGGCTGTAGAAAAAAGTCACTCTTGTACATTGTCACAAGAGAGCCCGAGCTGAATGGCCTGAAAATAGGCTACATATTCTGCTGAGAATTACCTAACCTTCAATTAACTTGTGTTTTACACTCTGTGTCTGGGTTTTTTATTTCCCTAGGGCAAGAAGCACGTGTTGGGGGAGAACCTTGGGGAAAAGAAGGAAGTGACAGTGGATCTGAGCAGGAGCCTTAAATCTGGGAACTGTGCTTGGAGTGACTTGAACAAAGAGAACCAACAGTGTCCTTTTGTGGAGAACTAGATATTTGTTTTTTCAGGATCTTGCTGTAATTAGCTCCTATGTTTTGAGAGTTTTCTGGTGGGGAGAAATCCTGCAATGGACTGAAACTCCAGAGCAGTGGTCACACTTCTCACCTATCCCTGCTGGGGAAAGATCTCTCCCTCCTCTTCCTAGCTTGTCATCTCTTATGTACAGCACAGACTTTGTCTCTTTTACTGTATATCAGCTGTATTGATTTTTCCATAGAGTTTTTATCTCCAGTAAATAAATTTGTGTTCAACCTTTGCTGACTGTGTGTCCTGATAGGACAGCAGGAGTCCCCTGCTTGCCCAGCACAATATTTCCTTTGGGACAAGGGTTCAGGAACAAATAGTTCAGCCTTCCCTTAGCCTTAAAACTGCCCTGTAGCATGCTGAGGGGCATGGCCTTGAGTCCATGTACAACAGCATGGGCTGGGAAAGCTGCAGCTCCCTGCAGGAAACTGATGCATACACAGTGTCACCTCCGGAGCTGTCCTGCTCCTACACTGACCTAACGCTGAGTTATGCAAGGGTCTGTCGTGAGGGTGAGATCCAAAACAACATGAGATGGTATTGTCCATTAATATTCACCTTCTGTTGATAAGTTACTAAAGGTTGTTGATCTCCAGCTCTCCCTAGCAGAGACCTCCGGGATGTTGCTCTGAGCCAACAGGTGGAATAGGGGCTGAGCAAAATGGCCGTGTCCTGTAACTGAGCTAAAATAGCCAAGATTTGAAAGGATGCACTTTCAGCTCGCTCTCCCAACTTCAGCCTCTCCTCCGCTAAAACATGTGAGGAACACCTTCCCCTGGGGCCTGTGAGCTAAAGCAAGGTCTGTGGATGAGGTGTTGACTGGGTGAGAGCAGCAGGCACTATTCACAGGAAAGGAGTTATGTTTGCAGTAGCTCATTGCAGTGCTGGAAAGAACAGAGCCTGCAGTGCTTCTGTGAGCTTTCTTTATTTGCCTGGGCTATGAAGATCTAAACAGACTTGAAAACATGGGCTGATGGCTACTGGTTAGATAGGGTCACCACACAATGCAGGAACGAGGCAAAGAGGGAAGGAACAGCAAGAAGCAGACAATAAATAAGAATAAATATAATATTCCCTGATATTCTGGCAGGTCTTGAGGTCTACCTTTCTGCCATTTATGCATAGATAAGACTTGAACTAAGAAAATAAATATATTCCCTGGTATTCTGGCAGGTCTGAAGGCTGCCTTTCCCCCCTTTATGCATAGATAAGACTCGAGCTAAGTGTTCCCCCACGGAACTGAGCCAAATTTACACTAGCTTTTTGTTTGAGCTGGTGCCACAGAAATCAAACCCAGCGTGTCTCTGGGGCTGTCTGCACGGATATAGGACAGCTGCACAGAGAAGTTAGGTAGAGTTAAATCAGGGAGAGAGCTTAGCCTGGGGCGGGTGTTGCGTGAGGGGTCCTCTGAAGGAGGAGGATGGGTAGCAGTGTGGGGAGAGGTGTCTGAAGGAAGGTGCAGGGTATCTGAATCATAAAGTCCTGAGACATAAAGAACAGGTCTTCAAGCCTGCAGAAGGCTGGAAACTGCTGGGGCTGCTTAGAGGTGGAGAGAAGGGCCCGTGTGTGTGCTCCCGCTCCCCAGCTCCCCCCGCTTCTCCTCCCCGATCTCCTTTCCCTTTCGCTCTGTGAGACTCCTACAAGTGACCTGTGTCTAGAGACAAGTGGGAGTGGTAGGTAGGCGTTTCTGCTGTGCTCATCTGATGATGCTGTTTGCATGGGCTCGGGCTGTGGGCCGTGCTTCCGCTGCTCTTCCCCTCTCTGCCGGCGTCCTCAGTTCCAAATCTTGAGGAAGCTGTCCCAGGAGCCAGTGGCAACAGCCATGCCGTCCGCCGTCACCCCCAGGCAGCTCACTCTGTTGTCGTGGCCAGAAAGGATTCCTGTGGTGGGAAAGAAGAGAGGTCAGGGAGTGAAGGGGGGCCTGTGAGAGGTAACGGGGCCGGCCCTGCTGAGGACACGCGTCGCAGGCTGTGCCTACAAGGCTAGGTCTGGCCCTGTCTGCTCCCGCACAACCTGTGCCAGTCACTACGTGGCTAACGGGAATAAACACGCAGAAGGACTTCTGGTCGTGGCATATGACCATCCTGCAGGCCTGGCCAAAGGGTTCTTGGGAAGGTATGGCCAGCTGAATCCTCACACAACTGCTTTCACCCTGGAGTGATGGTAGGAATAAGCTAGGGTGGGGTCCTTGATAAGGCTGAGAAACAGCAATGCTGTTGGTGGGCTGTGCTTCATGACTTTTCAGAGGGTAGGGGCCACATCTGAAAGAAAAATGTTGCGTGTTCTGCGTACAAGCATCACAGAGTACCCAAGGATGTTGGATGGAAGCCCAGGTGCACACTTGGCTTGGTGCCTGGCCACCAAGTGGCACTGTGAGCACCTGGAAATGGCAAACGGCAGACTAGGAGAAAGTAGGATATTCTATTGGTGGTTGTGAGCAGTTTTAGCTGATAGGAACCTTCTTGTCCCCCTTGAAACAATGTTGTTTGAAGGCTTGACTTCCTTAACATTAAAAAAAACAGCTCTTCTACACCAGTGAGAGTTGTCCTTGTTCTGGTGTGCTCCCTGAGTGCGAGGGAGCTTTGTTGGGTTTCGGTCAGTACAGGATGTGTTTCGGTTAGAAAAAGGGTCTTTTCCTGGCCTTGGTGGGGACAGAAGGCCTTGGGAGTGAAAGGGAGGACCTCAAGGAGCCACTCACCCACACGGTCTGCTTTCAGGGAGTCCCAGATGTTGCAGTTGAAGTCGTCATACCCAGCAAACAAGAGCCGCCCGCTGCGGGAGAGGGCGATGGAGGTGATTCCGCAGATGATGGTCTCGTGGGAGTACATGATGAGCTCCTGGTCCGCCCGCAGGTCGAAGAGGCGGCAGGTGGCATCGTCGGAGCCGGTGCAGATGGCTTCGCCGTTAGGGAAGAACTGGGGAGGGCACACACCGTGTTTTAATGAGGCTTTCCTCAGATCCTGATGGAATTCCTCAACTCGTCAACTCCCTGCTAACCACCAGGAAGCCACGGAGGCAGGAAAAACCTGGTGGGGCCAGACACTGGATCATAAAATTTGAGTCTGCTGAAGGGGGAGACTGATACTTCTCGTAAGGCCTAATAAACCCCTTCCTCTCCAAGAAAACAAATGGCCTAAGGGCTAGAGCTGTTGCAAGACATCTCAGTGCTTGAGGAAGCATTATTTTAACTCCAGCTGTTAGGTTGGGCCTTGACAAATGTCCACCCGTTATCCCTCAGCTGAGGTCTGGCATAATTCTGGCTACGAGAGCCTTCCTCTGTCTGATCTCCATATCCCAACCTTCTCATACATGTTTGTTTTCTGTGGTCTTGCTCTGAGGAGTAAAAAAAGGGCTCCTCAGGAGCAGGTACGGCAGAAAACCAAGTGGCTGGCAAGGTAGCCATGGGACAGCTGAGAAAGGTTTTACTAACTGAAGTCAGCGGAGGGTGGTTCGAGCAGCAGACTGCAGGACGCTGGCAGGCTCATTTGGTCAGCTACAAGGATTAGTCTGGCATGTTTCTTGTCCTGCCATCTCCACAGGTCTGAGGGAGATGCTTCCTCCCAAATGTCTGAGCTGCCTCCCATGAAAATTTAATCTTCAGAAGATCTCCCTGTGATTCCAAGTCCCCACCTCTCCTGACTGGAGCTGGCCTCAGCTGAGTTAGGTATCCCTGCTGCCTCACTTGTGTCTTGCGCCAGGGCTGCTGGAACATGCCTGAAGCACAGCTCCCAGCAGCTGCTGCGAGCAGAGCTGAACCAGCAGCTGTGTCGGGGTGCTCAGCTCCACAGACCACGGTGTGCTGCCTCTCCAAGACTTGGATGCTTTGGTGCCTGGGAAGGCCGCTCCTCCAAACTTCAGTGAACTTGGGCCCTGCCTGCTTCTGGCTGGATCATGGGGCCAAGGTCTGAGACTCCTGTGACCCTTATGACCACGACAGCTTCTTTCAACCTTGTGCCAAGACTGTTTTGAAGCTGTTCCACCCCCCATTTTCCATGCCTCCCTACCACTGTGCAGACAGCATACGTACGGAGATGGCGTTGATGTCGGACTCGTGCCCTGAGAAGGTCTGACGGCAGGAGCCCTCCCGCACGTCCCACAGTTTGGCAGTAGCATCACAAGCCCCAGAGACGAAGAGTTTGAAGTCAGGGGAGACGGCCAAGCTCATGCAGTCTCCGGTGTGACCAATGAACACAGTCTTCTGCTGCCCCGTCTCGATGTCCCAGAGCGCGCTGCAGGAGGGGAGAGGAGAGGAGAGGACGTCTCAGACCTACAGCTGGGCTGAAGAGCTGTCCCACTCGCAGACAAAAGGAGGGAAGCCATGGCTACAGCACGGGAAAATGGGTGAGAGCATCCCTGGAGTCAGCTGTATACAACAGGAGCTATCTTCACAGCTGTTGTTGGCAATACCTTTGCCAAAGCAGAGTTAGACTAAGGCTGGGGGTGTGTGAGGTTTGGCATATTTCCATAAGTGTAACAGCTGAAGGGAATACTGAGAGATGGTAAGAGGGACGCAAACAGCAAAAAATAGCAAACAGCTGAAAAAGGTCTGCTGTGTCCATGCTTGTAAGGTGCAAAGCTCTTGCTCAGTGGGGTCCCACGCCACAGCCAGGCGAACAAGCTCTGTGTAACCCTGATCTCTGGCAGAAATGCCACATGTCCTTGGTTCTTCCAAAGCAGGTGTTGGGATGGGGTGGGGTGAATAAAGACTCAAGACTGTTCAGAGTCACAGCACAGCGAGTCCTGAGAACCAGGAACCAAAGCATGCAGGCACTGTCTCTGCAGGTGGCCCTTGCACAGAGGGCAAGACTTGAGAAGTGGAGAACGTATGTGTGCTCCACATGAAATTAAAACACTTTCTGTCCTGGTGTAAATGGCGCTGTTCTTTGTGAGAGCTGACGACATGGTCCCTACTGCTTGACCTGGCCTCAGCTGGGAAAAGAAGCATCTGTTCTGCCAAGGGAGGTAGAATGGATGGGGCTTCCTAAGGTGCTCCATGTGGCCTCCCCATGTAGGAGCAGTTCTCCCTTAGAGAGTGGACTGCTGCAGAGCAGAAGGACTGCACTTGCTGCTGCGCTAAGAGCAGAGGTCGTGCACTAGGATGAAGAAGAGAGCACTCACCATGTGGTATCTCCAGAGCTAGTCACAATATTGTTGTCATCAAGAAATCGGCAGCAGGAGAGGTATCCTGGGAAGCGGGAACAAGCAAATATGAGAAAAGGGGCAGGGACAGAAGGGCGAAGTTTGGAAGCAGGGGGCACCCAGCTGCAGGCAGGCAGTGCACACACCTGTATGGGCCGAGAGCTCCCTGCTCACTTTGACGTTGCCTTCACGAGACTTGAGACTGTAGATGGAGCACATGTTGTCAAGGCCTCCACAGGCCACAAAATTGCCAGAGGGGGCATAGGCACAGGTCATGACCCAGGAGGAACGCAAAGGGATGGCATGAACCTGGGAGGACCAGAAACCGGGTCAGGACTCTTGGCAGCAGAGAGAACAGGTCGAGGGCACCGGCTCCGAGGGGACCCACTCCAGCATCCCGGTTTGCAGCCCCCTGACTCCTACCTTGTTAGTTGTGTATGTGTCCCACACAATCAGTTTCCCATCTTGTGAGGCACTGACCATAAGTCTGTGGGAAAGGAACAAGATCGTGTTAGTAGCTCTCTTCCCATCGGAGCCTTCCTGCCCGTCACACCCACGTGCTGTCCTGCACCCAGCACATCAGCAGCAGCGCTCTCACTTGGAGTCCGTGGACCAGTGCAAGGCGTAGATCTTGGCCAGGTGTCCCCGCAGGGTCCTTCGGGTCCGCATCTGGATGTGTCCAACGGCCTCCACTCCAGACGCAATCTGAAGAAAGAGTGGCAGGAGAGAAAGAATTTATCCTGGACTACCAGGAGCTTTACTGCTTTCCACATCTCTGCCTCCTAACTCCTTCCTGAGTGGACAAAAGCCCCCTCAGAGTGGTGCTAGCTTGCCCAGCCAGCCCTGTCCCTTACCTGAGCAAGTGTTGTGTCTGCACAGGCTTTCCGGGCATCCTGCAGAAGAGACAAGAGCAGATGAGACATGCGGGGAAGGCAATGACAAGTGAAATTTGGGGTCATCATCTGAGGGCTGCTAGAAGTAGGAACTGTGGCTTTGCTGTGTTTGGATTGTGGCCAGCTCAGGGGGATCCTGGTCTGTGATGAGGGCACCTTGACACCAGCCAAACGTCAGGAAGGTGAGCCAAAATTTGCTCAGCATCCAGTTCGCTGTGCTACACCCTTTCCATAGACCCTCCCACCTGACAGAACACCAGCTGTCTCACAGACAGAGGAGATCCCAGGGATTCACTACACTCTCGGAACCCCTGTCCCCTCTTCTCTCCCTTCCCCTACCGCTCTTGCCACCACCATGGCGTGAAGATCTCCATTAGCATTTAAAAGGCTGTGGAGAACTGCAGAGTGCTCCAAGTACGTAGATGGAGCTCCATCTCCACAACTCCAGCTTGTGGCTGAGGAGGAAGGTTTGGGCATGCGGTGGGGGGGGGCAGACATGCTCTCAGCAGTTTCGTGACTGTTGCCAGCATTACCGCAATCTGCTTCTTCAGCTGCTCAGCCTCCTGCTTCATCTGTTCCATTTCCCCCATCTTTCTGGCCTAGGGGTGGCTCCTCCACGTGGGGCAGCCTTGGTTCTGGGGAGACAAATCAAAGGAGAGAGGTGTGAGTGAGGTAGGACGCTAATGGGACTGCTCAGTTATGGAAGTGTAGGTATCTCTGATAAAGGATTAGCAACCATTTCTTGGCTGAATGCTCGGTAGTGTCGTGCTGTATCTGGCCACAGCCCTTAGCATTTGGGACGATTGTGCTGGGCCCAGTCAGAGGTACTTTTGTCTTGGATCCTGCTTACGCACACACGTGCGGAAGCTGAAGAACTCCAGAGCCTCTTGCTGAGGTTCTGGCCACACCTGTTCCCTCATTTTTAACCTCTCCATTCCAAGCCCTGGGTCCTCTTCATTGGCTTCTCCCTGTTCATGGCCAAGCTGTCCATCTCAGCTCCAGGAGGAGGAAACTTGATGGAGGGAGCCCATTGACTGTTTCCTACTATTTGTCCTAGGCAAAGGCTCACCATGGGCAGGACCCATCAACTCTCTGACCACCAAGGAAATCTATGGGGCTGTTGAGGTGCTCTCTCAGGGTTCCCTTCTAGTTTCACATCAAAAACCAAACCAACCAACCAACCAACCAAACCAAACCAAAATGAAATAAAAAGAAAGGTGGATGCCTAGGGAAGGATCTAAGAATAGCATAAGCCGATAGAGGTACTTCTCCTACTTGCCCAGCCCCAGCTTTTCACTGACGTCCAAAGCGAGAGCAGCATTACTGTATGCAAGCCCTTGATGGACTTTTCTTCTGTGCATTTGTCCACACCATCTCTGTGCCCATGCCAAATTTAGCCTCCTCAGTACCCCATGGCGATGAGTTCCACAGCTGGGTGGCAGACTCTGCAAAGAAGTTCCTGCTTCTATCACTTCCTGGTGGCACTAGTTCCACTTGACAGCAGTTATATTTTGAGTTGGAAGAACCAGCAAATAACTGGTCTCTACTCACCTCTGCATCGCTCAGTATTTTACACATCTTTGTCGTACCCATCTCTTTTCCAGACTGCAAACAGTCATTCCTCCCCTGTAAGCTGTTACGTCCTGTTACCTCTGCTGTTCTGTGAGCTTTTGTCAGTTGTTTACAGAGTAGAGATGATATGTTTTTGCAGGGAGAGCAGGGAACCAGAACTGTAATCCATATTCAAGATGCAGGTGCACTGTATCATTATACAACATCTCTGTTTTATCCTCTCTTTCTTGTTATGTGCACTGAAACCTTCACCAGTGATTCCAGCATCTCCCGCTTTTGTAGACAAACGTGATCTTTAATTGCTCCAACATTTCACCTGGATAGATGGGAGTGTCCAGACATGCTCCAGGTGTTGTCCAGGAAATGTTCCAGCAGCATCTGCAGAATTTCTCCTGGTCCCTGTGGGCCACCATCAGCTCCATCCCTGTGGCCTGAAGGCCTCATTTCCTCTGGTCAGTGAGGCTTTGCATCCTTCCATGCCAGGCTTGCTCTCTTGCTCTGGGCAAGCACATCCAGACAGTTCCCAAGCCCCACCTTTGCTTGCTGCTTGATAGAGCACTTTGAGTTTCCCTTAAGAATTCCTTCCCTTGAATGTCTCCATGGCTTTCCTTTGATCCCCCAGGCACAGTGAGTTTTTGCTTGTTCAATGATTCCTGAGGCATGGCTTTAAGTGTAGGAAAGAGAAGGAGATAGAGGTTTTCCCTAGCTCCTGGGAGGCCATCCCAGCAGGAAGCTATTTCAGGATATACTTTGCAGAGAGAGGCTTGTGCCTGCTGCCTGCAAGGCTGGATAGAGCCCCAGCACTGCTGACTCTTCCCTGCTCACTGCCCATGCACTGGATGTGGCTGCCAGCCCCAGCACACGGCGAGGGAGCAGGAGGGCAGCCCAGGGCAGCACCGTCAGGGCCCAGAGGAACATGCCACAGCCACGGCCTGGGGCTGCCAGCCTCAGCTGCACTGAAGGGTGGGAACAGGCCAGCACCCGAGCAAGGCCCACACCACCGGTTTTCCTTCTCTCTTTCCAACAGAGCAGAGATGAGTGGGCTCCTCCCAGCAAGGATACACAGCTGCACCTCACTGAGTGACCCTGGCCGTGAAAGCCCACCTTAATGCCCTGCCCCTCCTTTGGGAAAGGGCTGGCATTCCACTCCACCTCTCAGCTGACTGACAGAGTGGGGAGATGCTGGGGAAGGCCTTGCAGCTTTCAGTCAAAGGCTGCACATCCTCCTTATCCCGTGGTTTGCCCCTCAGTTTCAGTGCACAGTCAGGCTGCAAGACTCCATCCAGCTCTGGTCACAGCCTACAGCACACCAAGTGGCACACCT
Source organism: Mohoua ochrocephala (assembly GCA_013398855.1). Classification (NCBI taxonomy): domain Eukaryota; kingdom Metazoa; phylum Chordata; class Aves; order Passeriformes; family Acanthizidae; genus Mohoua; species Mohoua ochrocephala. Next base: position 75,981 of record VZTA01002230.1, on the reverse strand, counting down.
GAACTTCCAGCCACCCTGTGCAGCCAGCCCTACCATTGTGGCCCACACTTTGCCTTTTCCCAGGGTTCCTTAGGACTGATCCATCAGTCCTAAGCGTCAGATTGCCTTTTCCTGCTAGGTAACCTCCTCTCTCGGACTCTCTCCTTCCAACATCCTTTGCTTGGTTCCCAAGTTCTTCAGGCTGTTCTTTCATACACCTTTGGCCATCTGAGATCACTGTCCATCCACCTGCCCTAATTTGTCTTTGCAGACTTCTAGTTTTGCCCACCCAGCCCTGCACAGAGATGGGAACTTTGTTCTCCCTTCCTTCCAATTTCTGCTCCAGGTGAAGCTGGCTGTACATCCTCCTCATTAACCGTTGGATCCCAGTCTTCCTTTCATTGCTCCTGATTTTTTACCACTCTCTTCCCTTCTCCGTGTGTTTCTCAAGTCTGGGAATGCCAGTTCATTGCTCTGTAAAGCTGCACAACCAGATGAGGGGCTTTTGGAGCCATAGGCAGATCAAACGTCAGGGGCAGGATGTCGAGGACGGATAAAAAGGGCTAAATATAGAGAAGGTGCAGCTCAGGACTCTGTCCGAACCTTTAAATCCCTCCGAGGGAACACTCTGAATGAAGATGGGAATTGTTCTCAGCCTCAGAAGGACAAGGAGCCACAGATGAGCGATAATAATAGCTCCATCTTTGCCCGTCGCCTCCATCCGTCACATCCCAGTGCAATTCGTGGAGAGTGAGTTACCTGATCCCCAGCGTAGTGCAGCTGCCTCCCAGGAGGACCAGGGCAGGTGTGCAAAAGAGCAGCTCATTATGGTCATGTAAATTTAGGGCAGGAAATGGGAGGAACAAAACGGGGGAAGAGCAGAGGAAAGGGAAATGGATTTTCCTCCTTGACCAGCAGGACCTTAGGGATACACATTTCTTGTGGATCTAAGGATCACAGCTCACAGTTGCTCATGGTGGTTGCCCAGGCTAGTTTTAATGGGAAAGGCTTCTGAATGGTGCACACTTGGTGCTTTCTGGAGGTAAGGGCTCTTTCAGGTGAATGCTAAGCACTAGAGGAAGCCAAGTCCTTAGGTACCTTTGAAAAAAGCAATTCACCACCCTCAGCACAGCTACCGACAGGAGGACCTCGGCCCCAGCACTGTTCCAGCCTTGTGCCTCCTGCAAGCACCACCAAGGAGCAAGCACGGCACAGCCAAAGAGTTTGGGCTTGGTCGGTTCATGCCAGCCCTGTTCCGAGCTCTGCCTTAGCTGTGCTCATCCAGCTCACAGCTCTTGGCTTTTGAAAGCACATTTCATTTCTTCTGCTCTCCAACATGACAGGTCTTCCCCCTCCTGCTTTTTCTGACAAAATTCCTGCTGCAGCGCTCCTGTCTGTGGGCAACCAGACCCATCCTGAGTCCTACGGTGTCTGCTCACAGCAGATCGAATGCCTCTACTGTGGTGCAGGACAGAGGGGGATCTAGAATCATCCATCTTCTGCCTGTTGCTGCCACACCCTGACTTTTCAGAGCAGTGACTGTATCCCTTGCACCATGCCATGGAGGTGGCCCAGCTTGCTCCCTGGGGGCTGTCCCTCTGAGTCACCTGCATCACTCCCTGGTGGGGATAAGGATGCAAGTAATGGGTGGGAAAAAGAGGGAAGGTGAACCCTCTTATTATCTGTTCCTGGGTCGCTTCCCTCACACTGCGCAAGGAGTGGTCGCTCTGTGAAATGTTGGGAGAGGGCTGTGAATGGAAAAGGTGCAAGAAGAAGGACTCAGTGTGAATAGGCAGTGTCCCTGGGTCTCTGTGTAATCCCTGACGAGCTTCGCAGGCTCGCCCTGGTGACCCTGGGCTCCTTGCAGAGCCGGATACAGAGATGATCCCTCTCTCCTGTGATGGAGATCAAAGGTCAGGGTAAAATTACCCTGCTCTGCTCCTTGCTTTCTGAGGGCTCCTTCTCCACCCAGAACAGTAGCCAGCTGCAAAGAGGTGTGCGCAGGGAGTGCAGGGCTGCGTACAGGCAGCGAGTGCCAGGTGGCTCAGGGGAGGTGTTACCCTTCGGCGTCAGTCTGGAAACCGGTGCGATTCACCTGCCAAGTGGAGAACGAGCAACCCCATCCCAGCGCAAAGCCCCCTCACCACTGCAAAGACACCTCAACGCTAACCACAACTCCTTTCCCACCATGATCTTCCCCTCCCTCATCCTCTGATGGGATGAGCCCTTGTTCAAAGACTCCCCACAGAATCACTCCGAGAAACTCGGGGTCCCAAATGCCAGATTCAGCAAGGTGACCTCAGGCATCGCAAAGGCGGCAAACTTACCGGGACCTGTAGAGCAAGGTGGGTTGCAGTCCCCTCTGGACGGGACCTTCACAGCCTGCCTCCCCTGCCGAGAATGGCTCCTCGCCGCCCAGAAGCCCCTTGTACCTATGCAGTCTCCAGTCAGTCCCGTTTGTCCACCCAGCGAGTCCCTTGCTCCCTCTCTGCTCCTCAGCCTCTCCCAGGACTGATCTCCCCATGGGGAGCTGGAAGGCTGTGGACGGGAGGGGTTGGGGGAGGGCTGATTCCAGGAGCAGCGTCAGGCAAATTAAATCAGACACCAGAGACTTGGGGAAATCGGATTGGGACGTAATGCAAAGCAGGTGGATGGGGAGGGGTGAAAAGAGAGAGTAGCACACTGCTCCTGAAGGGAAAGAAACAATCCCGGGCGGATTTGACTCCCTCTGTTTATATCAGCAACAAACTAATAAAGTGAAGATTAGCCAGAACAGGCTAGGATTATCAACCACCAGGGCAGGGCTTGCTGTACCTCACAGTCACAGGAATTCCTGTTTTCCCAGGGACGGCACGCCACTCGTGTCCTGGGCAGGGCGGAAAGAGGAGTGATGCCACCACAGAGGGCCTGCAAAGGGAAAACCAATGGCAGGGCCACCACACCCTCTCTCGGCAGCAAACGGGGCTCTGGATGAGGAAAACAGAGCTGGGCACAGGGGCCAGGGGTGGCAAAAGATTTGGTGGCATGCCTTTTGGCAGCCACTTTAGTGGGATGCTGCGAGGGGATTATCTTGGCCTCAATCTCTTTTAATCTCCCCCGCGGCTTTGGCCCAAGCCCGAGATAAATACCTTTTAACGGATCTCATCTGACGTCAGGAGGCCATCAGTCTAATCACCCAGGCCACCTTTGGGCAGAGCAAGCCAGAGATGTGGACACCAGCCCCTCATCCCCCCAAAACACGTCCTCATCAAACAGGAACCACCCAGCACCCCCCCCACGAATCATCGGGATGGACACGAGAGTGCTGGGATGTGACAGGCCCCTCGCCAGGCAGAGGGAATTTGAAATGCACGCAGTCAAACTCTTTCCTGTGACCCTGGGGAGGATGGGAAGCAAAAAGGGTTGCCAGCACAGGTTTCCCCAAGCTTGCGTGTTAAGAAGTGTCAGGATTCAGACTGAGGAAAGACTTCCCTTTCCACGGAGCAGGGGCCCTGTGCCAACAGTGACAAGGGGGTCACCCAGCCACCTCTTACACCGCTGGCCCTGGCTCCACAGATCTCTTCCACTTGAACTGCACTTGGGGTCTCCATGCACAACTCATCAAGGCTTGAGTATGTCATGACCACAGATTGATCTCTTGCTCTAATGCTTCCCAGGAAAAGGGTCACTGCTCTTTTTGATACTCCATATCCACCCCATTCAATTCCTATTTGGCTACAATATAATCCCATCTCGGGACACTAATCCCCTGGGCAGTGACAGCAGATTGTCTTTCTATCAGGGTGGAAAATGATAAACAAAATCTCTCTTCTGCTTTCAGGGACAATTTAGTGCACGGAGAGGGGGAAAAAACCAAAACAAAAAAAGAGAGAGGCCTCGCTACAGAGAAATGTGAGCGTACAGTGCTTTTTCTTAAAGTCACTCCTCACCCTTTCCATGTTAGCCATGTCAGAGCTGACTTTCCCTCTTGCTCTCCCTTATTGGAAGTAGCTGGCATCTGGGCAAATGCTTTGTTACCTTTCACTGAGGGCTCAATCCCCTCCCATCATTTGTTAATTAAATTTCAATCAGAAACAAGTGTGCACGGCTCCCTGGTATACAGACTCAAGCTCCCACCAATATCTGTGTCCAGCATTTGGCTTTTATTCCATATATTCACAGTCCCTCATCTTTCCTGTCTCAGGTCACCTGCCAGGTTCTGGAGTTTGCAGGTGCTTAGGAAATTCAAAGGCTTTAGTTTTGGCTTCCTGAATGTGAGACAGCCCTTGCTGAAAGACTCCAGGCTCCTCCTCCCCCTCTCAGATTTAGCCCTGGATGGCCGAGAAGTTGGCACTGAGAGGAGTGGAGTGAGAAGACCTCGTCTTCTTACTTCTGAGTGAAACAAACACAGTGAGGCAGCGAAGAAAGTTCCCGGTGTCGCTGACTTCCACACTGAGCCTTTCTCCCATTTTTCAGCTGCTGGGACACCACAGAGAAGAAAGCTGCACCCCTCCCCATCACTATGGCTCTACCACACTAATACACTGCTCCAGGCCTCCCGTGACCTGCCGGGCCATGGTGTGTGACAGTCCACAGGGCCCCGTGCACTCAGAACTCATCTCTGGCCCGTAGCACCTTGGGGTGCTGCTTCCTGTCTGAGCCGGGCTTCTGTCTCTGATCTGCAGGCTTGGTTCCACGGCTGGGAGCACGAGCCCCTGAGGAGGATCTGCTGCTGCGATCAGTTCCCTCATGTTTATCTCCATCAGCCTGGTCCTGCTCCACAGCCCTCTGCTCCATCAGCTCCTCTGCCTTCACCCGTTCCTGCAGCCATGGAGACAGAAATTATGTGAATCCTCCCCTTCTGGGGTCTCGACCCTGCTCGCAGGGGCTGACAAAACACATCCACCCAAATGCTCCAGAGCCCATTCCCCCTTGCAGGACCCATCACAGGCTGGCCCCTCCACCAGACACCTTGTCAGGAGGCAACCCCCAGCTGCTGCACTAGGCCCTGCCCCAAGGGAAAGCCCAAAAGCTGTTCCTCAGTGGGATTTGATCTCACTTGGAGGCACTTGTACTTGTTTCTTCACCTGCTCAGCATGCTCCTGGGAGTGCGTATACCAGAGGGCAACGGCGCAGCGCCTTCCGCGGCTCACGGCCCACACGCCGTGGGGGTTCTCCTTGCCAGAGCTGAAGGCCACCAGCCTCCCACACTTCGGACGCACCTCAGCCTGCCAGGAGAGAGAGACGAGACCGTGAAGCCAGCAGACCCCCCTGCTCTGGAGTACACAGTCCCTCTACAGAGGTGACAGTGCCTCTGGGAACATGGAAGAGCAGAGAGCTGCTAGGCATCTGCAGCCAGTCTAGGAGCAAGGCAGACCTTGGAGCGGGACAGAGATAAGCAATGGGACAACAAAGGTCACAGACACCCACAGACCGGAAGAGCCTGGAAAATCTCAGCTAGGAAACAGTCAAACTCTCCTCTGTCTGAGATTTGCCTCAATTTGCCTTTAGCTGCCCCTATTTGAATCTGCCACTGCACCAGCACCGGATTGGTTTTGGGGTGGTGGGATCCAATAACCAACCAGTTTCCTCCTGCCCAGACTAAGTCTCGCCCTGTGTCCTCTCTCCGTCTTCTGGCCAGTCCCAGACTTACTGTGACAGTCACAGTGTCCATTTCAGTGAAGAAAAGGCCCCCACCTTGGAAGTCATCATTGAGGTAGAGAATGCCACTGTGGACAAAAAGAAAGAGTACATATGTATGATGAAGCTTATTCCTCCCAAGTGCTTCCCCACACTCCTTGCCACAGGTCCAAAAAGCAAAGAGACCAGTTAGCAGGAGAATCCATCTGAGGGTGTTAAATACAGCAGTGCCTAGCTCAGGGGAGTCCCTGAGCTGCAAGCCACAGGAGGCTGGGAGAGTATGCCAGGGAATTAGCTCTACACGCTTGTCCCGTTTTGTTTTGGTTTGTTCTTAATCCCCTGCAGCATGCATCTGTGGCACTGTTGTGACAATGCCCTGGGCTCGATAGATCTTGTTTCTAACCTGTTGTTTATGTTTCAAGGTTGGGAATAATCCAATGCCTGGAAGAGGAGACTGATCAGCAAAGAAAGCCGTGTCTTAACAGCCAAGGAATTTCAGTAACATTAGAATTAGAATGATCAAAAAGAGGCCTGGTGCATGCAGAAAAGAAAATTCAAACAGGAAACTTCCTTGCTAAAGTTATACAAAAAGAGAAGTAGTGAGGCCGCTGCACAGCACAGGTGAGACCACAGTCAACTAGGACCCCAAACTACCTGAGTTCCTCTTGGTATTCAATTAAGCTGATAGAAAACATCAGAGGAACAACAGAGGGTCTTAATCAATGGGACTGGGAGGAAGAAATACAAATCAACGCTGTGGTTGCTGAAGCAATGTTAAGGACATAAGAGCAGTGAGAGGATTACCAGCCCTGAAACCCAGGAAGTTATAGCTCTTCTGTCAGAGGGTTTTAATAAGGCTGTGAAGCCAGGGTGGTGACACGAGTGGAGAAAAGCAAGGCTAGCTCTCGCACGTCCAAAGGGACAGGAAGGTAGGGATAACAGCTGAAGCATAAACAGACCTGTTATCCTGACCTCAATAGTCTGGAGGGCTTTAGGCTCCGTTTCTGATAAAGGTAATTGGAGGACAAGAAGTAAATGGGAAATGGTCTTAAACGCAACATGGGGGTACTAAAAGCAGATTGGGCTACCCACACAATGTTTGAGAAAATAGTGGATTTCCCAAGGAAACATTACATGCTCAATCTCAGCAGTTTGGACTCGTAAAGGGACTCAGAATGGTGCCGTGGGGGAAATTTCTAACAAAAAGAGAAGGTGAAGGTGAGAGTGAACGGCACACAGGGACCAGTGCACCGCTGGCACCCAGAGCAGCATCACTGGAACTCGTGGGCCCCTGGGTCCAATCCTGTTCAATAGTATCATTAATGCTCATAGCACGGATGCACAGAAATGATCCAGAAAGTTTAGAACGCAGGGACTTCATTCAAAAGGACACTGTAAGAGCTCAGCCCTTGTGAGCTGGTTGGGCGGTCACAACTCGAACTGCCAGAGGACAGAGATGCTCCCAAAAATAGGTCAGTGGCATAGATTCCAGGAAGGTATTTTACCATCCATGCAAGTGGAAGTCAGAGAACCCAGGGATCAGTGAAGTGACAGGATGGCTTTCTCACAGGAGGGACAGAGAACTAACTAGTTACATGACAAAGCCTGGTAACTTTACAATCTGGTTATACCAAGTTAACACCAGTATCCAAAGGGAAACAACTCAATGATACTGGAATTCCCCTCTAAGTCCCATATCCTCATCACAGCTGCTTAGAGATTTCTGCTCTGGATACAGCTACCATTCAAGGAAAAGATAAGTAAAATTTCTGGATGCTCAGGGATGAGGTGGCAAGTAGGAGGAATCAGCTGTAGTGAACTGACCTCATCTGGCTGCAGTGTGCAACAACTGGCATCATCATTAAAATATATTTCAGATTCTTTCACAGAGGAGTAACAAAACTTGCCACAGGCTGGAAAAAACATAAACTCTCACGTGGAATGGAAAAACCCAACACAAAGTATTGGCAGTGAATCTTGAGAGAATAGTCACTGAAGTACACTGACTGCTCAAACAAAAGAGATCCAAGGAGCTTGACTATCCCTCTCCTGTAATTCACAGAAGACCGTAAAAGATGGAACCCCACTACAAGAAACAGCCTGTCAAAAGGGCTGGCAGCTGACTGCAGTACTGTGGTAGACCCACAAGGTAACAGTTTGGGATCGTGCTTCTAATCTGTGCAGCCTTCCAGCCTCACTCTGCTCTCTGTTGAAGCTGGCTGGGAGAAGTAAGAAGGGAAAAAGGGCAGGTCTTCCCAGACCAGGGACAGTGTTTCACACCTCGCTCTGAAGCCACTGCTGCAGCCTTCTGCCTGATGCTACAGTCCTGGATGGCTTTGAGCCAACCATCGCCTGGTTTCTATAAGCTAAGCTCATCCTCTGATGGGGCCAGGGAGATCTTCACATGATCTAATGCAGGTAGCTCTTACCTGTAGTCCCTGTACACATAGGCGGGAGGTTCTTTCCAGCACTCTTGCCCCTCGGGATCCAAGAGACAATTATCAGCGTGGACAGGATGGCTAAGATCCATGCGACCTTCCTGTTCCCCTGAAAATACACAAAAAGGAATACGGGCATTTTTAGTGTCAAGAAAGAATAAAGCAGAGAGAAAGGGGTACAGTGAGAATAAAGGGAGGACGGTCTCCTGAGAGCACGTGGCTGGGAGTGAGGAGACCCTCTGGGAGACAGGGACTAACAGGATGAAAGATTCTTTACCATCTACAGCTGTGCGACACACAAGGTGTGTGAATGAAAAATGGAGTTTCTTTCCAGGAGTAAAATAGGATTCTATGATTTTCCGAGATTTCTCACTGGCCTGCAGAAGCAATTTGGCGTCTCTCCATTCCACATCCCCATTTTGGGCCAGCTACAAGCAAAAAACAAGTCTGTTACAATACTTACAAAGACACTGCAAAAAATGGTACACGTACACAGTACAGAAGAAGAGGCCTCTGCAAAGTCCTGTGGTCACTCAGGCAAGAGAAGAACACATTTTCTCATTTAAATGTAACTCAGGAGTACAACTGTACAGCACAGCAATTATTTCCTTCTCCTTGGCCCATGAAGCCACATCTGGAACGCTGCATGATTTTGGGTCTCCCACTACACAAGGGATACTAGCAGACTGAAGTGAGTCTTGAATGAAGGGTCTAAAGATGGCAGGAGTGTTGGAGCACATGACTTAGAAAAAGAGGCCAAAAGACTTTGCTTTCTTCAGCCTAGAGAAGAGAAGGCCAAAGGAACATCTAAGTACAGCCTCCTGTCACCTAAACGGGGATTACAGAGGACATGGAGACAGTGTCCCCTCAGAGAGACACACTGAAAAGAGGCAACAGACAAAAGCTGCAGCCAGGGAAATCTTGGCTAGATAGAAAGAAAAATTTCACCCTCACGAGACTGGTACAGCACTGACAAAGGTGCCCAGAGAGGTTGGAGAATCTCCACCCTTGGAAATGTTCAGGACTCGCCTATGCAAAGAATTGAGGGATTCCATCTTGCTTTGGAATTAGACATGCTGCGAGGTGGAGGTCAGCTTAGAGCTCTCAAGAGGCTCCTTCTACCTTAATTTATTCTCCAATTCTAAACTAAGCATGTCTGTAAGGCTACCTCATAGGGACAAGCAGTCCCAAAGCCCTGCCTCCCAGCAGAGAAAACACTTGTCAAGCCCTCCGTGTACAACATCCCTGCATGTGATTGAGGAGGAAGCAGGTCAGAGGAGACCACACACGTTGCGAGGGAGACATCGCACCCGTGACACCACCCAGAGCGCAATTCCCAGAAGAAAACGCTCGGGTGGCAAACTCTCTTTCTGGACAATTAAGAAGGCAGCAGACTCACAGATCCATTTTACCTTCACGGCCTTCAAAGCAGTTAACCCTTCAAATCTCTCATGTGGGGTGTGAGGCGACCGTCTTGCCCGGTATCCATCTCCTGCTTCCCCTGCTGCCTGGAACAGAAGGATACAGATGACATGCATTAGGCTGTCACCTCTCCTCCATGGAAACCCCACTGCCCTGCCCGCTGAGGAGGAAAGCACACACACAGGAGTTCTTACAGGATCCCGGCCTCACCTTTGTCAGTCGGAGAAGGTCCTTACACTCAGACTCCGTCAGCACTCTGTCGAACACAACCCTCTGGGTTCCATTCATCTGCTGGGAATCCATTGTGACAGCAATACCCTCAAAAGGCAAAGGTCCTGCTGAGAAGCAAGCACAGACAGGCATGAGCAAGCTTTGGACAAGAATCCCTCAGACACCAATCCCCAGCCTGGATAAGGAAGTGGAGAGACACTATACATTCTCTGAGGAGAGAGGACAGTTCCCCACAAGTGCCCGTTCCTCGCAGACCCCTCACATGCTTCAGGGGAACCAGAGCAGCAGCTGGGGAAGCTGGCCTACAGCGCGTGCTTCAGGAGCCAGCAGAGACTTGGGACTTGCTGGGAGAGCAGCAGGGAGCTGGGGGAAGTTGAGTGCACTGTGGATTGCAGCAGCAGAACAGGTCCAGCCTACTGGAGTGAGGCTCTGGAGAAAAGAAGCAGGTAAACACCTCCATCAACCCTCCTTTCAATCATCTTTCATCAACACCTTATCCCAGAATTATCTCCGGTGAATCTTTCTACTTTCTTCATCCCCAAAGAGAAGCACTGGATATTAGATGGTGATTTGGCTTTTTGATCTTTGGCCTTTTTTCCCACCCCCTCTGACCTCTGGATGGTGAGGAATGCCAAGGCACTCAGGCCCTCACATGTGCCACAGCAGAGAACCACTTGGGGTCATTTTCAGCAAAGACTACAGGACAGAGCCCTGCAAGAGGCTCTGTACGCACACATAAGAATAGGGGACCAGCAAGAACACGAGACTCTGCACTGCAGTCTGTATTATTCAGCCACAAACCCTTTGGACTTCTGTTTTTCAAGGAAAGACTTGCCCAAGTTAAATTGTCTGCTTCCAGTTTCCATTTCCCGGCCCCTCCCTCCATGTCCCCTTCAGAAAAATGCTGACTGAGGTTGGGCTGGTGGAGTTGAACCAGGTTTGGGGTAGACACTTCCTGGCACACTGAACAGGGATCTGCACGTCCACAGGCTTGTCACGTATTCAGGCTGCTCTCAGCTTCTCCAGCCACAGTGCCCTTTGAGGTCGCATGCCAGAGATGTACGCAGTGAGATCTTGCAAGATTACACATGCATCAAAGAGGAAGGAAAGAACAGTGAGAAGACTTGCTGAGCCATTCAAGTCAAGTCTGCATCTATGCCAGCATTCAAATGTCTGAGGATGGAAGGAAAGACAGCACTTAACCTGACTAAGCCTGGCTGACTGCATCCAAGACCTCCTTCAAGCTCTTTTACTCACCCCTCTTCTCCCTCTCTTCCACATCCAGAGTTTCCTGCTTTTGCTTCTCCTGATCCTCTCTCGGGAGCAAGGGAAAAAACAGAGACCAGGGCTGTCAGTACACAGGGCTATGCCTAACCCTCCTCTGTAGCAGCATTTCACACCCTTCCTGTTCCTGTTGTGCCCATTTCTCTACATATTACTGCTCCTTGTACCATCCCTACTTATACTGCAGTCCTAGCTGACGTGCCCAATTTTACCTGTATTTCTCCTTTAGGTTTTCAGGAATCAGCTCATCTGGAGTCCAAAGATCCTGCAGGAACAAACACGGGGGGTTCACTACACAACAAACCTTGCACTGCTTCTCCAGTGAGTATCAGACCAACCATTGTGGCCCACTTCTCAGGACAGACAAACTGAGCCAATGCATATGGTTACAGCACCAATTTCAAACTAACTTCAGTCCTGGGGCAGCAGAAAGGCCTTAAAGATCCACCTCATAAGGACTTGGGGGTCCTTCTCATCAGCATCTGATCCTTTCTGGATCATGGCCTACTAAAGTGAATTCTGACAACAGTGCTCGTGAAACCATGGCAGGAAGACACTACTGTTACTTACAGGGTCATTAAAAGTTTCTCCTAGATGCTCCACTGCATAATAAATCAACTTCTTCTCCATCAAAGATCTCTGCACATAATGCTGAATACTCTAAGGAAGCAAAGAGACTGTCAATCAATCACCACACAAAAGACAACCCCATCCCTGTCCAGGGCAGAAACCTGCCCCATCACACTGCTGTGCACAATTAAATGTGTTTTTGTCCTGAAGGGACACTGACTGTGACAGACTAGAGATAAACTCAGGCTCCAGTTTCCTCAGGCCTGGGCTTGGGTTTAGCTTTTTGTCTCCTGGACTGAAATCCTGTCCCATGGGACAGGGAAGGACCAAGAAGTGCAGAGCTGGAGTTGTAACTACCTGTCTTGCTGTGACAGCTGCGTCCTCTCCCAGTTCTGTGCGATACTGTTTCATTTTCTCCAACATGGGCTCATCGGTGGGATAGAAGAGCAAGTAGGAAGCAGCACATTCAGCAGCGAGTGTCTGGTTCCCAACTTGGGCAGGGACAGAAGAGAACAAACACACATCTCTGAAAGACTTGAGCAGCGAATGTGCACAGGCCAGCAGCACCCAGTGTTCCTGTCACAGGATCTGGCAGCTGGCCCTACACCAAGTACACATCAAGCCCTGCCTAGCAGGGCCTCCACCCAACAATGGGCAGAGAAGACAGGGAACGAACCTGGTACAGAACTGACCTGCCTTTAATACTTATTGGGAGCTGGTTTAGAAGAAACAGATTAAAAGTCAGTATATTTTGAAAGAGAGATGGTCCCACCTCCCTCATGCAACAGACAAGATGAGAGATCTAGTGGCTTCTTCGAGATACAAGTTTTACCAGTGGTCTGACAGGGGAGATAAGAGACAGTTGGGTCAGTGTGGGGAGGAGCAGCGGTATGCAAAAGAAGGGCTGAGGCATGTGTGAAAGTGACAGAGTGACAGGATGACCAGTGTCACAGCAGGCCATCAGTTCAGCAAGGGCAGGTAGGGCTGACTCAGAAGGAACACCACTGCTGAGGTGAGATGCACGTGTGGCCTCTACATGGGAAGTGGGAGCATGGCCTGGAGCCTTGGACTGAAAAGGAGGGTATAAAACACTCAGCAAATAGCTGGAACAAGGTCTTGAAAAAGCGTGCTGGAGGAACAGATGTGGGAACAGCCTCACAGCACAGAACCTGTGCAGTGAGACTGAAGACCACAGGGGACATCTCCCAAGGTGGCCACAGGCTTAAACAGAGGTTTTGGGAAGAGTTGGGGGGCAAATAGAAGTAGAGCTCAGGTCAGCGTGCCACTTTTCCCCACGACAAGCTGCCCTCCAGGATCAGAGGCAAAGGGCAAGCGTAGGGGTGCCACAGCATAACCTGCTGCTTTGTGGCTCTGCTCACCTTGGCTGTAGGCAAACTGCAGTAAATCAAGATGAGAGGGGATGAAATCTTCCGTGGCAGAAATTCTCCCCGGCTTTGTGGCAATTTCCAGGACGCACTGCTGCCTGCACTTCAAAACCTGAATATAATGGGCTGCAAGAGAGAGGAGCAAGAAAGGCAGTAGCCCACACTTCTTCCAGACAGGAGTGCTGGGAGATGGGGTGTGCCCAGTGTGGGGAGCACAGCCTTCCTACCCAATGCTCTGTGCCTCTAACACTACCTGCGATGGCTTCATACAGGCCAGGCTGCATCTCCTCCTCCTCGTCCTCATCCTCCCAAGGCCCTTCGCACAGGGCACGACACTCTTCCAGTGCCGACAGGGCCTCTGAGAGCGATTCCTCCAGCCTGGCCACGGCCTGCAGGTACTCATCTGCATCATAGTGCTGCACACCAGTCTCATACGCTTCCTGTAAAGGACAGATCCAGGTCCCTTCATCAGTGTGAGTGACACCAAAGGATGCCCCGAGACTTCCGAGTCGCTCACAGGGTGGTGCTGACATATAGGGGCCCGCCTGCTCATGCACAGTCAACCACGCAGTGACAGCAAATCTTAGACTCAAGCCAAATAACTGTCATCAAAAAGTCTCTCTGTCACACTTGCAGTGGTTTGTCCTCACCTTGAAGAGAAGGCTGCAGGGAGATCTTCCTGCAGCCTTTCAGACACAAAGGGGTCTGAGCAAGATTTTGACCAAGGCCTGTAGTGACAGAACACGGGGCAACAGTATTAAACTGAAAAAGGGTTTTGATGGAAGATAAAATTGTTATTGGAAATAAGATACTTGTTATGATCACTATAGTGAAACACTGGAGCAGGTTGCCCAGAGAAGCTGTGGATGTCCCATCCCTCGAAGTATTCCAAGGCCAGGCTGGATGGGGCTTGGAGCAACCTGGTCTAGTGGAAGGTATCATTGCCCATGGCAGGGGGCATGGATTAGGTGACCTTTAAAGGTCCCTTCCAAGCTAAATCCCTCTATGATTTGGTGTATGGGGGCCCTGTCTCAAGGCATGGCCTTTGTGTGGGAACAGATCAGGGCCCCAGACCGGTCCCTAGGGTGGAATAAGAGCTGCTCATGCGTGGCTCTGCGCTGAGCCCTCACCCAGTGCGGCGTGGCCTCCAGGTCCCGGAAGCTGTCTGACTTCACCCCCGACATACGCCGGTACTTCTCGATGTCCTCCCGCATTTGGAGGTGCTGGGGATTAGCGACGAAGAAGGTGTGAGCGGCAGACACGGCCTGATCCAGCTTCTTCAGCTGTGGAGAAAAGGCAGCAGTACCTGTCACGCTCCTGCAGGTCTCTGCTGTTCACACCCACCCCTCACGCCAGCTGCTCCCCAGGTTCACAGAATCACAGAATTACAGAACGGGTCAGACTGGAAGAGACCACAGCAGGTCATCTGCTCCAACCTCCCTGCACAAGCAGGGTCGTCCTACAGCACATGGCACCAGATTGCATCCAGATGGTTTTGGAATGTCTCCGGTGAGGGAGATTCCACAACTGCTCTGGGCAATCTGTTCCAGCGCACGGTCACCCGCACAGCAAAGAACTTCTTCCTAATATTCAGGTGGAACTTCCAGCGCATCAGTTTCTGCCTGTTGCCTCTTGTAGTGGCTGGCACCAGTGAGAAGAACCTGGCTCCATTCCCTTGGCAACCCCCTTTTAGATATTTACATGCATCAATAAGGTTCCCTCTCGGCTGTCTATTCTGGAAGCCGAGGGAAAGGCGTCCACATCCCCTCGGCTGCCCGGCGACCCTCCAAGAAAGGGGTGCCGGGCCAGCCCCCTGCCGTGCACGACAGCACCCCCGGGGGTGCCGGCTCCCACGCCGCCGGTGCCCACCTGGAAGAAGGCCACCTGGAGGTAGTTGTAGGGCTCCCTGCGCTCGAAGTCGCGGCGCACGGCGCGGCTGGCGCGGTGCGCGGAGGGCGCGGGGGGCAGCCGCC
>VZTA01002230.1:29257-53135 GCA_013398855.1 Mohoua ochrocephala | reverse complement strand
TACTCCCGACGGGCCGCGGCGACGGGGCGGGCTGCGCCCGGCCGTGCTCCCGGAGCCGGGCTTGGCCATGGCCCAGGCACGGCGGCTCCCCGTCGTGTGCAGCCCTCCTGCCCCACGGGGCGAGACGGGCCGCCCCCACCGTGCCACTCGCCGGACAAGAAGGTGCCGGCTCCCTTTCCCAAAGAGGGATATGAGGAGCCAGCCAGACCGTAGGAGATGTGGGGAGCATGGGTGCGAAGTGAGAGGAAAGGCAAAGAGCTGGTGTGGCAAAGGGTGCTTGGAGGGCAAGGTGCCCAGGGCATTGGATGCCCAGGGTGCTGCAGTTTGCACAGCTGCTGTGGTGGCCTCTTCCATCACCAGCCAAAAGCGTGGTCCTGCAAACACGGGAAAGGGGGAAGAGAGGACAGGGGACAGAATGGGAGTAGTGCTCAGAGGAATGGTTTGGTCATGTCAGAGGGGTAGAGCTCCCCCTCCAGCTGTGTCACCTCAGCGAGGGCAATCCTGGCTGGAAAGTCTTCACAGGACAATAGACATCTCATTTTCCTGTTACCCATCTTGCAACTGAAGTGGAGGCACCAACACCTTCCTTGTCTTCATTCATTTTAGGGCCTGACGTTTGCCCAAATCTCTGTGCTCCTTTCCTCCACCAGAACGGGGATGGGAGTCCATGTTTGTGGACAGTTAGGGTGCAGCTGCATTAGCACCTCAGTTTGGATCAGGAAACACGAACAATTTAGGTGAAAGGACCTGCAAGATGTGCAGCAAATGTGCTCTGAGCACTATGAGAATTCAGCTTTGCTTTGGGCTAGGGCTAGTCTGAAGTAAGCCCCCAGACTTTTACAGTGTGGCCACAAAGTCTCCATCATCAGCTGTTTCCCTCTACAGATCTGCTCCTGTTGCATCGCCCTGTTTGCTAAAGTGGACCTATGGATCCAGGATCTGCTCAGTTTTGTCACCCTGCTGACAGGGCAGATTTCATTTATCATTCTTGGTATTGGCTGAGGTGACCCCTCTAAGTGTCTTAGATACCCAGGAATTTCATCTGAGATTTGTAGGATCAGCAGAGGGACAGACTCCTGAGGAAGAAAGCTGGAGGTACTGCTGGTTCTTGGGTCCAAGGGCAGCAGCGAAGGCAGTTCCAGAGCTGAAAAAGAGATTTGCTTTGCAGTAGCTGTTGTGAGTGGGGCCTCTTTTGGAGACCGTGAGTAGAATGAGGAACCACTAGAATAGATGCAGCTTTGTGTCAGGTAGGTGATAAGAGATATTTTTGAGGAAGACAGGTGGTGACAGTGCTGCCATGATCTGGCTATTCTTTGGCGTGAGGAACTCCCACAGAGGAACAGTCTTGAGGTGGTTCGGCTCAGTGGCCAGTCCAGCAACAGCAGGAGCCAAAGATGTGAGAAGGGACAGGTCCCTCCTCCTCCTCAAGCTGTATCGTTTGCAGGAGGTTTATGCCTTGAAGTGAGAAGGTCTGTATCCACAAATGCAAACATCTGTGCAGCTTCAATTGTGTCACCTGTATGAATTGCTTAATGCGATAACTTCCACATCACCATCCTCTTCTGATTCAGAAGTTGAGTCTCCTTAGCATGAGTTGTTAGCCTGCCTGCGTGGGTGAATAAATCCTCGTGTTCTCTCAGGGAAACAGCGAACCAAGCTTCCAGCACTTTCTGTACTGTCTGCCTGCCTCTTCTCCACACAGGAAAGGACAGTCTGCAGCCCAGCATCTATTCGTGGCTTGGGCTACACCTGACAGAGATTGGTGAGCAGACCTGGATGGGGACAGTCCTACTGTCTCAAGGAAGCTTCTTGTGTTTGCAAATGAGTCTGGGTTATTAGTTGGAATGAGAGCAAAAAATTGAAGATTTACTGTGAAGCGGAACAAACTCTGTTGGAAGAAGAGCTCTTACCCTAGGGCTGTCACACTCCTAAGCAGACGCTTGTCCATCCATCTCATCTAAATGCGTTTTAAAGATTTCCAGACACTTGGTTTCGCTGTTTTTTGTAGGAGTTGGGTTGCAACTGTGTATATGCTGCATATTGGCAATGCACGTGCAAAGGAGCACCAGTGCTCATACCTGGAAATCCTGAAGCCTCACCGTGCGGGGTTCCCTGTGTATCTGGGAAGGCCAGGCCAGAAGTGCGACCCCTCCACAAGACTCTCATCTCTTAGGAGGACTGACACAGCTGGGAGCAATTTTTAATTCCTACAGAGCGAGACTGCACTCGGACCAGCAACCTGCTGTCTGAAGTCTCAGCTCGCTAAAATAGTCTAAGGCATCCAGGCCTGAAGAAACAGTACTGTTACAATGTCGGGGTATGAAATGGTTTCTGGAAAAGTTCACTGCATAAAGATCAGTTATTTCTGGACAGCAGCTCTGCAGGTCCAGGGAAATGCACTTCCCAGAGGTGCCTTGGATCCTTAAAGGAACAGAGCTCATTAACCAAGAAACAAACGGCAGAATCCTAAAAGCAGAAGCGTTAACACGGCAGCCAAATGCACTTCACAGGGTTTTGATGGTTTGCAGCTCTTACTCAGGACTTTGATAGCGACCATGGGAGGCTTCATATGTTTCTCACAGATCATGGATGCAATTAAATCCACCCTCGGAGCCCCAACACGGCTTATACAGCCTCCTGTGAGGCTACATTGGTGTGCTTGCAAGCAGGTTTCCTGGCATCCTTCCTGGCTCTCTGAGCAGGGTGTGGTTAATGGCTAACAAGAATCCAGCCAAGCATCTCCCTTCAGTGACAGCGACTGCAATGTAGATTTGTCATATCCAAACCTTAGGTGCTATTTCTAGCACCGTACAGCAAGATTTAGTGCGATTTCTCGGATAGCTCATCTGCAAAATGGGCAATTGATAATAGCTCTCATCAGGGGACAGATGACTAGTGCTGGTTATGAGCAACACAGAAATAGTAAGGGTTCACAGTGTATAAACTAGGATTTGGACTTGTGGATGCCTGTTTAGCACGGAATGTTTTTCCTTACACAGCTGGGCACCTTCAAAAATAATTATTTTCTTCTGTCACGTACGTAAATATTTGTATATGATATTTACCATGAGGAAAGGAATTGCCAGGGTAGCCTTGTCAAATATATGAGTGTTGTGATGCTGCATGCCATTTTGCAGAGGCGTGCATGTCCTCCTGCTCCCCCCCATCCCCCTGCCCATCCAACGTAATGCTTTGTGTGTTCTCTTCTGAGCGTTAGGGACCCCTTTTTCATGCCTCCCGCTCTTGTGGCATTGCTGATATCCCAGCGCAGTGAATTCCAGTCTGTAAAGGATGTAAAACTGTCATTTCAGAATTTAATTATGCTGCTTTCCAAAATTACCGAACACTTACTTGTTTGTTCTCATACACAGAAAAGATAATTAGGAGCTCTTGAATCATTAGTCTGGGAACCCACAATATCTGGAAGGAGCTGAAATTACTTCTTCGCTTTAAATTTGTAACACTGAATTGCAATTTTCGTTTTACCTCTGGCTTCTCTAGGTATGTTTGAGGTTTCCCAAGACCAGAACAATCATTTAATTCAAAAATAGCCGGGGCTTTCAGGAGCACTGCTGAGATGCTGGATGCAGCTGACCCCTGCCAGGGAAGCTCTCTGGCTCCCCTCGTTGTTTCAGGTGGTGTGCTGGCCTCTCTGGAGCCATGGTCCTCACGCAGCCAGCATCAGTGTTATTGCTGTTCATCTCCAGAACCTCATCTCCACACCGACAAGCTCAGAGGAGGGATTTCCCAGCACTGGAGCCTGAAACAGGCACCTTGACACGAGCCAGCTGATCCTGAAGCATTGAGGAGCTGGGGTTTCTCCTTTCTTCCTTTTTGATGCCTTGCCAGCGAGGCAATCTCTGCCACCACCTCTTATTCTGCTGTTCTTTGATTCTCCAAATCTGGAAGCACCTCTAAGACTTGGCCAAGCTGGACAGAAGATGAACAGAAGGAGAGCCAAAGGCTTCTTCAGGGGCATGCCAAGGAAGGATGCTGACACGCGTGAGGCAAAGGCTGTGGTTTGGAGGTGTTGCTCAGGGGTGAGTGCACTAACAAACCCTGGGCTTCCTCCTAGGAAACAGACACTTGGGAATACTCTCAGAAAGAAACCAGTCCAGAGCTGAGCATCTTGGAAGAGTCTGGTGCTCCAGCTCTACCCTCGCCTTTGAGAAGGGTGGATGGAAGCTACTCTTTCTCTGCAGCTGCGTTGGGCTGAGTGATGAGCCATTCAAATGGACACTGAATACTGTCCTTCCTCTCCCCTCCCCCGCCCTTCCCATCCCAAATATAAAAAGAAATTGGAAGAGGCTGAAGTGCACAGCTTTTTCCCTTGTAGACCTTGGGAACATGCAAAGAAACACACAGGGTCATTTGGCTCTGAAGGCTGAGGGATGCGAGTGCTTTGCTGCAGAGCCTGCGGGGAGCATGAGTCACATGGATCGCCTCGGCAGATCCGGGCTGACAGCATCCACCAAATCACCGCCTCACGTTGCACTCAAAGGGCAGAAATAAACTGGGAAGCAGGAGGGGCTTGGGGAGGTAGCGCTGTGGGACGGGGTTATTTCAGCCCTTGTGTTCCTAGATCAGCAGAACTGGACAGGGCAGCATATCCTCAGCTGTGTCCAACCTCCTCCCTCCACTGGAGCAAGGAGCTCTGTGGATCCTGACAGAGGACCATGCACTGGAGGTGGCTCCAAAGGACTGAAGCATGTGCTTTTTCCCTTCTGCAGCCCGGAAACGTGGGGAACAGTAGTACCAGAAAAACTGACACAATAGGGAAAAATCAGCACTTCTCATATTTTTCCAAACTCATGCTTTCTGTGGTATTTCCGCATCACTACGCAGAGCTCTTGCTGACATTGTCATTTTGTAAGTATATCCATGTATGCCATCATCTCAGGGCTACTCTGATGAGCTGTCACCACATGATAAAATAAGTCTGTCACTGTGTTTGCTGCTTTGCAGCGCTGTATATTGCTGTGGTTTGTGTCGTGCAGAGGCATTAATTCCATTGCATAGTGTAGATACACCCTCGTCACACCTAGCGAAGGGAGAAGCCCTCAACGCTTCCTGAGGAGGAGGACTGGGATACATGGAAGACAGCCTGTAAAGTCCTGGCTTGGGCAGGATATAACTGCACTCCATTCCAGCTGGGGACTCATCTACCTCGACGCGTTTTGTGCAAGCTTGTTCTTATCTGGTTTGAATCTCTGCCTCTGTGCTGCCTTGAAGCCCACACTGAAGCTTTCAGTATTGCACTCAGATGGAAAGCAAAGCCCAACTAGGACTGACTCTGTGGATGCCTTTTCTCTCAATCAGGGCAGTCCACGCATCTAGGGAACAAAGGAGGTCGTCATATGAAAAGACACAGATAGGAGAGCTGCCAAAAAAAAAGAGATTTATAAGATTGGGGCCTGCAGTGGTTTGTGCTTGCAGGTGAGCTTGAAGTAGAGTAGGGCAGGGTCACAAATTTTGAGATCAGGAGACCCACTGAGGAACTGTGCAGCGTTGAGGAAGGCCTGTCATTTTTGTTGCACTCATCCAGATGGGAGAACTGGGAGCGGTGCATCTGTGGCTGCGGCTGTGGGCTTACAGGCATCCCAGTGGCACCATCACATCTGCTGTCACGCTGACCAGGCCACCTGGAAGCAGACGGAGGGACCTTCTGCGTCGATGGCGGGGGTGTGAGCCTGAGCGCTCTTTGCAGGTGGGTCCCAGCTGTGAATGGGGACACAACCTTTGGTCACTTGTGAGGACTCAGTGTGCCTCTTCCAGCCTGTGGAAGAGAGCACTGCCTCCTGGCTTTGACAGCTGTCGAGCAGCTCCGGCACCTCCGTGCTCTCCCAGCACCAGCATTGTCTGCTACTCATGTATTTCATCCTGGACAGGCCGGGTTTGATGGACCCATGCTGAGAAGAAATTAACTCTACGCTGGCTGAAAGTGGGACACCAGGTTTTTAATAAGCCCTATTAGCTTAGTCTTTTATTGTCAGGTTGATTCTCTTGCTGAAAAGTCAAGGCTGGCATTTTTTGGTAAAGAGATGGTTGGTTCAGCTGCCAGAACCTCAGCGTCTGAACTGCTGGAGATGGCTGCAGTGCTAAAGGAGCTCCCAACAGATGCTCACCCAGCCTGATTTTTTGTCCCATCCGGGTATCAGGTGGTACAGGATAATCCCTCTGCTCCAGATACCCGTGTGAGTGAAAAAAGGAGCTGATTCGGGTACTCAAGCAGTTATTTAAGGTGAAGGGTCTGGACTGCAGAAAAAAGGAGTAGTTTTTTGTTGAGGGGACTGTTCCAAGCAGTTTGTCACGACCATTACATGGACCACCACTGAGTCTGCGCTCATTTTCCCACATACAGCTCCTAAAACGGACCTGTCCTTAAGCCATGATGTTGCCTTGTTCAGCAGATTGATGGGCCACGACTGGCTCCCAAGGTATGCTGGCAGTTCAGGGACAGGACAGGAGCAGGAGGAGCAACTGCACGCACCAGGATATGGACCGAGGCTTTTCCAAAATTAATGCAGTCACGTGCACACGAGCACAAGCTACGAGAAGGAAAGTGGCATCAGCGCGAGCCTTTGTCACTCTCGTTTGAGTGAGGATGATGGTGGAGGAGCAGGCGTGACACCTGTGAGGGCTCACACCTGCTGCCACAGCTGCCTGGGGCTGTGGGGTGGAAGATTTCCCCCGGCTCGCAGGTGCTGTCTGTGCCGTTGTTGCCGCCTGTCTGTTGTCTGTCAGTAACAGTGTGATGCTGATGTGACTGCCACACAGAAAACCCCTCCTCCAGCACCAGGCATCCCACGGAGGGTCTTCGCCACAGGGAGCCCTTCCCACAGCCCAGTGCCCCTCTGTGCCGGTCTCCAGCAAGGCCAGCGCAGACAAACGAACTGGGACTGCAGCCAGTGACAGCTGTAGGACCTCAAGGCCTTTTTGACCTGCCACTAGCAGACAGTAGAGTAACTTCTGTAAATACAAGACTTCTGTGTACATATTTTAACAGCATTTTTCTTTCAGGACGTTCTGTCATCTCTGCAACATGCTTTTAGTTCCATCCGAAATTTCCTGGGCTTTTCACTCCCTCTTCTCATCTCCTTGAGCCAAAAAATAAGGGTCATTTTGGTGCAAAACATTTCCAGTGGCTTTCTCAGAAGCATCTGCTCTCTGCGCTCTGTGGGATTACACAGTTCAAGGCTGGTTTGTTCTCCTAGGAAATTACTTTCTCACCCCCTTCCCAAACTTACCTTCTAGATCAACATTCAGGACTTCTTTAGGCTCCGACTTCCAGAATCTATTGGTATCCTGAACTGCCCTCCCGATAAAATTAGTTCTGAATTATCCCACTGATTGTGCTGTTTTGACTTGTTTGTTGGCTTGTTATGGGAGAGGTGAAAGCTACAGTCTGAGGGATAGATATGGGGGATCAGAGATGCAGGTCTAGGGGTAGATATGTAGGACACAGACTGCCCAGGAAAGGCAAATGAGCATGGACAGACAGGTTTCACAGAGAGCAAAGAGCTGGTGCATTAAGGAAGGCTCATGGCAACCGGGGAGGTTGGAGATAGTGAGAATCAGCACTTCACATCCTAGCAGGAAGGAGAGAAATGTGAATTTGAACCAGACAAGAGCGCCTCAGAAAAAATGTAGTCCAGCTTGCAAAAAAATAACTCCCAACCCCAAAGTAATTTATTGTCGCTCAGGCAGATAAAAGAAGCGCATAAAATTGGTTCCACAAGAAGGTCAAATTAAGTGCATGAGCAAAATACAAGCATATTATATGTGTGTATATGTGTGTGTGTATATATATATATATGTATGTGTCTTCTGTTCAGTGTCTCTCATTATAGAACTGGGGATCAATCATAACCCTTCCGAGTTTCTTGCCTTGTCCATTGGCTCCTAGCCAGACAACCTCCCTCCACAGCATTAGACTGGGGCTACGATGATGAAGGAATAAAGAATTGCATTAAAACAGGAGAGAGGGAGATGGATTCACAGAGCACTATGGGCTGCCAGGTGTTTAGGTACAGGCAGAGACTTCACCAGTCCTTGTGACGCCAGTGCTGCAGCATTACTTTTTCAGCCGGCTGCAAGAGAAAAGGGCTCCATGAGTACCACCCCCCACTTTTTTTTGGATAGAGAATGACTGCCTGCCTCTGTAGCTGAGGATGCAAACAGTTACTTGAGCATCCACATGGCTGCAGCTTAGGTTTCAGTTACACTGAGCTGCTTACTTGGCAAAGAGAGTTAAAGAACAACTGTATCAGCACTTGTACTGCACAGATTTATCTAGATTTTGATGTATCTGTATAGGCTTTGTCCTCTCTTTATGGGGATTATTTTTTAACCTTGATAAAATGTAGGTGAAAACGAGGTGAATTCTTTGACACGTGTTACGCTCTTCACCACATATACATCCCAGCTGTGATGCAGTATTTGCCAATAAACATTCTCATTGGATTCTTGGTGACAGTGAAAAAAAATTAGGCGAAACTATCACAGTTTGCCCATGTCACCGGTGAAAATGAAGCAGAAGTCCGGTTCTGTACCCAAACATTCGTTGAACTTGTTCATGCAATCATTTGTGCTTCCCTTCGCACTCCACTTCCAGTGACAGAATGGCTGTCAGTGTTTCCAACAGCTGCTTCTGATGCCTGATACCATATAAGCTTAAAGACATGGAAAAGGGCAGCTTCTCTGCTGGGAAATCCTTGCTCCCATGAAAAGGGTCATGAGACAATGGTGTATTTCACATCACCCAAGGCCTTTAGGAAAGGGTACAAATCACTGTGTTCCGTGATTATTTCTCCTCTTTTGTTACTCCTGGGAGGTTATTGGCAATTTTCACCAACTGCAGTCCAGCACTGCTCTAGCAGAGCTGGAATTACATTATGGACATCACGGATTTTTAAAATTTGGGTTTCATCCTTGTGCTTGGTCGTGTGCCTTCCACCTTCACAACCTTGATATCCAGATCTCAGATTCACTATGGAGCCTACCAAAGGGCTTTGGAGCTCCTGCTTGGGTTGGGCTAACATCTCTCAGCATTAAGATAATTCGAGTGAAACCACTCTGCTCAAAAGTTTTCCAGCACCGTGCTACCACAGGTTTGGGATTTAACATAGCTCATAACTCGTAAGCAGGATTTAACACGAGTAAGAGCTGAAAATGCTGAAATGCAGCTGCACTGTTTCACCAAATAGGCTCAAGTTTAATTTCTCCCCGCTCAACCATCCAGCCCCTCTCTCTTGAAAACAGTCTTTGCCCGTCCTGGGTGCCCTCATTGCCACTTACCGTTGACACTGACACGTCTTGTTTTCCAGCAAGTATTGTCTTGTTTGTGCCATCCTTTTTGCCCGTTGCTGCCAGGAGAGAAGGGACAAAGAACAATTGGATATTTTTATGCTTCAAATGCTTTCCTCTGATGTGGTAGTAAAGTGCTGTCTGACATCCGCAGACTGCCCATCTCAGAAACTTACTTTGAGTCTAAGGATTAACCCTTTATCTGTTCTGCCCTGCACCCAGACAGGAAATCTGGCTCCTCCTGTGGTTTGGAGAGCCAGTACTCTCTGCACCTTTCACAGGGACCATGGCACTCACCCTCCTCCGCTGCCAGTTTATACCACTGATGATGCACAGGCACCCAAGGGCAAACACCAATAAACTGCCAGCAACACTCGCTCCAGGTATCGCATAGTTAACCCAAACAGGAGCTTCCTCTGTGGGAGGAGAAAAGTATTTAGACACAGAAACAAAGAGAATGTTATAGCTTTAGGGTTGGGGCAGGGACGTGATGCTGATTTCCATACCCACGTGGTAGTGAAGGCTGATCTTTCTGTCACCGTCTTCTACGAGGTGACAGCTCCACAGCCCTGCAGCACTGACGTTCACCTCTAACTTTACTTCGTGCTGCTTGGAGTACTTCTTGTCTGTCTTAGCCCCATTCACATGTTCCCAGAGCAAGAGGGCATTGGGTGGGAGCGGATCAGAGACCTGGCAGGTCAGGGTCATATTGACCCCTCTGGAGAGTGGCCCAGCAGGGTTAGCTGAGACTGTAAAGGCAAGAAAAGGACATGTGAGTGAGGGGATGGGAAGATGGGTCTATCCATGCTCTTGTGCCTTGCAGGTTTCTGCAGCTCCTCTTCTTCATGACCCACTTCTCTTTCTCTCACCTTTCATCACCACCAGCTCTATCTTGCTCTGTGCGTGTCTTCCTTGGTACTCTAGCTGGCACTGGTACTGGCCAGAATGGTTGAAATGGACTTTGGGGAGCTTCACTTGTATGGTATCTTCAGGTTTTCTTTCAGGTATCTCAAACAGAAAGTTGCTGCTTTTTCTGGTCTCATGCAGCTGTCCTTGTGCCGTCACGTTGAAATGAAGCAGCTCTTGAGCATTCGCACTTTCCTGTTGTTTCCAATTCAGCTGTCCTGTGAAACCTTCTTTCCATTTTATCTTCTCGGAGTTCAGATGCCACGATAAGATGACTGTGCTATCGACAGTTGCATACTTTCTTTCCAAATCTGGATTCTGAAAACCTGAATTTAGAAGAGACAAGGAATACAGAGGCAGAAAAAGCCATGGTTACGCTTTCCCATATCTACCCTTTATCCAGAGTGAGGCACGCTGCACTCAGTTGAAAAAGGACTTGGAGAAAAGCCATGACATCCTCCAGGAAGGTTAAACAGTTAATGTCTGAGAATAAGACAGTAGAAAGATCCAAAGCTCCCAAGCACAGCAGAGCTGAGAAGAACAGACCCCGAGGAAAGGAGAATCTTCTCCTCACCAAGCCTGGAGAGGAAAATGAGTGTGAGTGTGGAACAGAGCTCAGGCAGCAGAACAATCCCCAAGCTGCATTGCTGGAAGCCCTGGGAAGTCAACCCTGGGGCACCAGTGCTTGAGATGCTGGAGATAAAAAGTTAAACTCATGAGCTGAAAGGAACACTGGTTCCCAGGCGTGTGTGTGAGTTCCATTTTTGTTGTCACATACCTAATACCTTCACAGCAAAGGAGATATTCTGATTAATCAACGGAGAGTCTGAACGGACCTGACACACCCAGGTCCCACTGTCCATAGCCTTCAGTTTCTTTAAACTCAATACGTATTTTTGACGGGTCTTGCTTTGTAATTCTGGTGTTACTCTGTTATTGTTACTGTTAAACAATGTGATGCTGAGATCAGGTAGCGGACCGGATGAATTTTGCATTAAAATCAGCTCAGGGACTTCATTTTGCAGAAAGTGCCCGTCCAAAGAGATTGTCACTGTGAAAACAAAAAAAGCACAGCCAGGAAGTCAGTTCCTCTTCCTGCAAGAGAGGAACAAGTGTTACAGCAAAGTGGAGACATTGTGCCCTGGAGATGGAGGAGAAATGAACTGTGATAGCCCAGGACACAAGAAATGTAGCTGGATAAAGAATCCCAGCAGAGATGTCTCCTCAAGCTCTATGGTCCCCTCCCCTCCTGATGGCTAAAAGCCCTCCACTCACTCACATTTAATGACATGCAGTGAAGTGCAGACTTTGTGAGAGCCATATTTACAGGTGTAGATGCCAGCGTCGGAGAGCTTCAAATTGTGCACATTCAGCTGTTTGTGTTCCATCTTGATCTCAGCTCGACCAGTAATGAAATTTGGTTCTTTTGAAAAAATAGGCTTGGTTAGGAGGGAAGAGGTTTCTCAGCCTTATAAAGGGAGAAGGGGTAATGAATTGCAAGCCTTACTTTTCCAATATTTATTATTCTTTTCCATACGCCATAGAACAGTATCATGGTACATCCAGCTCACAACTGCGTCCCGAGGTAATCTTGAGTCAGGAGGTATGCCTGTGCAGTTCAGGGTCACCTCCCCTCCTGCGAGCCCAGTCTGGAATTCAGTTTGCTGAGCCATACTGGAGATCAGACCTGAAAGTCAATACCCACCAAAAAAAGGCATAAGTTCACTTTCTGAAGGGTGGCTCAGTGAACACTTCCCAGCCCTCCAAAAAGATGTTGATATTTCTCCTCCCTTTCCCAGATGCTGAAATTATCCTCAGGTTTTGAATTTGTCACTCCTTTTTCTCATCAATCCATCCATCCATCCATCCATCCATCCATCCATCCATCCATCCATCCATCTCATTTATTACCTGGCTAATGGTTATTCTCTTTCACATCTATTCAGAGAAAAGGAAAAATACCAGTAGTTATGGTGGACTGACTGTCATTTGTAATTTTGAAATGTCAACAACTTTACTGAAACAACCTTTTTCCACTGGGCAAGACTTAGTTATTCTATTGGTAGCAATGGAAGAAGAGCACGTGTCAGCCCTTCTTCACTCCCCAGTCAACACCTGATGCAGCACTGACGAATTTGCTCACGCCTTCTTCCGTTTTTGCATGGACAAAGACTGAAAACACAGAAAAATGAAGAGATAAAGTAAAAAAGAAAGAAAGAAGGCTGACCTAATGTCCGGTTCCTGCTCTTGGAATGAGGGCTATGTGACAGTAAAAGAAATAGGATGTATAAGGGTGAAGAAACATTAGGAGAGGTTTCTGGGGAGAATCACTTCCTTTCCTTCACTGTAAAGAAGGTTTCTGCAGGAGACCTTAAGAAGGAGATGGAGTTGCCAGAGGTAAGATTGGGAATAACAGAGTTGTGGTCTCCTGCCTCACTGCTGGTAAGCTCTCAGAGATGCCTGACCTGCAAATCCCCCAGGTGACCTGAGTACTAAAGAGCTGTAGAAGTGTAAAATGAAAAATTTACGTGAGTTTAATGTAGGGTTTGCCAGAAGTTACATCCCTCTAAGAGGTAACCCGCAACAGTACCAATACAGATTTTCGATAATTGCACATTGGACTACAGAAGTTTATGATTTTGTCTTAAACTGTGAAATTAGAAATGTTATTAATAAGAGTTGGTATCTCTTGCTTTTCACTTGGTTCTAGGGTGCATAAGAGATTTCCAATCTTTCCCCTGTGACCAGAGGCATCAAAGCTGAGTATCTGAGAAATGCAGGCTTGGCCTTATTCGCTGTCTTTCCTTTCTTGAAAAACGAGCACTAAGAAGTCCACCAAAGCTTATAACATCAGCAGTCAAGCTAAGCAAGCCAGTTGCATCCCATTTGTAAGGGCAGATCCATGATGAGATTCTGAAGAGCACATCACGGATGTGGTTATGCATCACAGATAAGTTTTTGCCCAGACAGCTGGAGGCAGCGTGGAGGGCGGTATTTTCCACTCTGCTTGGTGTGTATCCCGGTTCTCACAGGACCCTCACTCCTGCATCTCTGCCGGGCAGCTCCCCAAACCTGGCGATGCACCCTGGTTTTGGCTGGCAGGCTGAGCAGGCGGGCTGGGAACGACCTGAGTCCCAAAGCTAAACTCTGTGAGGAATCTTACACGGCACATCAGGAAGAGCCTAGAAATACACTGAATGTAATGTTGTGAGGCTCGTGAAAAGGCTGTGAGAACCGTGAGGGTTTGCTGAGGCCAGGACTCACCCAGATGCAGAAGCAAGAAGGCGGCAGGCACGCAGCTCACGGCTCTGCCGCACGACTCCATCGCTGCGGGAACGCTCCTCCCGTCCGCGGAGCGCAGGGCCGGAAATGCTCTCACTGCCAAGGGACCTTATCCTGGAAGACCCAAATGCTCTGTTAATAATGTTTGGTTTTCGGACCTCGATGGATGGGACTTGCGTTCCCAGTCAGCTCCCGCCATCCTTCAGCTCATTGGGAAAGTCACCAGAGCCCTTTGTTTCAGCAAAGAATCCATCTGCAGCGTGCCCCTGGAGTTTGGTAATAAACATTTCATTTTACTCATCCCTAGGTTTCTGGCATTCATCAGGCAGCAGCTGTTTATACTGCCAAGAGTTCTGTGCTTTTTTACTTCTCTATGGTGGGTTATCATCACTCTTGCAGAGATTAAAGCTAAACACATACAGGGCTGCATTAGCAAGAGCACAGCCAGCTCTGCTGGAAGTAGAGTGAAGTAATTATTTCTCTCTATTTGGCACACCTGAGGTCTCATCTAGGATACAGGGTACAGTTTTGGGCCCCCAGTACAGGAAGGATGCCAACAAACTGCACGGAGTTCAATGGAGGGCTAGTGAGAGGGTGAGGAAGCTGGAGCACATGACATACAGGGAGAGGCAGAAAACTGGGTTTGGTAGGGAGAAGGGAGCCAAGGTGGGATCTAATTTCAGTTTCCCCTTATCTAAAGGATATTACCTAGAAGAATAAGCCACATTCTTCTCAGATGTGCACAGGAGAGGAACAGGAGGCAGCAGCCATATGTTGAGCAGGGAAATGTTGACTAGATATAAGGAAAACTTTCTTCCCACTGAAGGTGGTTCAGCAATGGAATAGGTGCCAAGAGATGCTAGGCAATTTCCACTGTTGGAGACACTCAGAAGTTGCATTGTCAAGCCCTGAGCAAGATGTTGTAGTTTTAGATAGGAGAATGGACTGGAGACCTCCCAATATCCCTTGCCATCTAAATATTTCTGTGTGATTTTGTGATTCTGTGATTACAGCCATCTTTAGGCTGTTATTAATATTTTTCTTCAGGTTTGGGTTCGGTTTGTTGTTTTTTTTTTTTTTTTAACTTCTTACCTTAAAAATCTCAATAACCGGCAAGTCCGATGTTGGAAAGACGTGCTTGAATTCTTTGGACTATTCAATGAAAAGTGTGGGGAGAAGGGAGGAATGAGGTCCAAAAGAAGTTTCATTAATGGTAGCAAAACCTTAAGTGGGAACTGGAAGCTAATGATCACGTTAAGGTGAGTTATCAAATTAGCTGCAGTTTCTGACTGTAGCAGAGACCAAGTGCTGGTGCCAGCTGCAGCTGGGTGGGCTGACAAAGTGAAGGGGACCGTGGCTGCTGGTGCAAGGACACTACAGAGTTCTCCATCCCTAAACCAAGGCAAAAATCCCAAAAGGGAAGCCAAGCAGGTTAAATGCTCTGGGGAGTGAGCAAGCCAGTGAGATGACCTCACTTCTGTGAGAGCAGGCAGTCCTCGTGTCAGGAGTGTGACAGACCGAAGGCTGGAGTCATAATGGGATTAAACTGAAAGGAGATGCATGAATAATTTTCTACAATATTTATATGTATGATGTGCAATATTAAGTATAATGTATTCTATTAGAGGATAATTTAATACTGGAATTAATTGAAATGATCAGAGCATGTGAAGCTATCAAAGAGTAGACACTACACCAGCACTACATTTAAATGGAGATCAGGTCGGCGTGACATCTGACATCCAGAGCGATGTACGCACGTGCACAGATGAAAAATATGTGTGCAAGAGCAAGGCAGCAGCCATATGCACCATCAGAGGAGAAACAGGTGGCAAAGATGCAGTCAGAGGAGATTTGTGGCTTTCCTCACGCAAAGCAAAAAACCCATCCCAGACCAGGAAATATTTGCACGAGCTGTTTTCTGCGAAAATTGTAAAACAAAGGAGCCGGTGCATATGATTGGAGATCAATCCTAACGAGATGCACAGGCAGTGATGAAGCAGTTTGCTGGGTTAAGCTTCAGAATAAAGAAAGGGGCACTAACAAGGCATCTGTATGCATCTCACTCGGAAGGAACATCGATAACTGAGAACTGGCACAGGGCCCTGAGTAAGATCCATTCCTGAGGTGACAGGAGAAACCTCATCCCTGCTGTGAAATCTCGCATCACCTGTGCCTGTGGGATGAAAAATCAGCCCCCGCTCTAAAGTAATATCTGTGAATTAACAGTTCAGTGATGGGTTTCAAATATTTTAAGTCATTAAACTTTATATAAAACCTGAAGGTAATGGAACAAGTAAAAATTAATGAAATCGCTGAGTCACACCTCATAATTTTGTTTTGACTGGGAATCTGTTCTCCTGTCATATGGCTTCAGTTTGTTCTTTGCCATCTTGCTTCCTGGGTATTGAGCAAAACCACACAACCAGAGCACCATGGGACCGGTGAACTGATGACCTTGTGCAGCTTGGTAGATGCAGATTGATGCATCTTTGTTCTTCTGTTTCTTCTCATGGTTTCAGAACGACTGCATTCCCACTTTGTTCACACTAATCTTTGTATTTCTGTGGCAGATCTCCACAGTGCGATGTTACCACCTACATGTTACAAGTCAGTGGGGAAAATGGGTTGCCTTCAGCTAGGATTTCTTTTACACACTTTCCCTCTCTCCCTGTCTGTTTCTGCTTCTCATGCACGCCACTTCCTATTCCCCACTGCCTTTCTATCTCCTTCTGCATCCCTCCAGGCCAGATCACAGGCAACGCTGCTCCGGAGTTTACAGATCTCAGTGAACGAGGCTCCGCTGCGTTAACGGAGCAAGCTGCTCTCATTAGCGGATGCTTGTAGCAGACCCACAGCCTCCTTACAGGCAGCCCAGCTGTATCTTTCGGTGGTACTCATAAATTAAGCGGTGTCACAGAATGTCCCCAGGCACTGGAACATACTCATCAGTCCTGTTAAATTGCTAGTACATTTCCTGACACATTTTTGGCCGGGGACAACTCTCGCTCTCCCGAGCAACTCTTGGGATGCATTTAGGTGTTAGCATGGGCCAGGGACCTCTCCCATTAGGTGGCTGGCATGTGGCCAGTTCATTTTGGAGGTTAAGTGAGTTTAATAGCCCACACCATCTCATGCCAGCTGGCCTCTGTGCCAGAAACAGTCCAGGCATACTTGATTTATTAGCACGTCTAGCAACGGAGGAGCAGGGCTCCCTCCCAAGTGAACATTGATTTCCATTTCATTTTAACTTCCCCCTCTTATTAAACTGGTTTAATTTCCTTCTTGACTTATTTTAATGATCCCTGCCTCTCTGAGGGATAGGAAAAGGAGAGCTGAGGTAGTGAGTAGGCTTGCTCCAGAGAATGATGCCTGCAGGACCAAGTCAGGCCTGGAGAACATCTGCTCGAGAGCAGGGCTGGCAGCCCCTCACTCCCTCCAGCTCTGAACCCCAGTGGGTGATGGCTACAGAGACCTCTCCACAGGCTGGCACCGGCGTGACACAGGAGGAAACTTAGATTAAAAAAAACCCCAACAAATAAAAACTTGGCAACCGCTCCTGATGCAGAGCAGGCCATCTCCTTTTCTCGGTGTGTTCCTGTGCCTCTTTCTTGCAGTGTGGTTTTGTTTTCTCCTCTCGCTCTTGCTTGTGGCTGTGCTTTTGATCTGGCAGCAGCTCGTTCTGCCGGGGTGGGGGGGCCCCCAGCCCTCCCCCCACACCAGGGCTCCACACCTCAGCTTCCGCTGCGGCATTTCCCCTTGCGGTGCCTGCCGAGGGCTCGGGAATGCAGCTGCCTCTTGCCCCTGCTCAAGAGCTAGGCTCAGCTGCGGGGCTCTAGGCTAAAGGTTTTCGCCTCTCCACAGTTTAAAAATCTAAACCAAAGCTGACTTGGCTCTTTCACCAAATAGCAGCTTCTTTGAATTTACTTCTTAACATTAAAGCAAACGTCAGGTGGGCAGCAGGCAGGGTAAGAGACCAAGTGCCATGAAAATAGCCAGCAGAGAGCAAAGTTATGACAGCAGTGAAGGTCATTTCACTCCTCCTACTGACCCCCTGGACTGTTTGACCCTGCTTCCATTTCCTCCTGAGCACCTCTGCCTGCTCATCCGAGAGCAGCTGCCACCCTCCCGTTGGAGCTGCTGGGAGAGGGAAGTGCTGGAGCAGGGTCTGTGGGGTCACACAGGTGAGAGCAGCTGATCCTCCCCGGCAGAGCTCCCACCATCAGAACAAGGCAGGGTGGTGAGGCCACTGTGTCAGCACCAGCTGAGCTCCCTTCAGCCATAAAGTACCCCATGCCCAGTTCCATATGCCTGGAACCATGTGGAGGCCACAAGAAGTGGCTCCATCTCCACAGCCCAGGCTGTTCCCTCCTGGCCTGAGGGGAAGCCAAGACCTGCCTTTCTACAGCCACCGGAGGCTGTGACTAATCAAGGCACTGTGATGCACTCTGAAATCAGGTCCTCCGTCACCCTTCCAAGCCCTGTATGTGCTTGGGATGACATTGGGTACCATCCTTCCTTAATTTTGCTCTGGTGAATACAGGTTCCCCCCATGAGGCTGTGGCAGATCAGGTGGGCACTGTCCCTGGGTGCTCAAGAACCGCTGGTGGGGATGAGCTGGATGCTCAGTTTCGATGAGCCAAGCCCTGCTGTGCTGCAGGCAGCTGTGGCAGACATGTTCATGAGACACTGGGGAGGACAAAGGAAAGGTCAGGGACACCTCGTTGCAGCCTTTCCGTGCTTAAAGGGATCTTATAAAAAAGGTGAAGAGCAACTTTTTACATGGACAGGTAGTGATAGGAGAAGGAGGAACGGTTTTAAACTAAAAGAGGGCAGGTTTAGATCAGATGTTAGGAAGAAATCTTTTACTCAGAGAGTGATGAGGCTCTGGAACAGGCTGCCCAGAGGAGCTGTGGCTGCTCCATCCCTGGAAGTGTTCAAGGCCAGGTTGGATGAGGCTTTGAGTGACCTGGTCTAGTGGAAGGTGTCCCTGCCTGTGGCAGGGGTGTTGGAACGAGATGTTTTGTAAATGTCCCTTCCAACGCAAACCATTCTGTGATCCTACGATTCTAACCTGCACCAGGGGCTGTTGAGTTCATAGTAGAGAGCACTGAGTAGCAACCTGAACTCAACCTTAATGCACCATGTGGAGGAAGGAATATCTGAGGTGGCTGACGGAGGCTGACGGAGTAGGCTACGCCACCTGAAAGTTGAAAAATTCAACCAGAAATGAAACTCCTGCTTTCAACAGCACAGCAGCCCATGGAAGGGGTAAGCAAGCCTCTTTTCTGTTGTCCTTAGATTGAAAGGATCCCTCTTTTTCCAAGAAATCCTGCTCACTCAGCCCTGAGCTAATGGATCAAGCGGCATTGGCAGCTAGTGTCAGGCAGCGAGCCAGTCAGCCCGGATTAGCAGAACAGACCCCTCCGGTCTCAGCACGTACAGATGTGAGTAGACGTCCTTACTTAGCCAGAGACTGGCATCTTCTTATTTTTGCAGGCTTTTTTTAGAATAAAGTTCCCCTTCCTGGAGGGCACGTGGAGAAGGTGATAGCAAGTGGCAGCTGGTAGAGGGCTGCTCCCCAATGCATTTGCAGCCCTTGGGGACATGCAGTCACCAGTGACAGGCCCTCATATAGGACATATTTCCCTATATATGGGTTTAAAAGATCCATGAGATCCCCAGGCTCTGAGGCAGGTTGAGCTTTTTGTAGCTCCCTTTTTTTCTGCCCCTTTCAGAGAAAAATCCAGGGAGACAAACAGTTTTTAGTTAAAATTAAAAGGCCTCAGAGAATTGCACAGCCAGAAGTATTCTCGAGTCCAAGGTTTAAGATGGTTTTACAACAGACCTCTAAGCGGGGCAAAGTCAATCCACCCATGCCGAAACAGAAACTTGAGTGGAGTAATAAAGTTCGAAGTAAAGTAATAAAGGAATAAAGCCCGAAAACGGGCTGGCCTCTTAGCAAAAGAAAGAGTTTCCTTACCTCTTTTCTCTCAGCCTCTGTGTTTGTGTCTCCTTGTGTTTGTCACCTGCAGTAATTGATCTCACCCAGCTACAGCTGAAACAAAAGAGGAACGAAGTTGATGTTCAGCAAGCAGATGTTTGGTTGGCCTTGATGTCTCCTCCTCTCCAGCCGGAGCGACAGCGAGGTCTTGCTGCCAGCCCAGGTTCTGCTGACATCCGCCGAGTTCTCTCGGCAGATGGCGATTTCCCAAAGGCACGTGATTTCGGCTCTGGGTGCGAACAGAAATGGACCTCAGCGGAAGGCGATGTATGGCAGCGGTGGGGAGAATGAGTGTGCAGAACAGAGAGAGCCTATTGGCCATATGGCAGCTGATGGAGGCCGTGACGGGGCTGAAACTTCGGCATGAACGGTTGGGAGCTGGTTCTGCTCCACTGAGGAGGAAAGCCCACAAACTAACGGGTTAGCTGAGCAGATCCGGACCCGGCCCGCACCTCCCGCGCTCTGTGAGAGTAATCCGAGCTCCATTTCCCAGCCTGTCTCCTGCGCCACGAAGAGGAGGCACCTCTGAGGAGCTGACCCCAGCCCCACCCGTCTGTGGAGTATGTCTGAGATTTAGGGTGAGATGAGAGAATGTTTTCTTTATAGAAGTGTTGGCTTTACTTTGGCTGTCTGCAGCACCCACCCAGCTGCTCTCTCATTCCCCCTCCTCAAGCAAGGCAGGGGGAGATGAGATGAAAAATGCTCTCAGGTCAGGATAAGGACAGGGAGATCTCTCCCCAGCTACTGTCATGGGCAAAACACACTTAACCTGGGGAAAGAGTAATTTAATTTATGGCCAATTAAAAACAAATAAATTGGTAAAATAAAGTGATACATTAAAAAAACCCAAACACCTAAAAAAAGCTTCTCCCACCTCTCTTTTCTCCCCAGGCTAATTTCACACCTGACTTTTCTGTCTCTCCTTCCTCCCCCAAAGTGTCACAGGTTGCACAGGTCATGAGAGTTGTGGTCAGTTCATAGCACTCCATCTGTGCTGCTCCTTCCTGTTTATGCTGTTCCTCTGCTCCACCGTGGGGTCCTTCAAGAAATGCTCTGACGTGGGTGCCTCCCAAGGACTGCAGTTCTTCATGTTCATCTTGACATTAGAAAGACCTTTTTTGCAGTGAAAGCAATCACTCACCGGAACAACCTCCCCGGGGATGTGGCAGAGTTGCCATCGCTGGAGGCTTTCAGGGTGTGACTGGGCAGGGTGCCAGATGACCTCACCTAGGAACCCAGTGTGGGTCCTCCACAGGCCACAGCTCCTGCCAGAAAACCTGCTCCAGTGCAGACTCTCCATGGGCTGCCGGGGAATCTCAGCTCTGGCACCTGGAGCACCTCTTGGCCCTCCTTCTCCCCTGATCTTGGCGTCTGCCGGGCTGTTTCTCCCACGTATTGTCCTTCCTGTCTCTCACAGCTGCTGTGCACAGGTTTTTACCCTTTGTTAAATACGCTTTCACAAATTTGCCACCAGCATCACTGAAGAGCTCAGCCTTGGTCTGCAGTGGGTCTGTTTTGGGGCTGTCTGGACGTGTCTCTGACTGACATGGGGCCAGCTCCTTCTCACATCTCACAGAAGCCACCAATGCAGCCCCTGCAGTACTAAAACCTTGCCCTGCAAACCCAATATAAGGTTACTCTTTGGTAACCTGTACCAACCTGTACCGCTACTGAATCTCAGCTGTTTCCCTTCTCTGTAGGGTGGAGGAGGGGGCTTTTGTGGTTTTCCACCCACATTTGGTCTCTCTCTCTCTCTGAATCCCAGCCTCAGCCAAGGTGGCGGAAACCCACTGAGCCCCAGACACGGCTGAGATTTCATCTCTGTGCCACCCACTCTTCTCCTCTTGGCAGTGACTTGCCCCTTTGTCTGGAGGGTGGGGGTGCGAGATGCAACCAGGCTTTGGGGGGAGCAGGGACAGACAGTGAGGCTCACAACGTGCCACCAGCTGTGACAGCAACAGCGGCAATCAGGCCTCGAGCGCCAGAGCTTCTCCACTGGTTGTGACTTTGGAGAAAGATGATATCCCATCTCAGAGAGGGAGTCACCTGCGTGAGACAGGAACTTCCCAGTGTGGGGCAAAAACATTGGGATGGGATGGGATGGGATGGGATGGGATGGGATGGGATGGGATGGGATGGGATGGGATGGGATGGGCACTCTGCCAGCGTCCAGAACTTGTGAAAGCCCTTTTTTGAGACACAGCTCTCCTGCAAGAACCTGACGTATCACATCAACATCTTCAAAACTCTCTCACGTGTGTCAAATAGAAATGTCCTTTCTGGTCCCCAGCTGCCAGAGAGGGGCTGTCCTAGGGAAAAAAAAGAGTTAAGAAAACTCAGGCTGGGATTGTAAGGCTGTGGCATCTCAGTGCTTGGGGATCTGGGGCATTGAGCTGATGCTTCAGTTTGTACAGATTCTGGGTTGCATTTTATCTCCCCAGCATGCTGTAATGAAGAAGCATTGGCTTGTTTTTAAGCAGTTGGTTTATGTCGCCGCAAATATCTACCAGAAATAGCATTCCCTGGAGGGCTAAATAGGAAAATGCACTTGAACTTGCTGCAGAGTTGCAAAGAGAAGCAGGGCTGTGGGTCTGAGGTGACAAAGCTGCAGGCTTGTCACGTGAGAATGCCTGTTCTGCATCCGCTGTCACCCTAGGGCGGGGGTCCATCCCTTGGAGCTGCTACAGTTGTGCAGGGAACAGATACCTCTGGGACCAAGGGTCACAGCGTGCAGTGACGTGTTTGTATCACTTTCATCCAAGCATCTCAAAGCACTTTGCAAGCATTAATTAAACATCAGAATCCAGAAGGGATGAATAATATTAGCCAGTCAGTCTCTCTTCTGAATGTAATATTCCTCATAAATATTTAACTGGTTTTTAAGTTCTTTGCGAGTCTGGTTCTCACCTCGCTGGGACAGTTGCTGTACTGCACCCCTGGGGAAAGGGGGCTCATCCAGCATCACACACCGACCCTGCGGCACAGCGAGAACAGCCTGAGCGCTACACACAGCTCTCCCCCCACAGATCAGTGGCTGTCATGTTTCCCTGCTTTATCCCCTGCAGAGACACTTTGCGCTGTCTCTCTTTGCTCTAATCCCATCACCGGCAATGTTTTTGCAAGCTGGGGTTGGAGAGAAACAGATCCTCTCAGCAGAGAGAAGCAGCTTCCAGGCTGTGCTGGGTGATGGTCACGGTCTGCAGAGACACTGAGTCTCTCCAAGGAAGTGAGACAAAGGGAGAAAAGGGTCTCAGAAATCAGATGTTGAGAAAGACCTTTTACCTGGCTTCACTGGAAAGCCAAGGTGCCTCCAGAGATCGTCTCCTTAAAACCAAGTTCCCTTTGCATCAGTGGAGGCTATGAGTGTGCCTCTGTAGTCTGACAGGTAAAAGATACCCAGATCTGTTGGAAAATTAGTGATTGCTCAGTGGTGCTAGAGAGAAGGAAGGACAAGTGTTTGACACAGCATAAAAAACAGATCTTCAGGCACCTGACTGTCAACGGCTTCAAAGGCCGGCAGCGTTCTCTTTGCAACAGAATAGCTGGCACCTGGTGAGCTGCTCGAGGGGCATTTCTGAAACTAGATGTGGGAGCTAGAAACAACAAGCTGGCTGCTGAGGGGCCCCAGTGATTTGCCCCAGCACAGCTGTGTCCCTCAGAAAGGGGGAAGGCTCAGGAGAGATACCTCTCTGCAGGCACTTGGAAGCCTGAATTAGGAAGAAAGGGCTCTCTAAGCAGGTATCATAAAGGTTCATTTGCTGATCTCAGTGGAAAACCAGGAACCCTCCAGAGATGTTCTTCATGGGCAAGGGATCCCCTGGGTTTAGTCAGGAGGTGTGGAGCCTGATGGAGGAAAGCTAGCCAGGTGTGCTGGGAAGTCAGGGACTGCCGGGAGGGCACTGGACAGAGGAATCAAGAATCGCTGCCTGTGGAAGTGCATCACCAAAAGTGACAGGGGCTAAAGCAAGCCGAACCAAAACCAATCCCGTGTTAAGGACGGGTGAGAAATGCAACAGGCAGGAGAGAGGTGGCTTGCGGAGTTTTTAGGGACCTGTATGGGATGCATATTGCTTCCTGTCTCACTATTAATGACCTCGGCAAAAGCGAGGGGGAGAAGCTGGTGACAATAATTTTGCTGGCCAGCTGGAGGTGTTTCATCAGCACATCAGCACATCAGCACAGAGGGTCTGGAATATCGCACTGGAAGCAGCTTGGGGCTCGGAGCATTAAAGCGGGACGCACCACAATGGCACACGCTTCCCCAGCCGAAAGCAAAGGGAGAGAAGGACCTGGGCGTGCCGGGTGTCGCCGGGGAGCTGAGCCTCGGGAGCGCGTAGCGCAGCGCGCACCGCGGGCGGGCGTGGGCGGCAGCGGGCGCGG
>VZTA01002230.1:0-29073 GCA_013398855.1 Mohoua ochrocephala | reverse complement strand
GGCACTAGATGGCGGCATTGGCTCGGGACACGGAGCTGCCAGGGACAGCGGAGCCGCCGCCGGCCCCGCCGGGGTGCCCCCGCAGAGCTCGGCCGGCCCTGAGAGCTCACGGAATCACAGAATCACGGAATCACGGTTTGTGTTGGAAGGAGCCTTAAAGGTCATCCAGGCCAGCATCCTGCCCTGGGCAGGAACACCTTCCAATAGACCGTGATCCAACCTAGCCTTGAACACTGCCAGGGATGGGGCATCTCCACAGCTTCTCTGGGCAACCTGTTCCTGCGTCTCACCACCCTCACAGTAAGGAGTTTCTTCCTAATGTCTAATTCAGGATTTTGAAGGGCTGGGGAGTGCCTGAGCAGAGGGTCCTAACTGAGCTCCTGACAGCCCCCAAGACTTGTCAGGGAGTTTGCTGGTGTGTCCTCCTTGGTCCAAAACCTGTGTCATTTTCCATGCAAAAAGGGGGAATGCTGACCTGGTGACAAGAGAGAAAACAAACAGTGCTTGTAAAAGAAGAGGAACATGAGAAACCTCAGTAAGAATGAGAATTACCAAATCCTTGCAAAATCTGCCCTTGTGTGTGACCTCCTGTGTTCCTGGGCACCAGGAGCGTCCCGTGTCCTGCCCACCAGGAGAGCCTCTGAGACCCATCCCTTCAGGTGGGAGCGACACCCTTTTCAGAGCACACCACATGACAGCTTTTGGAGGGAGTCACATTGAACTGGCGGGCCAGCAGGATGGAAACCTAGGAGAGAAACTCTTGAGCATGATGGAATCCACAACTATGAAAAGACTGTCCCAGATGCTTTGGAGCTCAGTGGGTGGCACAAGATGCAGTACCCACAACAGCAGCATTCCCGTAAGGGGCTCGGTTTGACGGTTTTGCCTCTAGAAGGCAAAATGAAAAACCCTACATATTTTGGGTTTATTCATCAAAGTCTTGAAGAAATATAAGCAGAGTACCAAGTCGTGGGGTTTTTTTCAGGATCGGTGCTGATACTGTTCCCATAAAATTGACAAGCAAGTATAAAACTCCGTGTGCCTTAGTATCCTGCATAATTCGAGATCTGGTTTTAACTTTTTATTGTTTTTAAAAGGCTGTGCAGAATGCACAAAGACCACAATAGATGTGTTTTTCTTGTTGCTCCTTTGTCAGATTATGCTATTTGCTAGCACTTAGCCTCTCACTGTAAATCACTCAGAAATCTGGGATGCAGAACATCTGGACCTAGTTATGATTTTTTCTAATGATGCTGATCTTTCTTACCGAAAAAAGATTAGTTTGGGATTAAAGATTGTCATCCTATTCCTTTTGGAGGAGTCCTGTGCAAAGGAATTTGCATGCATAACACTTTCTTTGCATTCCTTAAGCCCTCCTCTCTGCTAAAAGGGAATCCACTGGATTTCCTGTGTTCTTTTAAAAGTTTTCATCCACTGTGCAATGAGTTTTTGTGGCAAGGTCTAGACAGCTGGGGAGCTACAGAGGTGGCTTCTGTGAGAAGCTGCCAGAAACTTCCCCCATGATGGATACAGGCAGTGCCAGCTGGCTCCAAGACTGACCCATTATTGGCCAAGGCTGAGCCCGTCAGTGGTGGTGGTAGAGCCTCTGGGATAACACGGTTAAGAGGGATGAAAAAAAATTAACAACTGCAGCCAGAGAGAGGAGTGAGGATATGTGATAGGAACAGCCCTGCAGACACCAAGGTCAGTGCAGAAGGAAGGGCAGGAGGTGCTCCAGGTGCCAGAGCAGAGATTCCCCTGCAGCCCGTGGTGCAGCCCATGGTGAGGCAGGATGTCCCCCTGCAGCCCATGGAGGTCCACGGGGGAGCAGAGATCCACCTGCAGCCCGTGGAAGAGCCCCACATCAGAGCAGGTGAATGCCCAAAGGAGGCTGTGACCCTGTGGGAAGCCCACACTGGAGCAGAGTCCTGGCAGGACCTGTGGCCCTGCAGAGAGAGGAGCCCACACTGGAGCAGAGTCCTGGCAGGACCTGTGGCCCTGCGGGGAGAGGAGCCCACACTGGAGCAGAGTCCTGGCAGGACCTGTGGCCCTGCAGAGAGAGGAGCCCACACTGGAGCAGAGTCCTGGCAGGACCTGTGGCCCTGCAGAGAGAGGAGCCCACACTGGAGCAGAGTCCTGGCAGGACCTGTGGCCCTGCAGAGAGAGGAGCCCACACTGGAGCAGAGTCCTGGCAGGACCTGTGGCCCTGCAGAGAGAGGAGCCCACACTGGAGCAGAGTCCTGGCAGGACCTGTGGCCCTGCAGAGAGAGGAGCCCACACTGGAGCAGAGTCCTGGCAGGACCTGTGGCCCTGCAGAGAGAGGAGCCCACACTGGAGCAGAGTCCTGGCAGGACCTGTGGCCCTGCAGAGAGAGGAGCCCACACTGGAGCAGAGTCCTGGCAGGACCTGTGGCCCTGCAGAGAGAGGAGCCCACACTGGAGCAGAGTCCTGGCAGGACCTGTGGCCCTGCAGAGAGAGGAGCCCACACTGGAGCAGAGTCCTGGCAGGACCTGTGGCCCTGCAGAGAGAGGAGCCCACACTGGAGCAGAGTCCTGGCAGGACCTGTGGCCCTACAGAGAGAGGAGCCCACACTGGAGCAGGTTTGCTGGTGGGACTGGTGACCCCGTGGGGGACACCCACTGGAGCAGTTTGTGAAGAACTGTGGATTGTGGGAAGGACTCATGTTGGAGAAGTTCATGGAGGGCTGTCTCTCATGGAGGGACCCCATGCAGGAACAGGGGAGAGTGTGAGGAGTCCTGCCCCTGAAGAGGAAGGAGTGGCAGAGACAACGTGTGATGAACTGACTGCAACCCCCATTTGTCTTCCCCTGAACTGCTGGAGGGAAGAAGGTAGAGAAAATTGGGAGTGAAATTAACCCTTGGAAGAATGGCGGATGGGATGGAGGAGGTCTTTTAACATTTGAGTTTATATTCTCAATATCCTGCTTCGATTTGATTAATTGGTAATAAATTCAAATAATTTCCCCATGGCGAGTCTGTTTTGCCTGTGATGATTGATAATCAGTGAGTGAGGTCTCCCTGTCCTTGTCTTGACCAACGAGCCTCTTGTTACGCTTCCTGTCCCCCATCCAGTTAGAAAAAGGAGCAATGGAGCAGCTTTGGTGGCTTGATGCAGCCAGGGTGAAACCACCACATTCTGCTGTGTTGAAAATGTTTATCTGAGTTTTGCACTGTAGCTGTATCCTTATGCAAAATCATATGTCATTTGCTTTATTTCCTGTTTATATTTATTGACTCCACTTGAAACAGATTTCCAGATTTGTTTGCTTTATTTATTATACAGACTCTTGGTCCTTCCACCTCGACTCTACTGACTTGCCTTGTGTCATCTTTCATCTTGGAAATATTTTCGTACTTCCTGGGAAGGAAAATCTAAACTGCATAAATACTTCCAGGCTTTTGCTCACTGTAACTGCACCATGTCGGGCATTTGCCTGGCATGACAGGCACAGCGAACAGCTGGGTACAAGCTCAGTGGTGTTGAGCTTCTGTCAGAGGAGCAGACAAAACATTGAAGGGCTGGGTGGAAATAATGCGGAG
Organism: Mohoua ochrocephala; assembly: GCA_013398855.1. Taxonomy (NCBI): domain Eukaryota; kingdom Metazoa; phylum Chordata; class Aves; order Passeriformes; family Acanthizidae; genus Mohoua; species Mohoua ochrocephala. Next base: position 25,513 of record VZTA01002230.1, on the reverse strand, counting down.
AAAGGCTCTGTGTCTCCAACCAGCACCGCTCTCCTGCCGGGCTGCTGCCTCCTCCTCCACAGCAAAGGACCTGAGCAGAGGTGACCATGCATAGAGACGGTCACTGTCAGATGGAAACTGTCGGAGAGAAAGTCCCAAAATCTGGGATTTGTACCTGAAAGACAATGAGTCAGGAGGGGGTGGGGAAATAACAAAAAAGGGGTTGTGTTAAAACGTGGTAAAATAATGACCGTCCAAGGTATGATAGATTTGGGAGTCCCTCTTTTCCCAGCCTTTGTGACAGGAGAAAAGAAAACAGATGGTGAAAGTGGAAAGCTTTCAATTCAAAACTGTGAGAGGAACCATTTTCACACAGTGAATAAGCAGATCCGAGGACTGATTGCCAGAGGAAGTCAGAGAGCACCAGGAAACAGGGAGGTTTAAAGACAGACCAGGCACACATCCGAGCAATGAGAGCATCCAGGCTGGTAACAGGTAGTGCTGAAGGTGTTACCCACAGGAGGAAAGAGCATCCCATTGTGTATGAGAAGAGAGAGCAAACCACTGCCAGGCACTGAGAGAATATGATGTGGTCCTGATGAATATTGGATTGCCCCTCAGCCTCATGGAGTTTAACCAACCTTTTCTCTACCTCCAAAGCATCTGCCAGAGAGAGGTGATTGAGCTAGACAGATCACTCCAACCTGAAAAAAAAATTGCAGCATTATCGTTTGCCTAGGAAATGATAATTTCAATGATAATTTGCTGGTACCACACTGGAGTGTCCTGCCTTGTGTTGGTTCTGCTCCAAGGTCTGCCTGAAATTGCATGGGGTGGTTGAAGCAGACAAGTCTGCCTCACAGCTATGCTGCTCTAGGACTGAGTGGAGAAAGGGGTGTCATTTTCAGTGAAATACAGGGATAGCTGAGTAGCTGAAGAGCTGTGGAGTCCAGATGTGCTCCCTGAAGTTGTGACTTTTGGGTGCTGCTGCGCTACCTGCAGTCTAAGGATCCCAGCGTGCATTCAGTACCTGAGCAGCTGAACCCTTTTGGGGAGGGAAGGTGAGAGCCACACGGTAAGAAGGTCTGTTCGTGTACCTGCTGAAACAACGAAAATCTGGCCTGGCTGTGGTGACCTTCTCTCAAGTCAAGAGAATCTTCCATCCTGAACACGGAGCAGCCGCAGCCTGGGGACCCATATGGGAGAAATCACACGCGTGACTCTGGTTTCTAACAAGTGTTTCTTCTGGGGTGGCATTCAGTGGCTGTTCAAGAGCAGCACCACCGTCCTCCGTGGCTGTTCAGAGGGGACGTGAAGAGCATTCTCTGACTACGTGAAGCCTAAACACACTGAAGGTCTTGAGAGGTAGGGCCTGGCAGACTCACGCTTACACTGCTAAGTACATCCTTAGCAGGAGGAGAGTGACAAAGAGCCATAACATCACTTGTAGATCTTTCAGGAAAATGTGAGGACTAAAGGAATAAATGAGTGAATGAACAAGGACAGCCAGGTGGGAGAAAAAAAGAAAAGAAGGCTCTGAAACGCAGCAAAAAGGAGAGACTGAACCTGCGATTCTTCCTTCTCTAGTGGCATTTAATTTCCCCTTCCCCACTGTGAGAATGTCAGAAACGAACAGGCAACTTCAATAAAACAGAACTGAAAGAGAAAGAGAAGGCAGCAAAAGCCTTAGAAATGGCTTCACACAGGCAGAGGTACACCCAGCTCCGTCAAATAGGCGCGATCCTCCACAAGCACACGCAGGGGTCAGCGGGTTTTTTTGTCACGTGGATTTATTTTAAGTTCTAAAATGAGTTTCTAATAAGTTAAAATGCTCAAAATGTGCAACAGGGCAGTGAGCAGGGCAGTGCAGGGAGAGGGAGAAGAGAAGAGAGTGAGCATGGGGGAGAAAACATTGTCAGGCCGCGGGGGAGATGGATTCCAGCCATGTCCTGCATCCAAGTGTTCCACCAGAGAAAGACCGAGAGAGGCCACGAAGGATGGGCAACGAGTGGGACAGAGGTGTGGCACCGAAGCGGGCAGCAACTACTGGCTCAAATACTCCCAACAGCTCCAAAGCATCTCTGCTGCTGGCCCCCTGACCGCAGCGGTGAATCTGCCTTGCCCTGGCTGCAGCTTCCAGCCCCTCTGCAGGTGCAGGGCTCCCAAGGTCCCCTGCATTGCTCATGCCATCCCTAGTCCCTCCTGAGAGGTCTGCATGGTGCCCATCTCTCTGCAGCGGGGCACTCAGAGTTTCATCCTCCCGTGCAGGCGCCCCTGCTTCCATCAGCACTCCGTTTGCTGGATCTTCCCTTTCTGGTTTTCCTCCGTCGACTTGCACGGCACATTGACTGCGAACATCCCTTCCAGCGCTGGGAAGGCAGGAGTCTGTGCCTGGAAGGGAAGCGAGAGGCTACATCAGACATGGGAGGGAGACTGAATGGCACGAGGCCGGGCTTCTCCCTGCCATGGAAGAGAGTCCTACTGCTCGCAGCCATAAGGCTCCCATTCCCCCCCAGAGCCAGGGAAGAACACACTCTCTGATACGTGCAACTTCTTCTGGGGAATGCTGGCTCAATGTGATCCTCTGTGGTGTCGCGGGCATAAGAAATAACAAAGCAGGACATGCCTAAGGGAGAGCAAAGACTGATCTGGGCAATGGTCGGGCCACTGTCAGGTTTGATGGTGTGCCAGACTTTACAACACCTTTTTGGAGAGAGGTAATAAAGGCATGAAGGCTTGTGCAAAACGAGATAAGAACAAATTAAAGGCAGAACCGCTTTCGCAAGTGACTTTCTAGACAGCGAAAAAGAGGTAGATCTCAGGGCTCCTGATAGCAGTAAGGTATGGGGTGACACAGTCAGTACAGCAAGAAGGCTGAGATTAGTCAGAGAATGGCTTGGTAGGTGCGATCTCAGCTACGAGGAAGGGACTGGGGTCTTGCTGACAGGTTTCTGCCAGGCTGCAGGGAAATGAAAAGCACAAGTCTTCAAAGACCAGTCATTATTGGCACAGAGAGTGCGAAAGCGCTAATGAGTTAGGCAGCTGATAAAGTTGAGGAGCCTCATTTGGAAGAAAGAGGATGAGAATGTCACGCAAGACCCAGATATTTCAGGAGAACGGAGCACCAAACGGAATGACAGATCAATGAAATGCAACAGTACTGATCAGACATTGATAGGGTCAGGGAATTGGACTAGGAATTCCTCACGTGTGGGCAACAGCCCATCGGGTGTGCACGATACACCGTGCGGAGCATCCGGTGTCCAACCAGCACGGGAACAGCAAATGTAATCTCAGAGGATGCCAGCAGAGAGAGGGAGAGAACCAGAGAAGAGCTGATATCTCTGCTCAAGGCACCTCGTCTGCACTCAGACTGAGGATGAGCCCAGCGGGGAGTCTGTGCAGAGAAGGGTGTGAATCACAGAACCACAGGCTGCTCGGGGCCGAGAGGACCTTTGGAGATGATCCAGTCCAACCCCCCTGCTAAAGCAGGGCCATCCAGAGCCAGCCAAGGAACACTCACGGATAGAGGATCCGTGCTGCGACACGGGAGCCCGGCTTGCTCAGCACAGCAGGGCCACGGGGGCATATGCAAATGCTTTGGGGTGGTGAATATCCTGGTGGGATGAGAGCTGTTTAAGTGAACAGCTGGACACCCAGGGATCCTATTTCCTGCCAGCTGAGGCTTTACAGGTACACCGTCAAGGGGTTCCTCGCCAAGGTTTCGGGCCAGAAAGGTTGGTTCTGATCACTTTGCCCTGGGTTTGCACAGTCTTGCACAGAGAGTCACACAAACCCCATAGATTTCTGCCTCATGTTATCCTTTACCATCAGTGCTGATTAAGGACGGATGACGAAGAGCCTGTCACGAGCTGCTCTTGCACTACCCGCAGTGGTTTTTTAAAAATTTCCACCTTGCTTCTTTTGTGATGCTGCCTGCCTTCAGTCTCCAGCCACTGGGACTTCCTAAGACTTTTCATCAATTCTGTCACATCCCTCGTCTTCGGCTCAAGGCAGTTTCAAGGCTCCCAGCTCTTTCACCAGGGTAAGCTCTTCCAAACTTACCTCGCTCGGATCGCCCAGCCCCTTCCCCACTCGAATTGTCATCATGGGCCCTTTCCGTGAGGCTAAGTAGGAGGCAGCTGCATCACAGCTACTCCCCAAAGGTGTCCCTTGTCTGCAAAAGGAAACCCTGAAGGATGATCTTGCCATGTTACTTATTTGCAGAGCAACAATATGAGAACTGCAGAGAAACGGTCTGACTTGTTTGCACAGTTTTTTCAGTGACGTGCTGGGGAAGGATTAGTCCTGGCCTAGGCTTGGGGATCATAAAGGCAAGGTAGAGTTTTCAGAGGGCGAGATACTGGAACAAGCTGAGCAAATGAAGGGCACTAAGTTGCCAGAAGCTGAGAGCTGAGGGGTGAGGGCTGAGCCAGAAACAGCAGCCCTGCATCGAGATGGGAGTCTGGGCACCGGCAGGCATTGATACAGAACAGGAGATGGTTCTGCATCTGTATCTGTATTCCTTAGCTGCATTCAGCTAAGGAATGAGACAGAGAGGACATCTACAAAAGCCTGGAAATTAGCCCTCCTCTACTACAGCATGGCTTGATCTCTGGGGGAATAAACATGAAGCTTTTCAAAGCTGGGCTGTGATTGTCTCTTTGGAGGTTTTCTTCCCTCTCTGAGGTGTCTGACCTGCCCCCAGAGGAATTCCGTGGTTAGCCAGACCTGCCAATGCCCCGGGTGCAGCTTTCACTCTGTGTCCATGACAACCCTCAGCAGGTTGCCACAGCCCCATACCTACCCTACTCTGGCCTCTCTGTCCCCAGGACCTTCCACTGCTGCCTCTGGAGTACTCTGGGGAAGGTCAAATAAGGGTGGATGTACAGGAAAAAGAACAGAAATGGGGTGATGGACACTTACCCTTTTTTGTAGGGCCAGAGCCACAACGCAAACGGCAAGCAGGAGGAAGAGGGTGAGCGTGAGCCCAAAAGTAACCTGCCCACTGAAGATGGAGGGAGCGCTGGAGACCTGGGCACCTGGCAGGAGGAACCACAGTTAGGAAGGAAGGGGCGGTTGGTTTCGCACCGAGGAAAGGCTGGGACTGCACAACAACGGGCAAAATGGGAAAGAGGGAGGGGAACTGGAAGGAGCAGCATGCGGAACTGGTGAAAGCTGGGAGAGGATGATAAGAAGATGGGATCCAAGTGGTCCAAAGGGAGAAGGACAGGGTGAGGTCGAGAGAGGAAAGGGCACCATAGAACTCAGTAGGGTGAGAGGAAGAGGTTGTTTGCAGACCCATGGGGGATGGTACCTGTGATCTGCAGGTCATACTCCACCGCTCCCAGTCTGCCTTCCGGGCCATACACGCTGCATTCCCAGGTGCCCATGTCCTTTTGTGACACTTGGGGTATTTCCAAGGTAGGTCCCGTCTGGGAACTGTGTCCTTCCAAGTTATGGGGAGTAGCCACAGCCAGCTTGCTCTTGGTGGGGGCTGAGTGAAGGTGCTTCCACTGGAAACGTTCGTGTCCTTGGGAGTGCGTGAGGCTGCAGATGAGCAGCAAACGATTCCCCTCAGAAACCGGTCCTTGGATGCTCGGAGTCACTGTGGCAAAGGGAAAAAAATAACCTCGGGAAAGACTACATGCATGTCCACATCTCTTCCTCATACATCCTTCTTCTATTGCATCTCTTCTTTATTACTTCCTTTCATTTATTTTCTTTGTCTTTCTCAGTCTTAAGAGGAATAATCAAGTCACCCAGGAAAACTCCTGATTCCAGCAGAGTCCAATGCAGTGCAATGCCCTGAACAGAGATCTTGTTTCCTGCCCCAGGGTGGGAACCCATGACCAGGAGCTACCCATGCTCATTGCACTGACAGGTGGGGAGGTTTATCGGCAGTGAGGGACCCCGGAGGGGCAGAGCACCTCCCAGTCTCTCCTCTCACCTGTAACCACGGCCAAGGTCACATCCCTGCTGATTGTCCTGTGGCCCACAGAGACAGCGCAGCGATACTGCCCGGCATCACCCGGCCCCACCGCGCGGAGGTGCAGGGGGAAGCTTCTGCTGCTCAGATTCTGGGAGATGTCCCAGTCTTGCAAATGTCCTCCTGCGAGGTGGCTCCAGCGGGCTGCCACCACATTCATCCCAAAGGCACTGGGAAGGAAACTCAGACTGCACGGCAGATCGGCTGCAGAGCCCGCTGCAGCATAGACCACAGGGTTGGGTGGGCCGTCAAAACCTGAGCCAGAGAAAGAAGACAATGTGGGGTGGTGCCTGGAAAGAGCTCCTCGGGGAGGTGACCGACCTGGGAAGTGAGGACAAGGTGGGAGCTGGGAAGCTGGGGGTGCTGGGGTTAGTCAGTCACATCAAGGGGATCAGCTTGGGGATGCCGGTGTATCAACACAGAGGTTGAGCTCACCTAGAATTTGCAGGTTGTACGTGGCAGAAATTATCTCCTTATCAGAGTACCGAAGCTGGCAGCGCCAGGGGCCCGCATCACTCATGGCTGGATGGAGGATGGAGAGGGCCCCGGACATGGAGCAGAAGGTCCTGGAGGTGGGGCCCAGGTGCTCGTTATGGAACCAGCATGTCTCCACCAGGCTGGCCCGGTGGCTGGAGTTGCAGCTCATCGAGAGCAGCTCATTTTCTATCACAGGGTTGGGTGGACTGAGGATTACTGCAAAAAGAAGAAGGTGTTGGGTTGGGGGGTGAGCTGAGGTCACAGGGGAACTACCAAACCAGCCCTTTGTGTCCGCCCTGTCCTAACCTTATCCCTCAGGCAGCTGTCCCTTCAGAGCTGAGGGCAGACAGCAGGAAACTGCACTTTCCAGAGCGTGCTGCCTGCACTCCAACCTGCCCTGCCAAACACAGCATCCCCACCCTGTCCCACCTTTACAACCTCCCCGGTCCTAAAATCAGCATTCCCCAGGTTTTCCATCCTCTCCTACCTGTGATTACCCCCAGCTCCATGTGGCAGCTGTGGACCTCTGTGTTGTATCTCACCCACGCCTCGTAGAGCCCGGCGTCCTCGCTGCGGACGGGGTCGATCCGCAGGGAGAAGTTGCCGTTGCGTAAGGCGGAGTCCTGGAGCGACACCCGGGGCTTCATCAGCAGTGCAGTCTTCTGCAAGCCCGAGTACCCCACTTCCAGCACCACGTGTGGCTCCTGGTGCACACTGCAAGCAGGACATGGAGCGGCTCACGCCAGAGGCAAACATGAGATCAAGGGAGGGGGCAGGAAGGAGGGAATATGGGGAAGGAGAAAAGGGGCTCAAAGGGCCTCCAACCCTCCCCAGTCCCCCCAGAAGGATTCATGTCTCTTTTAGCCCTGGCATACCTTCCCCCGTGCCGTTTCCACAGCACAGATATCTTGTCAGGCAGGTGCTTCGAGCTCTCCCTCGTCTTCCTGAGGCTCAGGTGGCAGGGCAGCACGGCTGAACTCCCCTCTCTGACCCACACTTTCTGCTCCCTGCTTCTCCCCTCCGATAATCCCGGTAGGATGTGGCCAGCTGTAACGAGGTGAAGAGTTGAGCAAAGAGTGGGACTCAATATTGTCCCACTCTGGGGTGGGATTGCCATCTTTGCCAGGGTGGGCTAGAATATGGGGTGATATCCGGTCATCTTCTGTGGAGTTGGAAGGGCACAAACTCTCCCTTCCAGCCTTTCCAGGGATCAAGTAGCACCCAGACTCAGCTTACTGAGCTAGCCTACCCTCCCCAGTAAGTTCAGCCTCTCTTACCAGTGAAAGCCAGCAGGGTGAAGCTGAGGAACAGCACCAGGGACACCGGGCTCATGGTGGCATCCAGGAGAGGGGCTGCCTCTCGCTCACGTCTCTGCTTGATGAGGTCCAAAGCTTGAAGAGATCAGCAAAAACGAGGCATGGGCAAAGCAGGTGCTAGAGCGGGTGGGTGAGCACAGAGGGGTCAGTGGGATGTGCTTGCTCTCATGCTCTCTCTCTCTCTCTCTGATCAAAGCATTTCCCTAAATGCCTTTATATTGCAGGTGGGCAGCTAATTTCCTCACATCACTAAGAAGATGCGTCACCACCAAGAAACCAGTACGAGCCTGAGGCACGTGAGGGCAGAGGAGGGAGGGACCAGAGACACTGCTCTAAGCATCTTTTAGTGGAAATTCTTTGGGTCGCTGTTGTTTTTCTTACAAGTTTCGCTTCTATACAGCCAGTGGAAAAAGTGTAGAAGACACTTCCCAGCAAGTACCCTTCATGTTTTTCTTTCATCTCTTACCTTTTTTGGTTTGATCTTCCCGTCTCTTACAGATTCTCTCTAATTCTTTCAGGGCTTTTGAGAACATGTTGGTCTTTTTTCTGCTGTTCTTTCTTTTGTTGTTTTTCTTATTATTATAATTTTTTTCCCCTTCTTTAATCTTTCACATGTGCTGGTTTCTTGGCTTCTTCTCATTGGTCAGTTCACAGGCAGCATGAGGAAAGGGTCTGTGCTAAGCTCCAACCAGGGCACATGTGACTCTCATCAATCTAGAGTCCAGGGCTAGGATGGGACACAGCTGAGGTGGTCCAAGGAGAGAGAGAGGAGCATCCAGGAGAGGAAAAATAAGCACTGAAATGAGGGGCTGCGTGCTGTGGCACTCTGAGGGGTGTGAGCAAGGAACCCTCCTGCTCCAGCAGCTCTGGGGGAAACCCCCTCGAGCTCATGTGCTGAGGGGGCTCATCCTAGCCCCCATGCAGCGGCTGACCTTTGCACAGGGCAATACATTTCCATCCGTGTGCCTCACCCTAGGGCCCCTTTTTGTCTCAGAGAACCCCCACTGTTGCGTTCACAGTTTCCAGCAACCCACTGGCTCTGACTCTTTCGGACTTAATCAGCCCTTTGTGATGGGTGTCAGACACCCAAGCCCCTCAGCGGCTCATCCACCAAGGGCTCGGGCTTTTTCTGAGGCTGAGAGAAGGGAGGTGACTCATAGTGGCCGCTTCTTGACTGTGGAAGGATCCTCGCTCGCTCTCTAGCTTTCCTCAGCTGTGTGGTGAAGGTGGAGGATAAAAGAGAGCCAGTGCTGTGCTTCACTTCAGCAGACCTCTCTTGTAGTGACAGCTCTCAAGTCTTTCATCCCATGTGGCTCTTCTGAGTAGTGGGAGTGGTGTACAGGTGCAGCCTTGTGTGCCTCCATGCCCCTGAGGGACTGCTCTGTAGTGGCCCTTCATGCCCCCTCGTGTGACACAGCCCAGGGGACTGCACGAGAGAGGAAGAGACAAGTGAAGATAGGGGAGAACTTGTGACAGTTGTCAGGAGGTGTTTTTTTCCTCCTTGTTCAAGAAAAACAGTTTGTGGTGACCAGTTCAAGCAGAAAACATCAACCTCTCTTTCCCTTGAATCAGCAGTGCAAGAATGGTGTGAGTGTGTGGGTGAAAAGAGAGAGAGAGAGAGGAGGGAGATGGAACTGCGGTGGGGAGACATGTACAGCTCCACAGTCCAGCACCATCTGCTTCCCCTCTCCTGGCTTTGTTCGGGGGACGCACTGATAAAGATCGCTGCTCTCCCCTTCCATCTCAACCCTCCCTGCACTCGTAGCATCTTTCAGCATCTCGTGGCGCCCTGGCACTGTCCCCCTGTAGCCCCCCAGACCACCCTTAGAGGAATCCGTACTCCGGGAAGTGCTTGTCTCTTGTAAGAACCACCAAAGGAGAGGATGTGTTTCCATCCCGCTGCCTCTTCCCGAGGGGCGGTCCCAAGGCGCCGATGGACAGCCCAGGAGAATGACAGGCATCGCCTGGCACTGGGGGGGCACTTGGGGCCGAGGGCTCATTGTGCTGAGTGAGCACGTCGTGAAATGAAGGTTTTGGAGGCGCCGTTTTACTCAGCGCCGGGCTATCTTTAGCAAAGGCACGGTGACGTTTCTCCAACGACCCACTTTAAATGCTGACTCCCTCGAATGGCATTTTCGTCATCTCCCAGAACAGGACCCCGGCGCGGCGATGATGATAACAGTGACCGGAGAACGATCAGCACGGGAACGCCTTCTCAGAAGCGCCTGTGCGGGTCCCCTGGGCAGAGAGGTTGGCATGAGGCGGGCGTGGGACTCGGGCAGAGCCGTGGGATGACAGGCAGGCTACCACGGGAGTGGCCGGGGGCCGGCAGGCAGGAGCCCAGCTCGCCAAATGCTCCTTTGTGTCAGGCTTTAGCAGCTTCAGCCGGGCTTACCCACAGCAGTCACCTTGTGCACAGCCTTAACACATGGCTTTGCTTGTCCCTCTCGGCATGTGCTTGTCCCTCTTACAGGTGCAAACCACCCGTACCAAGAAAAATAGCAATAGAAAACTCTATTCTGCAGTATCGTCGAGTTAGTGTCACTGAAGGAATTTTCCGCTGCATTTCCAGATTTCTGTGACACCGTGTTTTTCTCTGAGAGATTCCACTTTCGTGTTTTGGCCCTTGTAGCATCAGGTCTGAAACTGGTCACAACCTTCTGCTCTATGCTGACTTTCTGAGGTGCTCCAGAATTTATTTGCAGACGTTAGCTGATCTAGGAAACCACAGCGTGGCTTATGGCCCGGGTTATCAGCTGGCCTGGGTGTTCCTGAGATAGAGTTCTGGACAGGAGGACCTCATGTAAAACGTCCTGACTGCTGTTTGCCCAGCGCAAAAGCAAACACAGCAGGCAACACCGAGTTCCTTACTAATGAGAGATAACGAATAACTTCATGGCGAGGGACTGTAAACAAAAAGCAGCCACACCTGGGGAAACAGAAGGGAAAGTCTGGCAAGGATGTGGTGTGAGCAAGAGCTGCTGGGCAGGTTGGTACTCAACAGGCGCCTGCAGAGGCAGCAGAGTTTCCAGGGATCAGACTGGGATTAACTGCAAGACTTCTGGCACTGACTGGGAAGCTGAGGGAGCTAAAAGATACCTAAGGTCAGCTGCAGAGGGGAGCTGCCCTTCTCTGGGCACTTGGGACAGAGGTAGTGGCTCCCAAGCCAAAGCCGTGTTGCTGCAGCAGGGTCAGGCAGCACAGCCCTGCAGCAGAAGGAGCCAGTGCCCACATCTTGGCAGGCTCTGTGTGAAGTGCAACCTGAGATGCATTCTGTGTATGAAATTAAGTTCAGGGTGGGTAAAAACTTCCTTTTTTTGAGGAAATGGCTGCTCCAGAGTTCTTTCTGTCCCTCCGTGATGCCTGGAAGCAGCAAATTATCCCCCCGGGGGCAGGGTGTACCACATGTCAGAGGGACCCATTCACCTGAGGTGACGGGTCCCAAAAAGGAGTGAGGAGAAGAGGATTGGAGAAGAGAAAGTCCGCATCTCTCAGCAGATCTGGGTGAGAGCAAAATGTGCCCCTGCAGAAGCTCTTGGAGCAGGAAGAGTGACTGGGTGCCTGACAGGGAGGCTTTTTTGAAAAGGCCCTTTTTAGAGGGTTTGCTGGGTGGGCAGTGCCTGAGTCTCCACAGGTCTCTGATGTGGTGCTGAGGAGAGTCTAGTGGTGGCCTGCTTCCCAGAATCCCATGGGAACACCTTTAGGAAAGCACAGCTTTATGGGGTTTTTGGACAAATCTGCAGCCTCCTGCTTTACAGTGCTAAAAGGCGAGCACCCTTTGCAAGACAATCCTCAGCAGACAGCTGAATACCCCAGAGAAACCTGAATTAGAAAGTCAGGAACAGCACTAGGGGGTGCTGACTGAAGCTGTGGGATGCGTTTCTGCTAAAAAAACCCTGGTGATTTAATTACTGAAGAGAATCTGCAGCATTCACGGGCACATTTGGCAGCTGGCAACTTGTGTCTGGCCAGCATTTGCCCTGGAGAAGTGTGTAACTATTCTCTTTCAAAAGATCCTTCCTGCAGGAAAGATGGGATGCTGCAGGATGCCCTTTGGTCATCCACAGCTGCCTGTGGAGATGGTGATGGCTGTCAGTACCTCAGCCAGTATCTAGTTAAGTGATGTCTTTGATGCCACAGCCCCTGCGTTTTGCAACACAGAGGGTGAGGTGGATTAACTACAAAAACCCATGCAGCAGGCTGGGTTACACTTTGACTCACCTCTCATTGCAGCACTCACACTTTTAATCCAATGGGAAAATATGCAATAGCCTCCCAAACACCCCAGGGCTGCAGTGGGTTTTTCTCAAGAGCAAAGAGGTACCCAGGAGCTCGACACGTGGTGGCAAGGTGGTGTCAGGACAGGCTGGGAGGCTGATGCTGGACATGTAGTGAAACCAGGGCACCCAGGTTCCCCAACAGACTGCGAAAAGGCCCCTTCTTAGGTGTGGCTGCTTTGGTTTTCCAGTCTCCTCACAGTTCTGCAGGGACTGTAGGACTGCTTTTACTGGAGATGTTTTGGCCTGTGGGAACAGATGTGGGTTGTGTCTGCTGGTCTTAAGACCCAGCAGTAGATCTGGGGGAACACTGATGTTTCTCCTGGTGCCAAGAGAGAAAGTTTGATCCACATATTCTAGGCTCAGCTGTTTCTCTCAGCTGACAATACAGACTCCCCTCAGAGAAAAATCACCAGAAAAGGATGTGCCTTCTGCTCCTGGGGCTCAAACCCTTTCTGTGTCCTACTCTGGGCAGTACCGTGGGTCTCTCCAGCGCAGAAGAGGCACCTTGGTCTTGTCGCAGATGCTGGGGGACAAGTGTTGCTCAGAGCATGGACAGATCTGGCTCTAGGTTTAGTTGCACGTGTCCTCGGGAGCTATGAAAAGTAGATCTGATCCATGTGCTGTGTTTTCATGGTGCATCATGGCAGGAGAACAGGAGCCCGTGTCTCGGGGTGCTCTGGATCTCTGGAAGCTGCAGGCAGATCCTTACTAAATAGAAAACGTGTTGTTTCTTTCTTAGTGGGAAAACTAGATATGAAAAAGTATAGGGTAACTAAAGGAGCATGTGATGCCATGAGAAATCATTTGCCGAAGAGTACAATCACAGGGAAGGTTGCTGTGGGTGATGGCACAGCAAGGAAGAGCACAGCAGTGCTCCAGAATAGTCCTGAAGAGAATAAAGTCTCTGATTTGGTGATCCCCAGCCACTTTGCTTTGAACAAAAAATTGCTAGGGAAGGAGATGGTGCATTTTTAAACTGAAAGGGCTTATTGTAAATCAAAATGGATTTATTCCTTTACAGTTTAGTTTTCAGCTGGATCAATTCTCCGCTGCTCATCAGTGTTGACAAAAGAGAGGCAGCAGGAGAGATGAAAGGGAGGATGGGATTGCCCCTCTCTGCAACACTGCGCATTTTGCTGGGTTAACAGCATCGTGTGCCAGACTGCAATTCAGAGGGGGCTGGCAGCTCAGCTGTTTTTTCAATTTCCTCTCCACTTGGCACCTCTTGGCAGGTAGCACCCTGTGTTCTTCTCTAAGATATCCCCTACTGCCCCACCAAGAAAAAACCCCACAAAACCAAATAAACTCACTTGTTCGTGAGTCACGGCATCACAGGAAGATTCAGGTGGGAAGGGACCTCTGGGTCTCCACTCCACCCCTCTGCTCCCAGCAGGGTGGCTCTCAGACTAGACTGGGTTGCTCAGGGCCTGGCCCAGGCAAATCCTGAACACCTCCAATTGTGGATAATCACTGCTTGCTGTGCTCTTGCCCTTGGCGCTGCAGAGAGCCCTCGCTGCCTCTGGAGTACCCCCACTCTCACCATGCTGGAAGAGGACTGGCACACACAACAGGCTTTCTTGGTGTAAGGGCTCAGCCTTATTCACCCTCAGAGGAGGCTGGGACCAAAGAGATGGAACTGTAAATGGACTTTAAAATTCCCAAGAAGGGGTGGGGTCTCCTGTGTCACGATGAGGGCTGGGAGAGATCTGGGTTCCCAAGATGGAGAGCCAACTAAATATTAGGAAGTTCTGCCAGGAGCTGGTCACTGGGGTGCAATTGAGGCCAAGTGGAGTAAACATGGGTTTAAGCTTGGTGGTTTTTTTTTTTGGTGCCATTTATAGTTTTTGCTGGTTCTAAGAAGTTTCTGATTGCAGACATCAGATCCCATTCTCCATCAGGAGTACACACTGAGCAGCGTTCTCTCCACTCCGACAGGCTTCTCTGCCAGGTTTTCCTCTGAAAGCCACGAAAGACCAAAGGACTCTCTTTAGCCGCACAGCACGTGAGAGAGTGGAAGATAGAGCAGCTAATGCTTTTGTGTCCTGTGTAAACACTTCAGACCCTTTGCTGGTGAGATGAAAGGGTCCTAGAAATTCAGACTATGTGAGCTTCCAGTGCTGGGCTGCCACACGATTTGTTCAACATCCAAATGCCCACGGATGTCTTATGCTGCCCAAACAGGGTTAGGAGGGCTTCAGAGCTCTGCAGGTGTGACTGTCTCTCCTGGCATGGTGCATGTATTTGGCAAGGTTAATGGGAAGCCACTGCCTCCTAAGAGCCCTGGTGAAGTCACACTTAGAATTCAAACATAAGGTTCTATGTTGAGGAACAAAGTATGTGGATCACACTTCCAGAACAGAATACAGTATCCTGGGAAGAGAAGACTCCAGGGAGGGAGATGGATGGTAACATGCTGTATAAAATGGGATCTCAAAGAGCGAACAGATTGTGTTACCTCTGTTTACAGCACAAGTTACTGGAATGTGTCCATATTTCAAAAAAGGATGTGGAAAAATGGAAAAGGATTTAGAAGAGTGGTACAAAAAAACCCATCTGACTCGGGAGCCTGGGGATCTTGCTTTGAAATGAATGAACTTGAGACGTTTGATTTCTTCTACCCAATCTGAAGAAAACAGCGGCGAGCTCAGGCAACAATTTTACTGCAAACGAAAGGAAATTCATTTTATGTGTCACAAAGACGGTATAATTCTTGTCAGTGGAGGCCAGGAGTATAAATGAGTTCAAATACAGATTGGGCTATTTGCTGAGGATCAGTTCCTCTCTGGCTTTTAAATGTGCTGACCTGGTATGACTGGCAGCTTGGGATGTCCTTGACTCTTGCACAATCCATCTTTGATATTTTTTTTTCCCATGAGGAGAAGATGTGAGATAGAGGCAGGCTCTCCACTCCAGCAGAGGTACACAAAGATGACCAGAGGCTCGAAATTAAACCCCAAAATCTGTCTGGAAATGAGGTGCATGTTTTGGGAAGAACTCTTGTCGTGGCCCCTTCACCGCCTTCAGACTGTTAACGTGAAAAATGGTCGATGGCATCCTCCTGCTCAGCCCTAGGATATGGGACTCTGCAGGGTTAAGGAAACCAAGCCAGATGATCACCATCATGAGAATAAAACTGTATCTATTCATATTTCTCCAGGCTTTTCCCTTACTCACAGCCCTGACTGGAGGGCCTCCCTAAGAGTTCGTGTGTGCCCTTTTCAAGACTCAGAAGTAAAAGCCAGCTTGTCTTGCTCTGCAAGAAAACTCCAGTGGAGGGAAATAGTGGATGAGCATGACTGCTGAGCTGAGGCACAGAAGCCACAGGGAAAAGGAAGGAAAAAGCTCCTGGACTCAGATGCAGTGAGGTGGTGGTGGCATGTGGGTGTGGGGACTTTCCCCTGAGTTTGGCAGGGGCTGCCTCTTTTTTCCCTAGCTACAGGTGCTCAGAGGGCTCACTTGTTCCAGCCCTGAAGGAGATATGGGGGTTTCTATGTTTTCATGATTTTTTTTTTCAATTAGTATAATTTTCTCCTGTGCATTGCTTATTAAGTCAAAATAAAAGTCACTCTGAACAACTGGCAACCCCAAGGGCTCTGTGTGCCCCCTGCCTGAACTGTAAGACCAGATCAGCTTGTGCAGAGGAGGAAATATGGGCAAAACAGTCCAGTCATGAGCCAAGGTAAAGTTCAGAAGCCTTAATAATGGAAAAGGAGGCCACAGTCACACTGGCACAAGAGTAGTTATTCAAAAGGGGAAAAAAATCAAGCCAAACCAAGAGTAACAGCATTTCCTGGTCTATGAAATCCAAATATTTGGGGTGGATATGAAAAACAGAAGTTCTCAAAGCGAAGTGGCATCCTCATTGAAGGGTCAGAAGATGACCTGGAAACCTTCCCAGGTTCTTGAGGGTGGGACTCCACCTTACAGCTGTTCTCATGAGGAAACTGATCCAAGAGACACTCTTCCAAGCTTGCCTTCCTGCCTCAGTGCCACAGGGAATGACAGCCCCTGGCTACATACTCACCGCCTCCGGCACTATTTCTGATGATATGGTCCTTCATGGGGTTCTAAGACGGGCCCATGTAAAATTTTGGTTTAAAAGGAGGAGGAGGAGGAGAAAATCTGAGTGCGTAACTAGAATAGGGAATAACTAAAATTACTTCCATGGCAGGTGCCTACAGATATCTGCCTGAGCACGACTGAGCGGATGATAAACTGTGCTGAGGGTGGAAAGGACAGAAAACTTCTAAAATGCTGCTGCAGACACGTAGAACTGAAGCTGCAGACAGTGAGAAAAACAGGCCCCTGCTTCCTAAGGGTGGGACAGTTTGAACTCCAAGGCTCCAGAGGATCCAATAAGGGAAGGAACACTACTGGGAAAGGGTCCAAAATGCACATGTGCCTTTCTAGTGGAGGTCCCTTGGACTCACCCTGGACTCTGTAGGCAAAGGACCGTGTCTCCTGGAAGACAGAGAGACACCTCTGTGTGTTCAAATCAACCTGTGGACACGCAGCCAAGACCAATCTGACCGTGACTGACCACACAGGGCTTTCTCAGTTCTCCAGGTTCACCGCTGGTGCGATCAGAGCCATTCCTGGTTGCTCCGCGCCGAGAGGCAGCGCGCAGCCCGCCCTGTGCCCGGCACGGCGGGTGCACAGACACCCGGGCGAAGGCTGCTCGCTGCTTCCCGGCCGGGTACCGAGGGACACGCCGGGTTTGGGGCCACCAGGGGGCCCTTGTTCGGCGGGAAAGCTGTGCTGAAGGGACTCCCATGTCCCAAGGATAAATCTGTCCCAGAGGATCAAGAAAAGCAACAGAAGGTGCACCCTCCACGCCGAGAGGTACCAGGCTGAGCTACGTTTGGTTGTGCTGCCTGCTCTCCCAGGGTGCTGCTCTATATCAGCACAAGCAGAAGTCTTGAAAAAAGAGATCAGGGCTCAGCCTTTGTGCCCCGAGTTAAGGCAGAAGGATTTGGTCCTGCTGGAGGTCACCCCGGAGTCCTCGGTGATAAGAACACGCACGGCACTAAGGCGTGCTGCTGTACAGCAGCTGGGACACCACCGGTGTCACCACTGTGTCCCAGTTCCATGACACCTGTCCTCCTGTCTGTCTGCAGTCTGGAATCCCATCTGTAGGCTTCTCTCGCTTGGAAGTAAAAGCAAAAGCAGCCCTGGGGGATGCTGGGAACACCTATAGGGATCCTGCCACAGATGGGAGATGTGATCTGAAGTCAGGGTTTGATCTGAAACCCCTTTAAAGCATAGAGAAACTGAGGCAGAACAGGATCCTCTCCCAGCAAGAAACTACAGTCAGCATGGCACGCCATTAGCAATGCTATACCAAAATGCTTATTTCTACAGCCATGGAAAGGGATTCACAGACCCTGAAGCAGTCTGTATTTTCTTTAGTTATGAGAAAAACCTCCTGACTCATTTGAATTACAAGGTTGGCTTTTCCAAACATCCCTACTGAATCTTCTGTGAAATTTACCTTGTGAAGAAACATCAAATTCCCAGCTCAAATCTGGGTCCATATTTACCATGCTGCTGTCCTGGAAGCTCAGGAGGTTTGTTGGAGCCATATTCGAGAGCTTTAGCTCTTTTCAAGACTGGATCTGACACAGGAAAAAATTTATAAGCACCAAGAAACTTCCCACAAGAAAACAGCAACGAGCTAAAAGTTTTCTGGTGGGATTTTAGGTGTGCTTATGAACAAGCCTCTGGAGTGCTACCTGGGGACATGCTGGGCAGTGCTGTCCAGCAAAGACCTTTCTGTCGAGTAATTTGGATATGCAGCAACAGCTGCTGAAGGATGTTTCAGGCAAGGGGCTTTGACAGTTGTCATTATAAATTATGCAGCCTAATAAATGCATCCTAAAATGATGCATGAATTGTTGTAAGACCGGGGGAAGTCTAAGCCATGACTCTCCCTGAGCTGCCAGCAAGGCATTGGCAGACACAGGTAATCACAGGGCTCTGGAAGCTGGCTGGGTTTGCTACATCTTACATCCTCTACTGGTTGCAGGATCTTCTATCTTGGATGCAGGGAGCGTCGGTAACATTTTGGATTTAGGGACAGGATCCATCGTTGCAGGACATGTACAAACACCCTGCTGACATGACACCACTGCGTGGCTTCAGGGACTGGAGTGAGAATAAAGCACCCTGTACCCAGACAGGACATTGGAGAAGCTGACCTGGACTTTTTGGAGATGAGATGTTTAAGATACGTGGTAGAGAATGGAAACAATAAAGGTAATTTCAAAAACCCCTGGAGGTCTATAGAATATGCAGCTCCTACAGCCCCCTGGTGACAAGTAGCATCAGTCAGATGTCACCCACGGCACGCCCATGAGTCGTGTGCTCTTCTGCCCTCTTGCATGGGTGACGTGCAGCAGGTCAGCGAGCCCCCTGCTGCAGCCTGCCTGCACAGGGACACCTGACAAGGTGAACTTTGTCTGCTCCGATGTCTCAGTTCTGTGAGGCTCAGCTAAGGAACTGCTGTTGTGCACAGATACTTCCAGCTGGGACTCAGGCTTCCTGAACAGCCTGAGACAGGAAAGCATCTTCTTCTGTGTCTAATAGGAGATGCCTCCCACGAGAGCGAAGCTGTGCTTGGTGGCACCACACTGGGCCCATGAGCCATGTTGTGTGGCTGAGACCCGTGAATACTTTGAGACCTTAGGTCTCTCCTCACCCCTGTGACTGTCCAGGCTTTGCTAAAACCATAAAAGCTCATCAGGAAATAGTACTGGGTTTGTGTGGCAAGGTTTTAGTCACGGAGGGGCTCCAGGGGTGGTTTCTGTGAGAAGCTACAGCATGTGATGAACTGGCTGCAACTCCCTGCACTGCTGGAGGGGAGGAGGTAGAGAAAACTGGGAGTGAAATTGAGCTCAGGAAGAAAGGAGGGGTGAGAGGAAGGTGTTTTAAGATTTGGTTTTATTTTCTCATTATCTTGCTCTGATCTGATTAGTAATAAATTAAATTAAATTTTCCCCAAGTCAGGTCTGTTTTGCCTGTGACAGTAATTGTTGAATCATCTCTCCCTGTCCTTATCTTGACCCATGAAGCTTTCTTGACATGAGCCTTTACTATATTTTCTGTCCCCCATCCTGTTGAGAAGGGGAGCATTAGAGAGGCTTTGGTGGACTTCTGGGGTCCAGCCAGGGCCAACTCACAACAGAAAGAAGCCCCAAGGTCACCCACTGATGAGACGTCCTGTCCATCTGCAGTATGTCCTGAGTCTGAGCCCACACGTGTAAACACAGACTCCTTCCCCGGGAAAACAGACTGGAGCAGCCATGAGCGTGTCTGTCTTTGACTCCTTGTTTGAAAGAAGGGAGAGAGGTGGGAGGGAAAAGTACATGGGCTTCTTAAGGATCTGGGAAGGCAAGTTGTTTCAGCTTCCCATCTGGCACATGGGGAAGTGGCTGAGCAATGTGTCTCCTAACCAGAGGGACTAAAGGAGCCCCTGATCCCAGAGGGAGCGGCAGGGGGGAGGAGAAATATCTGCTCTTGGCTGGTTTTTTAAAGCTAGTGCAACAAGGTGGTTGTGGACTTTCCTGAAGCGAGAAGGGTTTTCCTCCCAGACCAGCGGTGGCTGGAGGGCTCACTTTTTCCAGGTCTGAAGGAGGGTTCACGACTCTGCCCATGTGATGGTTTTGATTATTCCAGTCTTGTATCATCTATTGGGTTAAAACTGGTGTGAAAAACAGAAGAAGCTGGGCAGAGGGGATAATTTGCCTAAGGGGAAACGAGAAGGTGACAGCTATAAGATACAAAGAGCATTCATTTCATTTCAGCATTTCCAAATATCTTCAGACTCAGCTCAAATTTTCCATGGCAGGCCTCTTCTTTCTTCATGCAGAAATTGGTAGGTGGAAAGGGACATCTCAGGATCCCTAGCCCAACTCCCTTGGTCACATCAGAGCCGATTCCAGAGCTCCATCAGGTTGCTTATCCAGAAGCATCAAATGGTTGGTTTTATTCACCCAACAAGGCCATGTTGCTGTTCACCTGCAGCAGCCAGAGCTGTCCCAGCAGGTTTGGCACCCCTTTCACAGCCACGGCCTTCAGGAGGTTTGCTCATCGCTCTGGTGGGCCCAGGTCCCACCTGCCCGGTGATCCCTGCCAAGGAGCGAGGGGCCACTCGCTCATCCAAGCTAGGACAGGGACCCCCCTAAAACCTCGTGGTGGCTCTACCTGCTCCCTGCACTGGTGTCAGCATTGTCTTTTCCAGACCACACAAAAGGGCTGTCGGAAGCAGAAATTGTCAGTCTAGAGGGAAGACTAACAAAGCCTGCAAGAGCACGACTGCGACACCTCCACAATTCCCTCAAAGCAAGCAGACCTGGAGGAGGAGGAGAAAGGAGGAAATCTCCGGCGCTGCTTGGCTGGCAGGAGCAGATCTGATGTAAGCTTGCAGCAGGTTCCATCGGAAGCAAGGAAGGGACAGCTGAGGGAGTTCTGCCCCCAGCTGATGAGGTTAACAGATGGCCACGGGAATTAAATGAAACGAGCGGAGAATTAGCACAGAGACGAGAAAGGCGAATAAGGCCCCAGAATGGTATCCTCACTTCTGAGGAGTCACTGGTGAAGACAGGCTTTGTTCTTACCTCGATGACACCAGCATGACACGACTGATCTCGTTGTGGAAGAAGAATTCGGCTGAAAGACGAAAACGCCTGCAGGTTCGGACGCAAACAAGGCACACGGGCAGGCTCGAGATGAAGAGCAGTGCAAAGCCCTGCATTCTCAACTTTTTCTGGAAATCTGTGCAACTTCTTGCTGTGCTCACTCTGTCAGCCAAAATACCACTGGATACAGCATGGATATTTGCAGGTCTACGGGAAAGGAAGAACCTGTGTGATTTTCTGTTGCGTTACCTGTAGCCCTCACTTCAAGTCAGAGATGATGTCCTGCAGGTCACCAGCATGAAAAAAACCCAAAGCGGGTATTTTTTTATTGCTGTATCTCTAGCTGTATCTTCTAACTATCCACAGACAATGACAAAAGTGTTCAATAAAACTGAGTGAGATGGAAGAAGTAGTAGAGACTGTGGAATCAAAGAGAATCCACAGAGACATGGAGAAGCTGTCTGGCAGCCCTTTGTCACTTCCCTGTGTCCTGCAGTATTTCTCTCCGAGGAAAGGAAGGATGGCTGCTCACACTGCTAGTGCTGGCCTAAAAATCAGCTGCTGCCCCACTTCCTTCTGGATGACTGCCTGGATAGAGCCAGTGGTACTGGTGTTGCATCCGCATAGGAAGCAGAGATGGAGTTATGCCTCCGTAACTTCTCATTGGCAAGCACATTCCTCAGTACCCCTGGCCAGGCGCTGCAGCGGCGGTGGGGAGGAAGTATGAAGATTGCAATCTGCCTCTGCAGAGATTGTATCATCCGCTGATAATTTGTCTTCAGCACCGAACGGTAAAAGCTGGCTGCCGAGCAGAAAGTTTGGGGAAGTCCGCAGGACTTGCCCAAATCTGGAACAGAGACTAGAACCTGTAATTTTTTAAGATGGAGCAGTGCTGGGAGTACCAAATTGCGACAGCGCGGGTGCGAGGTGCGCGCAGGCTGGAGCAGCCCATCGATCCCAGCGCCCAAGGCGGGCGGGAGCAGCGAGGGGTGTTGCAAGTCACTCCCAGGCAGCAGCAACCTGCTTTTGGAACGCGGCTCTGGGGGAAGGCGCCCGAGCAGGCTCTGGCTCCGGCCGCCCCACCAGGAATGGGTGCCGGGGCGAGGTGCAGCGGGATGCCACCCGGGAGGCACCCACGAGCAGCGGGGGCTTGGCAGCGGCCGCGTCCCTCTGCGCCCTGCCCTGCAGCCCAGCGGCGGCATTTGGAGAAAATGACAGCGGATGCTTCGCCCCTCTGGAGACAAGTGTTTGCACTTCCAGCGTCTGAGCCGCTGCTGCAGTCGGACAAGCACAAAGCCGCTGACGCGCACACAAAAGTTGGTATTATTTACAGCTCCCAGCGGCTCGTTGCGCGATTGCCAAAGTGCGAGTCGAAAAAGAAGAAACACGAACAGCAGCTTTAAAGGTCTGCACAGATAAAAAAGACAAACGCTTGACAGCTCTCCCCAAGGCAGCTGGTGGGACAAAGAACCGAAGCTCTTGCCTCTTAAAACGCTCCCCGGTCGCTGCGGCTGGTGCCGGGTGAGTCATGCCTGAAGCCAGCCAGGGCAGGGGGCCACGGGGCAGCGGACGGTGAGAGCAACGCTGGGCTGCATCCAGCAGCTACAGCTTGGTTTCCCTTTCCAAACCCCTTCTGCCCAGTGCTGAGGCCCAACAGCAGTTTCCAAGAGCTTCAGGACAGCCCTGGAGCTTTCAGGACAGTGTTTGTGCCCTGCCCTCGCTGTAACTGCAGCACGACAGAGGGAGCAGAACCCAAGCGTGCTGCCCGAGGGGCCCTTCAAATAACCAACACATGCCCTTTGATCAACCTCCGGCTCCCCTCTCCACCCACCGCTGGACAAACCACCCCCTCCTCTTCCCACGAGCCAGCTCCCACAGACCCCTGCAGGATGTGAGGACACAGCCATCCACGCCAGTGGTCTGAAATATTTTTAAACGCTTTTATTTACAGTGCTTGTTGAAAACAATATATATATTTATATCTATCATCCTCGTGATGTCTGTGCCATAGAAAACGCTGTGGCTATATTGCCTTTAATTTACAAAAAATGGTCACAAGAAAATCTGAAGGGAAAAAATGGAAATCAAAGTTTGGTCCCCAATTGTTTCTCTCTTGATTTGTTTTTAAAAAAGCCTCCAAATTAAAAAAATACGCAGCTCAGATGAAATTCATATATAAAAGCAACCCTTATCTTCCGAAAAATTCACGAGGGCCAGCTTGCTGTCATGTAAACTTGGAAAAAAAAGAAAAGCTTAAAATAAATCCTGTCTCCGTGTGTCGCTTAATAGAACCATTATTTGCTTGTAATATTCTTTGTCTTTTCTCTCAGGGTTCAGCGGGAAAGCGGATGAGAAGAGGCCTGGGACTGGGGAACGCACCATGAGATCTGTGCCTGCAGCCTCCTGGCTCAGGGAGGAGCTCTGGCAGCAGGGCCGGGGAGCAGGAGCTCTCAAGAATCTCATACCAGTGACAAAACAGGCGGGCAGGTGAGGAGGGGACGGGAGGTGCTCTGCCACGCGAAGCACCTGGCGAGGTCGTGTGCCCAGGAAACCATGAGATTCTCGAGGGAAGAGGAGCACTGGGAAGTGGGGCGCAGTGAAGGGATGCGGGGCACTGGGATAATTTCAGCTGGGGAATGTCATGGACGGGTTAGGTCTTTGGGTGAGAAGGGAACTGCTGTCTTCCCCATTTGAGAGCATTTCTAATCTTTCCTCATCTGAGATTGTGTGAAGCCAGAGGCTAATGGGCAGTGCAAGCACAGGCTGGAATGGAGGAGGAGAGATGGACGGAACAAGGGAGATGGGAGGGGAGGACTCAAGCTGAAGAGCCGTTTTCTGTCTTCTGTCTCTTTGGATCCACTTCATCCTGCATCGGCCACAGAGAGGAAAAAGGAGGAGTTAGCATCACACAGCCACCACTCCAAGGCACATTAATTTCTCCACAAAATTCTCAACTACTGCTCTTTCTTCAATGTGGAAATCTCTGTTAGGCCCACCTTAAATCCACTCCCCTCCAAAGCACCCTTGAGAGCCGGACACAGCTGTTCTGTTGGTCACAGTTAAGATGCGGACAGTTCCATTCAGAGGGACACCACACCCACGCTGTTACTTCCAGAAGGTGTAAGAAGACCAGGCTCACAGCACTCCAGACAGACCCCAGGGGCCACCCTGACAAGTCCATCTCCTGGCCTGAAGGCCAGAAGACACAGGTAGTTCAGGGGTCATCACCGAGCACGACCTCAAGCACCCTGACTCTCTCTCACTTGCTCAGCACCACGACTGCTGCTGGAAGGACCCAGATCCTACAAGGAGCCTACCATGATTTACTATTCCCTTGCCACATCAGATCTGTTTACCCATCTGCTGCTGAAGCAATGAGACCCGAGGCCAATTTGAGATTCTCAGCAGCAGCATCCACATGGATTCGATCAGCACTCAGCAAGCCCCCTCGTTCCTTCTCCCCACCATTATCCTCTCCCTCACTACTACTCACCTCTTCCTCCTCTGCAGATCGTTTCTCTGCGTGGCCATCCTGCTCTTGCCCATTCTCGTCCCCTTCTAAGCACAAGCAAGAAAGGAAAATAACAGGTTAAACTGAAGCAGCATTTAAGGGAATGTAATCTCACAGTCAAGAGGGCTCAGAGAAGGAATTTCCCTCCACAATCCTCTATTCCTCTGAAGCCTCCTATTCCTTCAGTTTTCCCTACCGTCATCCTCGTCACCACCTTCTTCTTCATCCACATCATCGGGATTCTCTTCATCATCCTCATCGGCCCCGTTCTCCTCATCCTGAATGAAACAAATCAGTCAGAGCAGAAACTGGTGCCAGGATGACATTTACACGTGCTCTTTGCTACAAGCACAACAATTCCCAGAGCTCCAGCCACTTCAGGTGTGCACGGAGTGCGTTGTTACTCCGACATGGTTATTCCCACCACCCCTGCTGAACACTCCCTCCCAACCAGCCTTCCTTTACAAAGCCAATCCTTCCAAGTCCATCCCCAACAACACGAAGCTCCTCGTCTCCCACAAGCTTACATCCTGACGAGCTGCCGCCATCCCTCCCAACAACCAAAGCATCCCTGTGATTACAGGCTAATGACTTAGCCGAGGCTCACGGTACATCTGTTTCCAGATCCCTTCCGACCTCCATCAATCTGTGCATTTCCTCCCTGTTCCTCCTGCCGCCTCCAACACACGCTCCCTGTGCACCTCAGGGTACTTCAGTGGGCGCAGGACCACATCTCCCGTGCCACATTCTCCTACTCGTTCTTGGCTCCATTCCCTTCTTTGACCTTTTTTCTCCGTGATGGGCTGTGCTGACTACACTAAGTCCTTCAAGGCTCATTCTCCTCAATTATCCGAGAGCTCTCTCTCCCTTTACCTCTATGCTGGAGCTCCCTTGGCCTGCCCTTTTTCCTGATTTCCCCTATTCCCTTCATTTTCATCACCCACAGCGAGCACAAAACCCTCCCCCGACGTCTCCAAATCCGTCCCTCAGAAGGGCCTCACCTCTACTATCTCCTTCTTCTTTTCTTTGTGGACTGCTTTCTCTTCGAGTTTTTCCTTCTTTTCTTTCCTTTCCTATGTGTGAAATGAGGTGCGGGGGGGGGAAGGGGGGGGGAAAACCAACAACATTCCGGCGGTCAGTGGCAATAAAAGACGGGGATGCCTAAACAAAGAAGGCTTGGAGGAGAGGCGGAATAGCGGGCGAGGAGACATATTAGGCGTTAAATCCGCCCGCCTGACAAAGGAAAACAGCAGCGAACGCGCGTCAGAGCTACTTTTAGCCCGCACACGCGTGTGGAAACCAGAAGTGGCACGGAAGAGTTTCAG